>CM061548.1:325990914-326590914 GCA_030864215.1 Capsicum pubescens
TGTTGGAAAGATAATTCAATTCTCTACATGACAAAAAGTCAAATTTAATAAAATTCTTTATGGTTTAAACACCAATCACATGGGAAATCACTTCTCATTCTCTTAGGAGCAAAATTACGTTTCACTTGACACGCCCTATGGCTTAGACTACGAGGGAACTTTGTGGGGTCTGACAATGCCGTGGCCATATCATATTGCCTTTCTATTCTGAACAATGAAATGGGTCTCAAGACCAAAAATACCCTTTTTAGAAAGTAATTACAAATACTAAATTGGGGATTCGACGGTCGAAGCGACTGTTCGTCGCTAGCCTGATGTTTTGTCGCTAGCCAGACGGCCATCGCTATCCTGATAGTCCGTCGCTAGCCTAACGGTCCATCGAGTCATCCGTCGCACATAGGCCAAAAAAGAGTTACTGCCTTGTTTATGACGGGCCGTGCTTTGGTCCATCGCAGACTCGATGGTCCGTTGGATCGTCCGTCGCACCTGGATGATTCTGATAACTCTCAGTAAAATGGCTATAACATGTCACCCCGATACCGGATTTGGACGAAATTGGTATTGTTGGAAAGCTAATTCAATTCTCTACATGACAAAAAGTCAAATTTAAGAAAATTATTCCATTCACTTAGGAAGTCAATTCTCAATGTTTTAGGTTCGAAATTACATTTTACATGACACGACCTATGGCTCAGACTACGAGGGAGCTTTGCGTAGTCTTACAATGTCGTGGCCATATCGTATTGCCTTACTATTCTGAACAGTGAAATGGGTCTCAAGACAAAAATACCCCTTTTAAAAAGGACTTAAAAATACTAAACTGGGGCTGCGACGATCGAAGCGATGGTCCGTCGCTAGCCTGACGGTCCGTCGCTCATGGGCAAAAAAAAGAGTTACTGCCTTAGTTGTGATGGGCCGAGCTATGGTCCGTCGGATCATCCATCGCACCTAGGTAATTATGATAACTCTCAGTAAAACGGCTATAACTTGTCACCCCGATACCGGATTTGGACGAAATTGGTATTGTTGGAAAGATAATTCAATTCTCTACATGACAAAAAGTCAAATTTAATAAAATTCTTTATGGTTTAAACACCAATCACATGGGAAATCACTTCTCATTCTCTTAGGAGCAAAATTACGTTTCACTTGACACGCCCTATGGCTTAGACTACGAGGGAACTTTGTGGGGTCTGACAATGCCGTGGCCATATCATATTGCCTTTCTATTCTGAACAATGAAATGGGTCTCAAGACCAAAAATACCCTTTTTAGAAAGTAATTACAAATACTAAATTGGGGATTCGACGGTCGAAGCGACTGTTCGTCGCTAGCCTGATGTTTTGTCGCTAGCCAGACGGCCATCGCTATCCTGATAGTCCGTCGCTAGCCTAACGGTCCATCGAGTCATCCGTCGCACATAGGCCAAAAAAGAGTTACTGCCTTGTTTATGACGGGCCGTGCTTTGGTCCATCGCAGACTCGATGGTCCGTTGGATCGTCCGTCGCACCTGGATGATTCTGATAACTCTCAGTAAAATGGCTATAACATGTCACCCCGATACCGGATTTGGACGAAATTGGTATTGTTGGAAAGCTAATTCAATTCTCTACATGACAAAAAGTCAAATTTAAGAAAATTATTCCATTCACTTAGGAAGTCAATTCTCAATGTTTTAGGTTCGAAATTACATTTTACATGACACGACCTATGGCTCAGACTACGAGGGAGCTTTGCGTAGTCTTACAATGTCGTGGCCATATCGTATTGCCTTACTATTCTGAACAGTGAAATGGGTCTCAAGACAAAAATACCCCTTTTAAAAAGGACTTAAAAATACTAAACTGGGGCTGCGACGATCGAAGCGATGGTCCGTCGCTAGCCTGACGGTCCGTCGCTCATGGGCAAAAAAAAGAGTTACTGCCTTAGTTGTGATGGGCCGAGCTATGGTCCGTCGGATCATCCATCGCACCTAGGTAATTATGATAACTCTCAGTAAAACGGCTATAACTTGTCACCCCGATACCGGATTTGGACGAAATTGGTATTGTTGGAAAGATAATTCAATTCTCTACATGACAAAAAGTCAAATTTAATAAAATTCTTTATGGTTTAAACACCAATCACATGGGAAATCACTTCTCATTCTCTTAGGAGCAAAATTACGTTTCACTTGACACGCCCTATGGCTTAGACTACGAGGGAACTTTGTGGGTTCTGACAATGCCGTGGCCATATCATATTGCCTTTCTATTCTGAACAATGAAATGGGTCTCAAGACCAAAAATACCCTTTTTAGAAAGTAATTACAAATACTAAATTGGGGATTCGACGGTCGAAGCGACTGTTCGTCGCTAGCCTGATGTTTTGTCGCTAGCCAGACGGCCATCGCTATCCTGATAGTCCGTCGCTAGCCTAACGGTCCATCGAGTCATCCGTCGCACATAGGCCAAAAAAGATTTACTGCCTTGGTTATGACGGGCCGTGCTTTGGTCCATCGCAGACTCGATGGTCCGTTGGATCGTCCGTCGCACCTGGATGATTCTGATAACTCTCAGTAAAATGGCTATAACATGTCACCCCGATACCGGATTTGGACGAAATTGGTATTGTTGGAAAGCTAATTCAATTCTCTACATGACAAAAAGTCAAATTTAAGAAAATTATTCCATTCACTTAGGAAGTCAATTCTCAATGTTTTAGGTTCGAAATTACATTTTACATGACACGACCTATGGCTCAGACTACGAGGGAGCTTTGCGTAGTCTTACAATGTCGTGGCCATATCGTATTGCCTTACTATTCTGAACAGTGAAATGGGTCTCAAGACAAAAATACCCCTTTTAAAAAGGACTTAAAAATACTAAACTGGGGATGCGACGATCGAAGCGATGGTCCGTCGCTAGCCTGACGGTCCGTCGCTCATGGGCAAAAAAAAGAGTTACTGCCTTAGTTGTGATAGGCCGAGCTATGGTCCGTCGGATCATCCATCGCACCTAGGTAATTATGATAACTCTCAGTAAAACGGCTATAACTTGTCACCCCGATACCGGATTTTGACGAAATTGGTATTGTTGGAAAGATAATTCAATTCTCTACATGACAAAAAGTAAAATTTAATAAAATTCTTTATGGTTTAAACACCAATCACATGGGAAATCACTTCTCATTCTCTTAGGAGCAAAATTACGTTTCACTTGACACGCCCTATGGCTTAGACTACGAGGGAACTTTGTGGGTTCTGACAATGCCGTGGCCATATCATATTGCCTTTCTATTCTGAACAATGAAATGGGTCTCAAGACCAAAAATACCCTTTTTAGAAAGTAATTACAAATACTAAATTGGGGATTCGACGGTCGAAGCGACTGTTCGTCGCTAGCCTGATGTTTTGTCGCTAGCCAGACGGCCATCGCTATCCTGATAGTCCGTCGCTACCCTAACGGTCCATCGAGTCATCCGTCGCACATAGGCCAAAAAAGAGTTACTGCCTTGGTTATGACGGGCCGTGCTTTGGTCCATCGCAGACTCGATGGTCTGTTGGATCGTCCGTCGCACCTGGATGATTCTGATAACTCTCAGTAAAATGGCTATAACATGTCACCCCGATACCGGATTTGGACGAAATTGGTATTGTTGGAAAGCTAA
Organism: Capsicum pubescens; assembly: GCA_030864215.1. Lineage (NCBI taxonomy): Eukaryota > Viridiplantae > Streptophyta > Magnoliopsida > Solanales > Solanaceae > Capsicum > Capsicum pubescens. The sequence continues at coordinate 325,994,563 of CM061548.1, forward strand.
TTCAATTCTCTACATGACAAAAAGTCAAATTTAAGAAAATTATTCCATTCACTTAGGAAGTCAATTCTCAATGTTTTAGGTTCGAAATTACATTTTACATGACACGACCTATGGCTCAGACTACGAGGGAGCTTTGCGTAGTCTTACAATGTCGTGGCCATATCGTATTGCCTTACTATTCTGAACAGTGAAATGGGTCTCAAGACAAAAATACCCCTTTTAAAAAGGACTTAAAAATACTAAACTGGGGCTGCGACGATCGAAGCGATGGTCCGTCGCTAGCCTGACGGTCCGTCGCTCATGGGCAAAAAAAAGAGTTACTGCCTTAGTTGTGATGGGCCGAGCTATGGTCCGTCGGATCATCCATCGCACCTAGGTAATTATGATAACTCTCATTAAAACGGCTATAACTTGTCACCACGATACCGGATTTGGACGAAATTGGTATTGTTGGAAAGATAATTCAATTCTCTACATGACAAAAAGTCAAATTTAATAAAATTCTTTATGGTTTAAACACCAATCACATGGGAAATCACTTCTCATTCTCTTAGGAGCAAAATTACGTTTCACTTGACACGCCCTATGGCTTAGACTACGAGGGAACTTTGTGGGGTCTGACAATGTCGTGGCCATATCGTATTGCCTTTCTATTCTGAACAATGAAATGGGTCTCAAGACCAAAAATACTCTTTTAGAAAGGAATTACAAATACTAAATTGGGGATTCGACGGTCGAAGCGACTGTTCGTCGCTAGCCTGATGTTTTGTCGCTAGCCAGACGGCCATCGCTATCCTGATAGTCCGTCGCTAGCCTGACGGTCCATCGAGTCATCCGTCGCACATAGGCCAAAAAAGAGTTACTGCCTTGGTTGTGACGGGCCGTGCTTTGGTCCATCGCAGACTCGATGGTCCGTTGGATCGTCCGTCGCACCCGGATGATTCTGGTAACTCTCAGTAAAACGGCTATAACATGTCACCCCGATACCGGATTTGGACGAAATTGGTATTGTTGGAAAGCTAATTCAATTCTCTACATGACAAAAAGTCAAATTTAAGAAAATTATTCCAATCACTTAGAATGTCAATTCTCAATGTTTTAGGTTCGAAATTACGTTTTACATGACACGACCTATGGCTCAGACTACGAGGGAGCTTTGCGTGGTCTTACAATGTCGTGGCCATATCGTATTGCCTTACTATTCTGAACAGTGAAATGGGTCTCAAGAAAAAAATACCCCTTTTAAAAAGGACTTACAAATACTAAACTGGGGTTGCGACGATCGAAGCGATGGTCCGTCTCTAGCGTGACTGTCCGTCGCTCATGGGCCAAAAAAAGAGTTACTGCCTTAGTTGTGATGGGCCGAGCTATGGTCCGTCGGATCGTCCGTCGCACCTAGGTTATTATGATAACTCTCAGTAAAACGGCTATAACTTGTCACCCCGATACCGGATTTGGACGAAATTGGTATTGTTGGAAAGTTAATTCAATTCTCTACATGACAAAAAGTCAAATTTAATAAAATTCTTTATGGTTTAAACACCAATCACATGGGAATTCACTTCTCATTCTCTTAGGTCCAAAATTATGTTTCACTTGACATGCCCTATGGCTCAGACTACGAGGGAACTTTGTGGGGTCTTACAATGTCGTGGCCATATCGTATTGCCTTTCTATTCTGAACATTGAAATGGGTCTCAAGACCAAAAATACCCTTTTAGAAAGGACTTACAAATACTAAACTGGGGCTGCGACGGTCGAAGCGACGGTCCATCTCTAGCCTGATGTTTTGTAGCTAGCCAGACGGCCATCGCTATCCTGATAGTCCGTCGCTAGCCTGACGGTCCATCGAGTCATCCGTCGCACATGGACCAAGAAAGAGTTATTGCCTTGGTTGTGACGGGCCGTGCTTTGGTCCGTCGCAGACTCGATGGTCCGTCGGATCGTCCGTCGCACCTGGATGATTCTGATAACTATCAATAAAACGGCTATAACTTGTCACCCTGATACCGGATTCGGACGAAATTGGTATTGTTGGAAATCCAATTCAATTCTCTACATGGCAAAAAGTTAAATTTAAGAAAATTCTTCCAATCACTTGGGAAGTCAATTCTCAATGTTTTAGGTACGAAATTACATTTTACTTGACACGCCCTATGGCTCAGACTACGAGGGAGCTTTGCGGGGTCTTACAATGTCGTGGCCATATCGTATTGCCTTACTATTCTGAACATTGAAATGGGTGTCAAGACAAAAATACCACTTTTAAAAAGGACATACAACTATTAAACTGGGGTTGCGACGGTCGAAGCGATGGTCCGTCGCTAGCCTGACGGTCCGTCGCACATGGGCCAAAAAAGAGTTACTGCATTAGTTGTGATAGGCCGAGCTATGGTCCGTCGGATCGTCCGTCGAACCTAGGTAATTCTGATAACTCTCAGTAAAACAGCAATAACTTGTCACCCCGATACCGGATTTGGACGAAATTGGTATTGTTGGAAAGTTAATTCAATTCTCTACATGACAAAAAGTCAAATTTTATAAAATTCTTTATGGTTTAAACACCAATCACTTGGGAAGTCACTTCTCATTATTTTAGGTCCAAAATTACGTTTCAGTTGACACGCATTATGGCTCAGACTACGAGGGAACTTTTTGGGGTCTTACAATGCCATGGCCATATCGTATTGCCTTACTATTCTGAACATTGAAACGGGTCTCAAGACCAAAAATACCCTTTTAGAAAGGACTTACAAATACTAAACTGGGGCTGCGACGGTCGAAGCGATGGTCCATCTCTAGCCTGATGTTTTGTAGCTAGCCAGACGGCCATCGCTATCCTGATAGTCCGTCGCTAGCCTGACGGTCCATCGAGTCATCCGTCGCACATGGACCAAGAAAGAGTTATTGCCTTGGTTGTGACGGGCCGTGCTTTGGTCCGTCGCAGACTCGATGGTCCGTCGGATCGTCCGTCGCACCTGGATGATTCTGATAACTATCAATAAAACGGCTATAACTTGTCACCCTGATACCGGATTCGGACGAAATTGGTATTGTTGGAAATCTAATTCAATTCTCTACATGGCAAAAAGTTAAATTTAAGAAAATTCTTCCAATCACTTGGGAAGTCAATTCTCAATGTTTTAGGTACGAAATTACATTTTACTTGACACGCCCTATGGCTCAGACTACGAGGGAGCTTTGCGGGGTCTTACAATGTCGTGGCCATATCGTATTGCCTTACTATTCTGAACATTGAAATGGGTGTCAAGACAAAAATACCACTTTTAAAAAGGACATACAAATATTAAACTGGGGTTGCGACGGTCGAAGCGATGGTCCGTCGCTAGCCTGACGGTCCGTCGCACATGGGCCAAAAAAGAGTTACTGCATTAGTTGTGATAGGCCGAGCTATGGTCCGTCGGATCGTCCGTCGAACCTAGGTAATTCTGATAACTCTCAGTAAAACAGCTATAACTTGTCACCCCGATACCGGATTTGGACGAAATTGGTATTGTTGGAAAGTTAATTCAATTCTCTACATGACAAAAAGTCAAATTTTATAAAATTCTTTATGGTTTAAACACCAATCACTTGGGAAGTCACTTCTCATTATTTTAGGTCCAAAATTACGTTTCAGTTGACACGCATTATGGCTCAGACTACGAGGGAACTTTTTGGGGTCTTACAATGCCATGGCCATATCGTATTGCCTTACTATTCTGAACATTGAAACGGGTCTCAAGACCAAAAATAGCATTTTAGAAAGGACTTACAAATACTAAACTGGGGCTGCGACGGTCGAAGCGACGGTCCATTTCTAGACTGATGTTTTGTCGCTAGCGAGACGGCCATCGCTATCCTGATAGTCCGTCGCTTGCCTGACGGTCCATCGAGTCATCCTTCACACATGGACGGGCTGTGCTTTGGTTCATCGCAGACTCGATGGTCTGTCGGATCGTCCGTCGCACCTGGATGATTCTGATAACTCTCAGTAAAACGGCTATAACTTGTCACCCCGATACCGGATTTGGACGAAATTGGTATTTTTGGAAATCTAATAGAATTATCTACATGACAAAAAGTTTAATTTAAGAAAATTCTTCCAATCATTTGGGAATTCAATTCTCAATGTTTTAGGTACGAAATTACATTTTACTTGACATGCCCTATGGCTCAGACTACGAGGGAGCTTTGCGGGGTCTTACAATATCGTGGCCATATCGTATTGCCTTACTATTCTGAACAGTGAAATGGCTCTCAAGACAAAAACACCCCTTTTAAAAAGGACTTACAAATACTAAACTGGGGCTGCGACGGTCGAAGCGATGGTCCGTCGCTAGCCTGACGGTCCGTCGCTCATGGGCCAAAAAAAGAGTTACTGCCTTAATTGTGATGGGACGAGCTATGGTCCGTCGGATCGTCCGTCACACCTAGGTAATTATGATAACTCTCAGTAAAACGGCTATAACTTGTCACCCCGATACCGGATTTGGACGAAATTTGTATTGTTGGAAAGTTAATTCCATTCTCTACATGACAAAAAGTCAAATTTAGTAAAATTCTTTATGGTTTAAACACAAATCACATGGGATGTTACTTCTCATTCTCTTAGGTCCAAAATTACGTTTCACTTGACACGCCCTATGGCTCAGACTACGAGGGAACTTTGTGGGGTCTTACAATGTCGTGGCCATATCGTATTGCCTTTCTATTCTGAACATTGAAATGGGTCTCAAGACCAAAAATACCCTTTTAGAAAGGACTTACAGAAACTAAACTGGGGCTGCGACGGTCGAAGCGACGGTCCATCGCTAACCTGATGTTTTGTAGCTAGCCTGACGGCCATCGCTATCCTGATAGTCCGTCGCTAGCCTGACGGTCCATCGAGTCATCCGTCGCACATGGACCAAGAAAGAGTTACTGCCTTGGTTGTGACGTGCCGTGCTTTGGTCCGTCGCAGACTCGATGGTCCGTCGGATCATCCGTCGCACCTGGATGATTCTGATAACTATCAATAAAACGGCTATAACTTGTCACCCTGATACCGGATTCGGACGAAATTGGTATTGTTGGAAAGCTAATTCAATTCTTTACATGACAAAAAGTCAAATTTACGAAAATTCTTCCAATCACTTGGGAAGTCAATTCTCAATGTTTTAGGTACGAAATTACATTTTACTTGACACGCCCTATGGCTCAGACTACGAGGGAGCTTTGCGGGGTCTTACAATGTCGTGGCCATATCGTATTGCCTTACTATTCAAAACATTGAAATGGGTCTCAAGAAAAAAATACCCCTTTTAAAAAGGACTTACAAATACTAATCTGGGGTTGCGACGTTCGAAGCGATGGTCCGTCGCTAGCCTAACGGTCCATCGCACATCGGCCAAAAAAAGAGTTACTGCCTTAGTTGTGATGGGCCGAGCTATGGTCAGCTGTAGACTCGATGGTCCGTCGGATCGTCAGTCGCGCCTGGGTAATTCTGATAAATCTCAGTAATATGGCTATTACTTGTCACCCCGATACCAAATTTGGACGAAATTGGTATTGTTGGAAAGTTAATTCAATTTTCTACATGACAAAAAGTCAAATTTATTAAAATTCTTTATGGTTTAAACACCAATCACTTGGGAAGTCACTTCTCATTCTCTTAGGTCCAAAATTACGTTTGACTTGACACGCGCTATGGCTCAGACTACGAGGGAACTTTTTGGGGTCTTACAATGTCGTGGCCATATCGTATTGCCTTACTATTCTGAACATTGAAACAGGTGTCAAGACCGAAAATACCCATTTAGAAAGGACTTGCAAATACTAAACTGGGGCTGCGACGGTCAAAGCGACGGTTCGTCGCTATCCTGATGTTTTGTCGCTAGCCAGACGCCCATCGCTATCCTCAGAGTCCGTCGCTATCCTGACGGTCCATCGAGTCATCCGTCACACATGGACCAAAAAAGAGTTACTGCCTTGGTTGTGACGGGCTATGCTTTGGTCCGTCGTAGACTCGATGGTCCGTCGGATCGTCCGTCGCACCTGGATGATTCTGATAACTCTCAGTAAAACGGCTATAACTTGTCACCTCGATACCGGATTTGGACGAAATTGGTATTATTGGAAATCTAATTCAATTCTCAACATGACAAAAAGTTAAATTTAAGAAAATTCTTCCAATCACTTGGGAAGTCAATTCTCAATGATTTAGGTACGAAATTACATTTTACTTGACACGCCCTATGGCTCAGACTACGAGGGAGCTTTGCGGGGTCTTACAATGTCGTGGCCATATCGTATTGCCTTACTATTCTGAACATTGAAATGGGTCTCAAGAAAAAAATACCCCTTTGAAAAAGGACTTACAAATATTAAACTGGGGTTGCGACGGTCGAAGCGATGGTCCGTCGCTAGCCTGACGGTCCGTCGCACATGGGCCAAAAAAAGAGTTACTGCCTTAGTTGTTATAGGCCGAGCTATGGTCCGTCGGATCGTCCGTCGCACCTAGGTAATTCTGATAACTCTCAGTAAAACAGCTATAACTTGTCACCCCGATACCGGATTTGGACGAAATTGGTATTGTTGGAAAGTTAATTCAATTTTCTACATGACAAAAAGTCAAATTTAGTAAAAATTCTTTATGGTTTAAACACCAATAACTTGGGAAGTCACTTCTCATTCTCTTAGGTCCAAAATTACGTTTCAGTTGACACACATTATGGCTCAGACTACTAGGGAACTTTTTGGGGTCATACAATGTCGTGGCCATATGGTATTGCCTTACTATTCTGAACATTGAAACGAGTCTCAAGACCAAAAATAACCTTTTAGAAAGGACTTACAAAAACTAAACTGGGGCTGCGACGGTCGAAGCGACGGTCCGTTTCTAGCCTGATCTTTTGTCGCTAGCCAGTCGGCCATCGCTATCCTGATAGTCCGTCGCTAGCCTGACGGTCCATCGAGTCATCCGTCACACATGGACCATAAAAGAGTTACTAACTTGGTTGTGATGGGCTGTGCTTTGGTACGTCACAGACTCGATGGTCCAACGGATCGTCCGTCGCACGTGGATGATTCTGATAACTCTCAGTAAAACGGCTATAACTTGTCACCCCGATACCGGATTTGGACGAAATTGGTATTGTTGAAAGCTAATTCAATTCTCTACAAGACTAAAAGTCAATTTTAAGAAAATTCTTCCAATCACTTGGGAAGTCAATTATCAATGTTTTAGGTACGAAATTACATTTTACTTGACACGCCCTATGGCTCAGACTACGAGGGAGCTTTGCGGGGTCTTACAATGTCGTGGCCATATCGTATTGCCTTACTATTCTGAACATTGAAATGGGTCTCAAGACAAAAATACCCCTATTAAAAAGGACTTACAAATACTAAACTGGGGCTGCTACGGTCGAAGCGATGGTCCGTCGCTAGCCTGACGGTCCGTCCCACATCGGCCAAAAAAAGTGTTACTACCTTAGTTGTGATGGGCCGAGCTATGGTCTGTCAGATCGTCCGTCGCACCTGGGTAATTCTGATAACTCTCAGTAAAGCGGCTATAACTTATCACCCCGATACCGGATTTGGACGAAATTGGTATTGTTGGAAAGTTAAATCAATTCTCTACATGACAAAAAGTGAAATTTAATAAAATTCTTTATGGTTTAATCACCAATCACTTGGGAAGTCACTTCTCATTCTCTTAGGTCCAAAATTACGTTTCACTTGACACGCATTATGGCTCAGACTACGAGGGAAATTTATGGGGTCTTACAATGCCGTGGCCATATCGTATTGCCTTACTATTCTGAACATTCAAACGGGTCTCAAGACCAAATATACCATTTTAGAAAAGACTTACAAATACTAAACTGGGGATGCGATGGTCGAAGCGACGGTCCGTCGCTAGCTTGATGTTTTGTCGCTAGCCAGACGACCATCGCTATCCTGATAGTCCGTCGCTATCCTGATGGTCCATCGAGTCATCCGTCACACATGGACCACAAAAGAGTTACTGCCTTGGTTGTGACTGGCTGTGCTTTGGTCCGTCGCAGACTCGATGGTCCGTCGGATCGTCCGTCGCACCTGGATGATTCTGATAACTCTCAGTAAAACGGCTATAACTTGTCACCCCGATAACGGATTTGGACGAAATTGGTATTGTTGGAAATATAATTCAATTCTCTACATGACAAAATGTCAAATTTAAGAAAATTGTTCCAATCACTTGGGAAGTCAATTCTCAAAGTTTTAGATACGAAATTACATTTTACTTGACACGCCCTATGGCTCAGACTACGAGGGAGCTTTGCGCGGTCTTACAATGTCATGGCCATATCGTATTGCCTTACTATTCTGAACATTGAAATGGGTCTCAACAGAAAAATACCCCTTTTATAAAGGACTTACAAATACTAAATTGGGGCTGCGACGGTCGAAGCGATGGTCCGTCGCTAGACTGACGGTCCGTCGCACATCGGCCAAAAAAAGAGTTAGTGCCTTAGTTGTGATGGGCCGAGCTATGGTCAGTCGTAGACTCGATGGTCCGTCGGATCATCCGTAGCACCTGGGTAATTCTGATAACTCTCAGTAAAACGGCTATAACATGTCACCCCGATACCGGATTTGGACGAAATTGGTATTGTTGGAAAGTTAATTCAATTCTCTATATGACAAAAAGTCAAATATAATAAAATTCTTTCTGGTTTAAACACCAATCACTTGGGAAGTCACTTCTCATTCTCTTAGGTCCAAAATTACGTTTCACTTGACATGCCCTATGGCTCAGACTACGAGGGAACTTTGTGGGGTCTTACAATGTCGTGGCCATATCGTATTGCCTTACTATTCCGAACATTGAAACGGGTCTCAAGACCAAAAATACCCTTTTCGAACGGACTTACAAATACTAAACTGGGGCTGCGAAGGTCGAAGCGACGTTCCGTCGCTAGCCCGATGTTTTGTCGCTAGCCAGACGGCCATCGCTATCCTGATAGTCCGTCGCTAGCCTGACGGTCCATCGAGTCATCCGTCGAACATGGACCAAAAAAGTGTTACTGTCTTGGTTGTGACGGGCCGTGCTTTGGTCCTTCGCAGACTCGATGGTCCGTCGGATCGTCCGTCGCACCTAGATGATTCTGATAACTCTCAGTAAAACGGCTATAACTTGTCACCCCGATACCGTATTTGGACGAAATTGGTATTGTTGGAAAGCTAATTCAATTCTCTACATGACAAAAAGTCAAATTTAAGAAAATTCTCCCAATCACATGGGAAGTCAATTCTCAATGTTTTTAGTATGAAATTACATTTTACGTGACACGACCTATGGCTCAGACTACGAGGGAGCTTTGCGGGGTCTTACAATGTCGTGGCCATATCGTATTGCCTTACTATTCTGAACATTGAAATGGGTCTCAAGACAAAAATACCCCTTTTAAAAAGGACTTACAAATACTAAACTGGGGCTGCGACGGTCGAAGCGATGGTTCGTCGCTAGCCTGACGGTCCGTCGCACAAGGGTAATTCTGATAACTCTCAGTAAAACGGCTATAACTTGTCACCCCGATACCGGATTTGGACGAAATTGGTATTGTTGGAAAGTTAATTCAATTCTCTACATGAAAAAAAGTCAAATTTAATAAAATTCTTTATGGTTTAAACACCAATCACTTGGGAAGTCACTTCTCATTCTCTTAGGTCCAAAATTACGTTTCACTTGACAAGCATTATGGCTCAGACTACGAGGTAAATTTGTGGGGTCTTACAATACCGTGGCCATATCGTATTGCCTTACTATTCTGAACATTGAAACGGGTCTCAAGACCAAATATACCCTTTTATAAAGGACCTACAAATACAAAACTGGGGCTGCGATAGTCGAAGCGACGGTCCGTCGCTAGCCTGATGTTTTGACGCTAGCCAGACGGCCATCGCTATCCTGATAGTCCGTCGCTAGCCTGACTCTCCTTCGAGTCATCCGTCACACATGGACCACAAAAGAGTTACTGCCTTGGTTGTGACTGGTTGTGCTTTGGTCCGTCGCAGACTCGATGGTCCGTCGGATCGTCCGTCGCACCTGGATAATTCTGATAACTCTCAGTAAAATGGCTATAACTTGTCACCCCGATTATGGCTTTGGACTAAAATTGTATTGTTGGAAATATAATGCAATTCTCTACATGACAAAAAGTCAAATTTAAGAAAATTGTTCCAATCACTTGGGAAGTCAATTCTCAATGTTTTAGATACAAAATTACATTTTACTTGACACACCCTATGGCTCAGAATACGAGGGAGCATTGCGGGGTCTTACAATGTCGTGGCCATATCGTATTGCCTTACTATTCTGAACATTGAAATGGGTCTCAATACAAAAATACCCCTTTTAAAAAGGACTTAAAAATACTAAACTGGGGCTGCGACGGTCGAAGTGATGGTCCGTCGCTAGCCTGACGGTCCGTCGCACATCGGCCAAAAAAAGAGTTACTGCCTTAGTTGTGATGGGCCGAGCTATGGTCAGTCGTAGACTCGATGGTCGGTCGGATCATCCGTCACACCTGGGTAATTCTGATAACTCTCAGTAAAACGGCTATAACTTGTCACCCCGATACCGGATTTGGACGAAATTGGTATTGTTGGAAAGTTAATTCAATTCTCTACATGAAAAAATGTCAAATTAAATAAAATTCTTTATGGTTTAAACACCAATCACTTGGGAAGTCACTTCTCATTCTCTTAGGTCCAAAATTACGTTTTAGTTGACACGCCCTATGGCTCAGACTACGAGGGAACTTTGTGGGGTCTTACAATGTCGTGGCCATATCGTATTGCCTTACTATTCTGAACATTGAAATGGGTCTCAAGACCAAATATACACTTTTTGAAAGTACTTACAAATACTAAACTGGGGCTGCGACGGTCGAAGCGACGGACCGTTGCTAGCCTGATGTTTTGTCGCTAGCCAGACGACCATCGCTATCCTGATAGTGTGTCGCTAGCCTGACGGTCCATCGAGTCATCCGTCACACATGGACCACAAAAGAGTTACTGCCTTGGTTATGACTGGATGTGCTTTGGTCCGTCGCAGACTCAATGGTCCGTCGGATCCTCCGTCGCACCTGGATGATTCTGATAACTCTCAGTAAAACGGCTATAACTTGTCACCCCGATAACGGATTTGGACGAAATTGGTATTGTTGGAAATATAATTCAATTCTCTACATGACAAAAAGTAAAATTTAAGAAAATTGTTCCAATCACTTGGGAAGTCAATTCTCAATGTTTTAGATACGAAATTACATTTTACTTGACACGCCTTATGGCTCAGACTACGAGGGGGCTTTGCGGGGTCTTACAATGTCGTGTCCATATCGTATTGCCTTACTATTCTGAACATTGAAATGGGTCTAAACACAAAAATACCCCTTTTATAAAGCACATACAAATACTAAACTGGGGCTGCGACGGTCGAAGCGATGGTCCGTCGCACATCGGCCAAAAAAAGAGTTACTGCCTTAGTTGTGATGGGCCGAGCTATGGTCAGTCGTAGACTCGATGGTCCATCGGATCGTCCGTCGCACCTGGGTAATTCTGATAACTCTCAGTAAAACGGCTATAACTTGTCACCCCGATACCGCATTTGGACGAAATTGGTTCTATTGGAATGTTAATTCAATTCTCTACATGACAAAAAGTCAAATTTAATAAAATTCTTTATGGTTTAAATACTAATCACTCGGGAAGTCACTTCTCATTCTCTTAGGTCCAAAATTACGTTTCACTTTACACGCCCTATGGCTCAGACTACGAGGGAACTTTGTGGGGTCTTACAATGTCGTGGCCATATCGTATTGCCTTACCATTCTGAACATTGAAACGGGTCTCAAGATCAAATATACCCTTTTAGAAAGGACATCCAAATACTAAACTAGGGTTGCGATGGTCGAAGCGACGGTCCGTCGCTAGCCTGATGTTTTGACTCTAGCCAGACGGCCATCGCTATCCTGATAGTCCGTCGCTAGCCTGACGCTCCATCGAGTCATCCGTCACACATGGACCTCAAAAGAGTTACTGCCTTGGTTGTGACTGGCTGTGCTTTGGTCCGTCGAAGACTCGATGGTCCGTCGGATCGTCCGTCGCACCTGGATGATTCAGATAACTCTCAGTAAAACGGCTATAACTTATCACCCCAACACCGTATTTGGACAAAATTGGTATTGTTGGAAAGCTAATTCAATTCTCTACATGACAAAAAGTCAAATATAAGAAAATTCTTCCAATCAATTGGGAAGACAATTCTCAATGTTTTAGGCATGAAATTACATTTTACTTGACACGACCTATGGCTCAGACTACGAGGGAGCTTTGTGGGGTCTTACAATGTCGTGGCAATATCGTATTGCCTTACTATTCTGAACATTGAAATGGGTCTCAAGATAAAAATACCCTTTTTAAAAAGGACTTACAAATACTAAAATGGGGCTGCGACGGTCGAAGCGATGGTTCGTCGCTAGCCTGACGGTCCGTCGCACATGGGCTAAAAAGAGAGTTACTGCCTTTGTTGTGATGGTCCGAGCTATGGTCTGTCGGATTGAAAGTCGCACCTGTGTAATTCTGATAACTCGCAGAAAAACGGCTATAACTTGTCACCCCGATACCGGATTTGGACGAAATTGGTATTGTTGGAAAGTTAATTCAATTCTCTACATGACAAAAAGTCAAATTTAATAAAATTCTTTATGGTTTAAACACAAATCACTTGGGAAGTCACTTCTCATTCTCTTAGGTCCAAAATTACATTTCACTTGACACGTATTATGGCTCAGACTACGAGGAAAATTTGTGGGGTCTTACAATGCCGTGGCCATATCGTATTGCCTTACAATTCTGAATATTGAAACGGGTCTCAAGACCAAATATACCCTTTTAGAAAGGACTTACAAATACTAAACTGGGGCTGCGACGGTCGAAGCGACGGTCTGTCGCTAGCTTGATGTTTTGTCGCTAGCCAGACGGCCATCGCTATCCTAATAGTCCGTCGCTAGCCTGACGCTCCATCGAGTCATACGTCACACATGGACCACAAAAGAGTTACTGCCTTGGTTGTGACTTGATGTGCTTTGGTCTGTCGCAGACTCGGTGGTCCGTCGGATCGTCCGTCGCTCCTGGATGATTCTGATAACTCTCAGTAAAACGGCTATAACTTGTCACCCCGATAACGGATTTGGATCAATTGGTATTGTTGGAAATATAATTCAATTCACTACATGACAAAAAGTCAAATTTATGAAAATTGTTCCAATCACTTGGGAAGTCAGTTCTCAATGTTTTAGATACGAATTTACATTTTACTTGAAACGCCCTATGGTTCAGACTACGAGGGAGCTTTGCGGGATCTTACAATGTCGTGGCCATATCGTATTGCCTTACTATTCTGAACATTTAAATGGGTCTCAACACAATAATACCCCTTTTAAATAGGACTTAGAAATACTAAACTGGGGCTGCGACGGTCGAAGCGATGGTCCGTCGCTAGCCTGACGGTCCGTCGCACATCGGCCAAAAAAAGAGTTACTGCCTTAGTTGTGATGGGCCGAGATATGGTCAGTCGTAGACTCGATGGTCCGTCGGATCATCCGTCGCACCTGGGTAATTCTGATAACTCTCAGTAAAACGGCTATAACTTGTCACCCCGATACCGGATTTGGAAGAAATTGGTATTGTTGGAAAGCTAATTCAATTCTCTACATGACAAAAGTCAAATTTAAGAAAATTCTTCCAATCACTTGGGAATTCAATTCTCAATGTTTTAGGTATGAAATTACGTTTTACTTGACACGACCTATGGCTCAGACTACGAGGGAGCTTTGTGGGGTCTTACAATGTCGTGGCAATATCGTATTGCCATACTATTCTGAACATTGAAATGGGTCTCAGGAAAAAAATACCGCTTTTAAAAAGGACTTACAAATACTTAACTGGGGCTGCGACGGTCGAAGCGATAGTTCGTCGCTAGCCTGACGGTCCGTCGCACATGGGCCAAAACGAGAGTACTGCCTTTGTTGTGATGGTCCGAGCTATGGTCTTTCAGATCGTCCGTCGCACCTGGGTAATTCTTATAATTCTCAGTAAAACGGCTATAACATGTCACCCCGATACCGGATTTGGACGAAATTGGTATTGTTGGAAAGTTAATTCAATTCTCTACATGACAAAAAGTCAAATTTAATAAAATTCTTTATGGTTTAAACACCAATCACTTGGGAAGTCACTTCTGATTCTCTTAAGTCCAAAATTAGGTTTCACTTGACATGCAACATGGCTCAGACTACGAGGAAAAAATGTGGGGTCTTACAATGCCGTGGCCATATCGTATTGCCTTACTATTCTGAACATTGAAACGGGTCTCAAGACCAAATATACCCATTTAGAAAGAACTTACAAATACTAAACTGGGGCTGCGACGGTCGAAGCGACGGTCCGTCGCTAGCTTGATGTTTTGTCACTAGCCAGACGGCCATCGCTATCCTGATAGTCCGTCGCTTGCCTGACGCTCCATCGAGTCATCCGTCACACATGGACCACAAAAGAGTTACTGCCTTGGTTATGACTGGCTGTGCTTTGGTCCGTCGCAGACTCGATGGTCCGTCGGATCGTCCGTCGCACCTGGATGATTCTGATAACTCTTAGTAAAACGGCTATAACTTGTCACCTCGATACCGGATTTGGACGAAATTGGTATTGTTGGAAATCTAATTCAATTCTCTACATGACAAAAAGTGAAATTTAAGAAAATTGTTCCAATCACTTGGGAAGTCAATTCTTAATGTTTTAGATACGAAAATACATTTTACTTGACACGCCCTATGGCTCAGACTACGAGGGGGCTTTGCGGGGTATTACAATGTCGTGGCCATATCGTATTGCCTTACTATTCTGAACATTGAAATGGGTCTCAAGACAAAAATACCCGTTTTAAAAAGGACTTACAAATACTAAACTGGGGCTGCGACGGTCGAAGCGATGGTCCGTCGCTAGCTTGACGGTCCGTCGCTCATCAGCCAAAAAAAGAGTTACTGCCTTAGTTTTGATGGGCCGAGCTATGGTCAGTCGTAGACTCGATGGTCCATCGGATCTTCCGTCGCACCTGGGTAATTCTGATAACTCCCAGTAAAACGGCTATAACTTGTCACCCCGATACCGGATTTGGACGAAATTGGTATTGTTGGAAAGTTAATTCAATTCTCTACATGAAAAAAAGTCAAATTTAATAAAATTCTTTATGGTTTAAATACCAATCACATGGAAAGTCACTTCTCATTCTCTTAGGTCCAAAATTACGTTTCACTTGATACGCCATATGGCTCAGACTACGAGTGAACTTTGTGGGGTCTTACAATGTCGTGGACATATCGTATTGCCTTACTATTCTGAACATTGAAACGGGTCTCAAGACCAAAAATACCCTTTTCGAAAGGACTTACAAATACTAAACTGGGGCTGCGACGGTCAAAGCGACGGTTCGTCGCTAGCCTGATGTTTTGTCGCTAGCGAGACGGCCATCGCTATCCTGATAGTCCGTCGCTATCCTGACGGTCCATCGAGTCATCCGTCGCACATGGACCAAAAAAGAGTTACTGCCTTGGTTGTGATGGGCCGTGCTTTGGTCCTTCGCAGACTCGATGGTCCGTCGGATCGTCCGTCGCACCTGGATGATTCTGATAACTCTCAGTAAAACGGCTAAACTTGTCACCCCAATACCGTATTTGGACGAAATTGGTATTGTTGGAAAACTAATTCAATTCTCTACATGACAAAAAGTCAAATTTAAGAAAATTCTTTCAATCACTTGGGAAGTCAATTCTCAATGTTTTAGGTATGAAATTACGTTATACTTGACACGACCTATGGCTCAGACTACGAGGGAGCTTTGCGGGGTCTTACAATGTCGTGGCAATATCGTATTGCCTTACTATTCTGAACATTGAAATGGGTCTCAGGAAAAAAATACCCCTTTTAAAAAGGACTTACAAATACTAAACTAGGGCTGCGACGGTCGAATCGATGGTTCGTCGCTAGCCTGACGGTCCGTCGCACATGGGCCAAAAAAAGAGTTACTGCCTTACTTTTGATGGTCCGAGCTATGGTCTGTTGGATCGTCCGTCGCACCTGGGTAATTCTGATAACTCTAAGTAAAACGGCTATAACTTGTCACCCCGATACCGGATTTGGGCCAAATTGGTATTGTTGGAAAGTTAATTCAATTCTCTACATGACAAAAAGTCAAATTTAAGAAAATTCTGCCAATCACTTGGGAAGTCAATTCTCAATGTTTTAGGTATGAAATTACGTTTTACTTGACACGACCTATGGCTCAGACTACGAGGGAGCTTTGCGGGGTCTTACAATGTCGTGGCAATATCGTATTGCCTTACTATTCTGAACATTGAAATGGGTCTCAGGACAAAAATACCCCTTTTAAAAAGGACTTACAATTACTAAACTGGGGTTACGACGGTCGAAGCGATGGTTCGTCGCTAGCCTGACGGTCCGTCGCACATGGGCCAAAAAAAGAGTTACTTCCTTAGTTGTGATGGTTCGAGCTATGGTCTGTCGGATCGTCCGTCGCACCTGGGTAATTCTGATAACTCTCAGTAAAACGGCTATAACTTGTCACCCCGATACCGGATTTGGACGAAATTGGTATTGTTGGAAAGTTAATTCAATTCTCTACATGACAAAAAGTCAAATTTAAGAAAATTCTTCCAATCACTTGAGAAGTCAATTCTCAATGTTTTAGGTATGAAATTACGTTTTACTTGACACGACCTATGGCTCAGACTACGAGGGAGCTTTGCGGGGTCTTACAATGTCGTGGAAATATCGTATTGCCTTACTATTCTGAACATTGAAATGGGTCTCAGGACAAAAATACCCCTTTTAAAAAAGACTTACAAATACTAAACTGGGGCTGCGACGGTCGAAGCGATGGTTCGTCGCTAGCCTGACGGTCCGTCGCAAATGGGCCAAAAAAAAGAGTTACTTCCTTAGTTGTGATGGTGCGAGCTATGGTCTGTCGGATCGTCCGTCGCACCTGGGTAATTCTGATAACTCTCAGTAAAACTGCTATTACTTGTAACCCCGATACCAGATTTGGACGAAATTGGTATTGTTGGAAAGTTAATTCAATTCTCTACATGACAAAAAGTCAAATTTAATAAAATTCTTTATGGTTTAAATACCAATCACTTGGGAAGTCACTTCTCATTCTCTTAGGTCCAAAATGACGTTTTACTTGACACGCCCTATGGCTCAGACTACGAGGGAACTTTGTGGGGTCTTACAATGTCGTGGCCATATCGTATTGCCTAACTATTCTGAATATTGAAATGGGTCTTAAGACCAAATATATCCTTTTTGAAAGGACTTACAAATACAAAACTGGGGCTGCGACGGTCGAAGCGACGGTCCGTCGCTAGCCTGATGTTTTGTCGCTAGCCAGACGACCATCACTATCATGATAGTCCGTTGCTAGCCTGACGGTCCATCGAGTCATCAGTCGCACATGGACCAAAAAAGAGTTACTGCCTTGGTTGTGACCGGCCGTTCTTTGGTCCGTTGCAGACTCGATGGTCCGTCGGATCGTCCATCGCACCTGGATGATTCTGATAACTCTCAGTAAAATGGCTATAACATGTCTACCCGATACCGGATTTGGACGAAATTGGTATTGTTGGAAAGCTAATTCAATTCTCTACATGACAAAAAGTCAAATTTAAGAAAATTGTTCCAATCACTTGGGAAGTCAATTCTCAATGTTTTAGGTACGAAATTAACTTTTACTTGACATGCCCTATGGCTCAGACTATGAGGGAGCTTTGCGGGGTCTTACAATGTCGTGTCCATATCGTATTGCCTTACTATTCTGAACATTGAAATGGGTCTCAAGACAAAAATACCCCTTTTAAAAAGGATTTACAAATATTAAACTGGGGCTGCGACGGTCGAAGCGATGGTCCGTCGCTAGCCTGACGGTCCGTCGCACATCGGCCAAAAAAAGAGTTACTGCCTTAGTTGTGATGGCCCAATCTATAGTCAGTCGTAGACTCGATGGTCCGTCGAATTGTCCGTCGCACCTGGTTAATTCTGATAACTCTCAGTAAAACGGCTATAACTTGTCACCCCGATACCGGATTTGGACGAAATTGGTATTGTTGGAAAGTTAATTCAATTCTCTACATGACAAAAAGTCAAATTAAATAAAATTCGTTATGGTTTAACTACCAATCACTTGGCAAGTCACTTCTCATTCTCATAGGTCCAAAATTATGTTTTACTTGACACGCCCTATGGCTCAGACTATGAGGGAACTTTGTGGGGTCTTACAATGTCGTGGCCATATCGTATTGCCTTACTATTCTGAACATCGAAATGGGTCTCAAGACAAAATATACCCTTTTTGAAAGGACTTACAAATACTAAACTGGGGCTGTGACGGTCGAAGCGACGGTCCGTCGCTAGCCTGATGTTTTGTCGCTAGCGAGACGACCATCGCTATTCTGATAGTCCGTTGCTAGCCTGACGGTCCATCGAGTCATCAGTCGCACATGGACCAAAAAAGAGTTACTGCCTTGGTTGTGACGGGCCGTGCTTTGTTCCGTTGCAGACTCGATGGTCCGTCGGATCGTCCATCGAACCTGGATGATTCTGATAACTCTCAGTAAAACGGCTATAACTTGTCACCCCGATACCGGATTTGGTCGAAATTGGTATTGTTGGAAAGCTAATTCAATTCTCTACATGACAAAAAGTCAAATTTTAGAAAATTGTTCCAATCACTTGGGAAGTCAGTTCTCAATGTTTTAGGTACGAAAATAACTTTTACTTGACACGCCCTATGGCTCAGACTATGAGGGAGCTTTGCGGGATCTTACAATGTCGTGGCCATATCGTATTTCCTTACTATTCTGAACATTGAAATGGGTCTCAAGACAAAAATACCCCTTTTAAAAAGGACTTACAAATACTAAACTGGGGCAGCGACGGTCGAAGCGATGGTCCGTCGCTAACCTGACCGTCCGTCACACATCAGCCAAAAAAAGAGTTACTGCCTTAGTTGTGATGGGCCGAGCTATGGTCAGTCGTAGACTCGATGGTCCGTCGAATTGTCCATCGCACCTGGGTAATTCTTATAACTCTCAGTAAAACGGCTATAACTTGTCACCCCGATACCGGATTTGGACGAAATTGGTATTGTTGGCAAGTTAATTCAATTCTCTACATGACAAAAAGTCAAATTTAATAAAATTCTTAATGGTTTAAATACCAATCACTTGGGAAGTCAATTCTCATTCTCTTAGGTCCAAAATTACGTTTTACTTAACACGCCCTATGGCTCAGACTACGAGGGAACTTTGTGGGATCTTACAATGTCGTGGCCATATTGTATTGCCTTACTATTCTGAACATTGAAACGGGTCTCAAGACCAAATATACCCTTTTCGAAAGGACTTACAAATACTAAACTGGGGCTGCGACGGTCGAAGCGACGGTCCGTCACTAGCCTTATGTTTTGTCGCTAGCCAGACGACCATCGCTATCCTGATAGTCCGTTGCTAGCCTGACGGTCCATCGAGTCATCCCTCGTACATGGAAAAAAATAGAGTTACTGCCTTGGTTGTGACGGGTCGTGCTTTGGTCCGTTGCAGACTCGATGGTCAGTCGGATCGTCCGTCGCACCTGGATGATTCTGATAACTCTCAGTAAAATGGCTATAACTTGTCACCCTGATACCGTATTTGGACAAAATTGGTATCGTTGGAAAGCTAGTTCAATTCTCTACATGACAAAAAGTCAAATTTAAGAAAATTGTTCCAATCACATGGGAAGTCAATTCTCAATGTTTTAGGTACAAAATTAACTTTTACTTGACACTCCCTATGGCTCAGACTACGAGGGAGCTTTGGGGGGTCTTACAATGTCGTGGCCATATCGTATTGCCTTACTATTCTGAACATTGAAATGGGTCTCAAGACAAAAATACCCCTTTTAAAAAGGACTTACAAATACTAAACTAGGGCTGCGACGGTCGAACCGATGGTTCATCGCTAGCCTGACGGTCCGTCGCACATCGGCCAAAAAAAGAGTTACTGCCTTAGTTGTGATGGGCCGAGCTATGGTCAGTCGTAGACTCGATGGTCCGTAGAATTGTCCATCGCACCTGGGTAATTCTTATAACTCTCAGTAAAACGGCTATAACTTGTCACCCCGATACCGGATTTGGACGAAATTGGTATTGTTGGCAAGTTAATTCAATTCTCTACATGACAAAAAGTCAAATTTAATAAAATTCTTGATGGTTTAAATAGAAATCACTTGGGAAGTCAATTCTCATTCTCTTAGGTCCAAAATTACGTTTTACTTGACACACCCTATGGCTCAGACTACGAGGGAACTTTGTGGGATCTTACTATGTCGTGGCCATATTGTATTGCCTTACTATTCTGAACATTGAAACGGGTCTCAAGACCAAATATACCCTTTTCGAAAGGACTTACAAATACTAAACTGGGGCTGCGACGGTCGAAGCGACGGTCCGTCACTAGCCTTCTGTTTTGTCGCTAGCCAGACGACCATCGCTATCCTGATAGTCCGTTGCTAGCCTGACGGTCCATCGAGTCATCCCTCGTACATGGAAAAAAATAGAGTTACTGCCTTGGTTGTGACGGGTCGTGCTTTGGTCCGTTGCAGACTCGATGGTCCGTCGGATCGTCCGTCGCACCTGGATGATTCTGATAACTCTCAGTAAAACGGCTATAACTTGTCACCCCGATACCGGATTTGGACGAAATTGGTATCGTTGGAAAGCTAGTTCAATTCTCTACATGACAAAAAGTCAAATTTTAGAAAATTTTTCTAATCACTTGGGAAGTCAATTCTCAATGTTTTAGGTACGAAATTAACTTTTACTTGACACGCCCTATGGCTCAGACTACGAGGGAGCTTTGGGGGGTCTTACAATGTCGTGGCCATATCGTATTGCCTTACTATTCTGATCATTGAAATGGGTCTCAAGACAAAAATACCCCTTTTAAAAAGGACTTACAAATACTAAACTGGGGCTGCGACGGTCGAAGCGATGGTCCGTCGCTAGCCTGACGGTCCGTCGCACATCGGCCAAAAAAAGAGTTACTGCCTTAGTTGTGATGGGCCGAGCTATGGTCAGTCGTAGACTCGATGGTCCGTAGAATTGTCCATCGCACCTGGGTAATTCTTATAACTCTCAGTAAAACGGCTATAACTTGTCACCCTGATACCGGATTTGGACGAAATTGGTATTGTTGGCAAGTTAATTTAATTCTCTACATGACAAAAAGTCAAATTTAATAAAATTCTTGATGGTTTAAATAACAATCACTTGGGAAGTCAATTCTCATTCTCTTAGGTCCAAAATTACGTTTTACTTGACACGCCCTATGGCTCAGACTACGAGGGAACTTTGTGGGATCTTACAATGTCGTGGCCATATTGTATTGCCTTACTATTCTGAACATTGAAACGGGTCTCAAGACCAAATATACCCTTTTCGAAAGGACTTACAAATACTAAACTGGGGCTGCGACGGTCGAAGCGACGGTCCGTCACTAGCCTTATGTTTTGTCGCTAGCCAGACGACCATCGCTATCCTGATAGTCCGTTGCTAGCCTGACGGTCCATCGAGTCATCCCTCGTACATGGAAAAAAATAGAGTTACTGCCTTGGTTGTGACGGGTCGTGCTTTGGTCCGTTGCAGACTCGATGGTCCGTCGGATCGTCCGTCGCACCTGGATGATTCTGATAACTCTCAGTAAAACGGCTATAACTTGTCACCCCGATACCGGATTTGGACGAAATTGGTATCGTTGGAAAGCTAGTTCAATTCTCTACATGACAAAAAGTCAAATTTAAGAAAATTGTTCCAATCACATGGGAAGTCAATTCTCAATGTTTTAGGTACGAAATTAACTTTTACTTGACACTCCCTATGGCTAAGACTACGAGGGAGCTTTGGGGGGTCTTACAATGTCGTGGCCATATCGTATTGCCTTACTATTCTGAACATTGAAATGGGTCTAAAGACAAAAATACCCCTTTTAAAAAGGACTTACAAATACTAAACTAGGGCTGCGACGGTCGAAGCGATGGTTCGTCGCTAGCCTGACGGTCCGTCGCACATCGGCCAAAAAAAGAGTTACTGCCTTAGTTGTGATGGGCCGAGCTATGGACAGTCGTAGACTCGATGGTCCGTCGAATTGTCCGTCGCACCTGGGTAATTCTGATAACTTTCAGTAAAACGGCTATAACTTGTCACCCCGATACCGGATTTGGACGAAATTTGTATTGTTGGAAAGTTAATTCAATTATCTACATGACAAAAAGTCAAATTTAATAAAATTCTTTATGGTTTAAAT
Source organism: Capsicum pubescens (assembly GCA_030864215.1). Lineage (NCBI taxonomy): Eukaryota > Viridiplantae > Streptophyta > Magnoliopsida > Solanales > Solanaceae > Capsicum > Capsicum pubescens. The sequence goes on from CM061548.1 coordinate 326,017,011, forward strand.
GCCAATCACTTGGGAAGTCACTTTTCATTCTCTTAGGTCCAAAATTACGTTTTACTTAACGCGCCCTATGGCTCAGACTACGAGGGAACTTTGTGGGGTCTTACAATGTCGTGGCCATATTGTATTGCCTTACTATTCTGAACATTGAAACGGGTCTCAAGACCAAATATACCCTTTTCGAAAGGACTTACAAATACTAAACTGGGGCTGCGACGGTCGAAGCGACGGTCCGTCGGTAGCCTGATGTTTTGTCGCTAGCCAGCATCCATCGCTATCCTGATATTCCGATGCTAGCCTGACGGTCCATCGAGTCATCCGTCGTACATGGACAAAAAAAGAGTTACTGCCTTGGTTGTGACGGGTCGTGCTTTGGTCCGTTGCAGACTCGATGGTCCGTCGGATCGTCCGTCGCACCTCGATGATTCTGATAACTCTCAGTAAAACGGCTATAACTTGTCACCCCGATACCGGATTTGGACGAAATTGGTATCGTTGGAAAGCTAGTTCAATTCTCTACATGACAAAAAGTCAAATTTTAGAAAATTTTTCTAATCACTTGGGAAGTCAATTCTCAATGTTTTAGGTACGAAATTAACTTTTACTTGACACGCCCTATGGCTCAGACTACGAGGGAGCTTTGGGGGGTCTTACAATGTCGTGGCCATATCGTATTGCCTTACTATTCTGATCATTGAAATGGGTCTCAAGACAAAAATACCCCTTTTAAAAAGGACTTACAAATACTAAACTGGGGCTGCGACGGTCGAAGCGATGGTCCGTCGCTAGCCTGACGGTCCGTCGCACATCGGCCAAAAAAAGAGTTACTGCCTTAGTTGTGATGGGCCGAGCTATGGTCAGTCATAGACTCGATGGTCCGTTGAATTGTCCGTCGCACCGGGGTAATTCTGATAACTCTCAGTAAAACGGCTATTACTTGTCACCCCGATACCGGATTTGGACGAAATTGGTATTGTTGGAAAGTTAATTCAATTCTCTACATGACAAAAAGTCAAATTTAATAAAATTCTTTATGGTTTAAATACCAATCACTTGGGAAGTCACTTCTCATTCTCTTAGGTCCAAAATTACGTTTTACTTGACACGCCCTATGGCTCAGACTACGAGGGAACTTTGTGGGGTCTTACAATGTCGTGGCCATATTGTATTGCCTTACTATTCTGAACATTGAAATGTGTCTCAAGACCAAATATACCCTTTTTGAAAGGACTTACAAATACTAAACTGGGGCTGCGACGGTCGAAGCGACGGTCCGTCGGTAGCCTGATGTTTTGTCGCTAGCCAGACGACCATTGCTATCCTGATAGTCCGTTGCTAGCCTGACGGTCCATCGAGTCATCCGTCGCACATGGACAAAAACAGAGTTAATGCCTTGGTTATGACGGGTCGTGCTTTGGTCCGTTGCAGACTCGATGGTCCGTCGGATCGTCCGTCGCACCTGGATAATTCTGATAACTCTCAGTAAAATGGCTATAACTTGTCACCCCGATACCGGATTTGGGCGAAATTGGTATCGTTGGAAAGCTAATTCAATTCTCTACATGACTAAAAGTCAAATTTAAGAAAATTGTTCCAATCACTTGGGAAGTCAATTCTCAATGTTTTAGGTATGAAATTAACTTTTACTTGACACGCCATATGGCTCAGACTACGAGGGAGCTTTGGGGGATCTTACAATGTCGTGGCCATATCGTATTGCCTTACTATTCTGAACATTGAAATGGGTCTCAAGACAAAAATACCCCTTTTAAAAAGGACTTACAAATACTAAACTGGGGCTGCGACGGTCGAAGCGATGGCCCGTCGCTAGCCTGACGGTCCGTCGCACATCGGCCAAAAAAAGAGTTACTGCCTTAGTTGTGATGGGCCGTGCTATGGTCAGTCGTAGACTCGATGGTCCGTCGAATTGTCCGTCGCACCTGGGTAATTCTGATAACTCACAGTAAAACGGCTATAAATTGTCACCCCGATACCGAATTTGGACGAAATTGGTATTGTTGGAAAGTTAATTCAATTTTCTACATGACAAAAAGTCAAATTTAATAAAATACTTTATGGTTTAAATACCAATCACTTCGGAAGTCACTTCTCATTCTCTTAGGTCCAAAATTACGTTTTACTTGACACGCTCTATAGCTCAGACTACGAGGGAACTTTGTGGGGTCTTACAATGTCGTGGCCATATTGTATTGTCTTACTATTCTGAACATTGACACGGGTCTCATGACCAAATATACCCTTTTCGAAAGGACTTACAAATACTAAACTGGGGCTGCGACAGTCGAAGCGACGGTCCGTCGCTAGCCTAATGTTTTGTCGCTAGCCAGACGACCATCGCTATCCTGATAGTCTGTTGCTAGCCTGACGGTCCATCGAGTCATCCGTCACACATGGTCAAAAAAAGAGTTACTGGCTTGGTTGTGACGGGTCGTGCTTTGGTCCGTTGCAGACTCGATGGTCCGTCGGATCGTCCGTCGCACCTGGATAATTCTGATAACTCTCAGTAAAACGGCTATAACTTGTCACCCCGATACCGGATTTGGGCGAAATTGGTATCGTTGGAAAGCTAATTCAATTCTCTACATGACTAAAAGTCAAATTTAAGAAAATTGTTCCAATCACTTGGGAAGTCAATTCTCAATGTTTTAGTTATGAAATTAACTTTTACTTGACACGCCATATGGCTCAGACTACGAGGGAGCTTTGGGGGATCTTACAATGTCGTGGCCATATCGTATTGCCTTACTATTCTGAACATTGAAATGGGTCTCAAGACAAAAATACCCCTTTTAAAAAGGACTTACAAATACTAAACTGGGGCTGCGACGGTCGAAGCGATGGCCCGTCGCTAGCCTGACGGTCCGTCGCACATCGGCCAAAAAAAGAGTTACTGCCTTAGTTGTGATGGGCCGTGCTATGGTCAGTCGTAGACTCGATGGTCCGTCGAATTGTCCGTCGCACCTGGGTAATTCTGATAACTCACAGTAAAACGGCTATAACTTGTCACCCCGATACCGAATTTGGACGAAATTGGTATTGTTGGAAAGTTAATTCAATTTTCTACATGACAAAAAGTCAAATTTAATAAAATACTTTATGGTTTAAATACCAATCACTTCGGAAGTCACTTCTCATTCTCTTAGGTCCAAAATTACGTTTTACTTGACACGCCCTATAGCTCAGACTACGAGGGAACTTTGTGGGGTCTTACAATGTCGTGGCCATATTGTATTGCCTTACTATTCTTAACATTGACACGGGTCTCATGACCAAATATACCCTTTTCGAAAGGACTTACAAATACTAAACTGGGGCTGCGACAGTCGAAGCGACGGTCCGTCGCTAGCCTAATGTTTTGTCGCTAGCCAGACGACCATCGCTATCCTGATAGTCTGTTGCTAGCCTGACGGTCCATCGAGTCATCCGTCACACATGGACAAAAAACGAGTTACTGCCTTGGTTGTGACGGGTCGTGCTTTGGTCCGTTGCAGACTCGATGGTCCGTCGGATCGTCCGTCGCACCTGGATGATTCTGATAACTCTCAGTAAAACGGCTATAACTTGTCACCCCGATACCGGATTTAAACGTAATTTGTATCGTTGGAAAGCTAATTAAATTCTCTACATGAAAAAAAGTCAAATTTAAGAAAATTGTTCCAATCACTTGGGAAGTCAATTCTCAATGTTTTAGGAGCGAAATTAACTTTTACTTGACACGCCCTATGGCTCAGACTACGAGGGAGCTTTGGGGGGTCTTACAATGTCGTGGCCATATCGTATTGCCTTACTATTCTGAACATTGAAATGGGTCTCAAGACAAAAATAACCCTTTTAAAAAGGACTTACAAATACTAAACTGGGGCTGCGACGGTCGAAGCGATGGCCCGTCGCTAGCCTGACGGTCCGTTGCACATCGGCCAAAAAAAGAGTTACTGCCTTAGTTGTGATGGGCCGTGCTATGGTCAGTCGTAGACTCGATGGTCCGTCGAATTGTCCGTCGCACCTGGGTAATTCTGATAACTCACAGTAAAACGGCTATAACTTGTCACCCCGATACCGAATTTGGACGAAATTGGTATTGTTGGAAAGTTAATTCAATTTTCTACATGACAAAAAGTCAAATTTAATAAAATACTTTATGGTTTAAATACCAATCACTTCGGAAGTCACTTCTCATTCTCTTAGGTCCAAAATTACGTTTTACTTGACACGCCCTATAGCTCAGACTACGAGGGAACTTTGTGGGGTCTTACAATGTCGTGGCCATATTGTATTGCCTTACTATTCTGAACATTGACACGGGTCTCATGACCAAATATACCCTTTTCGAAAGGACTTACATATACTAAACTGGGGCTGCGACAGTCGAAGCGACGGTCCGTCGCTAGCCTAATGTTTTGTCGCTAGCCAGACGACCATCGCTATCCTGATAGTCTGTTGCTAGCCTGACGGTCCATCGAGTCATCCGTCACACATGGACAAAAAAAGAGTTACTGCCTTGGTTGTGACGGGTCGTGCTTTGGTCCGTTGCAGACTCGATGGTCCGTCGGATCGTCCGTCGCACCTGGATGATTCTGATAACTCTCAGTAAAACGGTTATAACTTGTCACCCCGATACCGGATTTAAACGTAATTTGTATCGTTGGAAAGCTAATTAAATTCTCTACATGAAAAAAAGTCAAATTTAAGAAAATTGTTCCAATCACTTGGGAAGTCAATTCTCAATGTTTTAGGAACGAAATTAACTTTTACTTGACACGCCCTATGGCTCAGACTACGAGGGAGCTTTGGGGGGTCTTACAATGTCGTGGCCATATCGTATTGCCTTACTATTCTGAACATTGAAATGGGTCTCAAGACAAAAATAACCCTTTTAAAAAGGGCTTACAAATACTAAACTGGGGCTACGACAGTCGAAGCGATGGTCCGTCGCTAGCCTGACGGTCCGTCGCACATCGGCCAAAAAAAGAGTTACTGCCTTAGTTGTGATGGGCCGAGCTATGGTCAGTCGTAGACTCGATGGTCCGTCGAATTGTCCGTCACACCTGTGTAATTCTGATAACTCTCAGTAAATCGGCTATAACTTGTCATCCCGATACCGGATTTGGACGAAATTCAGATTGTTGGAAAGTTAATTCAATTCTCTACATGACAAAAAGTCAAATTTAATAAAATACTTTATAGTTTAAATACAAATCACTTGGGAAGTCACTTCTCATTCTCTTAGGTCCAAAATTACGTTTTACTTGACACGCCCTATGGCTCAGACTACGAGGGAACTTTGTGGGGTCTTACAATGTCGTGGCCATATTGTATTGCCTTACTATTCTGAACATTGAAACGGGTCTCAAGACCAAAAATACTCTTTTTGAAAGGACTTACAAATACTAAACTGGAGCTGCGACGGTCGAAGCGACGGTCCGTCGGTAGCCTGATGTTTTGTCGCTAGCCAGACGACCATCGCTATCCTGATAGTCCGTTGCTAGCCTGACGGTCCATCGAGTCATCCGTCGCACATGGACAAAAACAGAGTTAATGCCTTGGTTGTGACGGGTCGTGCTTTGGTCCGTTGCAGACTCGATGGTCCGTCGGATCGTCCGTCGCACCTGGATAATTCTGATAACTCTCAGTAAAACGGCTATAACTTGTCACCCCGATACCGGATTTGGACGAAATTGGTATCGTTGGAAAGCTAATTCAATTCTCTACATGACAAAAAGTCAAATTTAAGAAAATTGTTCCAATCACTTGGGAAGTAAATTCTCAATGTTTTAGGTACGAAATTAACTTTTACTTGATACGCCATATGGCTCAGACTACGAGGGAGCTTTGGGGGGTCTTAAAATGTCGTGGCCATATCGTATTGCCTTACTATTCTGAACATTGAAATGGGTCTCAAGACAAAAATACCCCTTTTAAAAAGGACTTACAAATACTAAACTGGGGCTGCGACGGTCGAAGCGATGGTCCGTCGCTAGCCTGACGGTCCGTCGCACATCGGCCAAAAAAAGAGTTACTGCCTTAGTTGTGATGGGCCGAGCTATGGTCAGTCGTAGACTCGATGGTCCGTCGAATTGTCCGTCGCACCTGGGTAATTCTGATAACTCACAGTAAAACGGCTATAACTTGTCACCCCGATACTGAATTTGGACGAAATTGGTATTGTTGGAAAGTTAATTCAATTTTCTACATGACAAAAAGTCAAATTTAATAAAATACTTTATTGTTTAAATACAAATCACTTCGGAAGTCACTTCTCATTCTGTTAGGTCCAAAATTATGTTTTACTTGACAAGCCCTATGGCTCAGACTACGAGGGAACTTTGTGGGGTCTTACAATGTCGTGGCCATATTGTATTGCCTTACTATTGAAAACATTGAAACAGGTCTCATGACCAAATATACCCTTTTCGAAAGGACTTACAAATACTAAACTGGGGCTGCGACGGTCGAAGCGACGGTCCGTCGCTAGCCTAATGTTTTGTCGCTAGCCAGACGACCATCGCTATCCTGATAGTCCGTTGCTAGCCTGACGGTCCATCGAGTCATCCGTCACACATGGACAAAAAAAGAGTTACTGCCTTGGTTGTGACGGGTTGTGCTTTGGTCCGTTGCAGACTCGATGGTCCGTCGGATCGTCCGTCGCACCTGGATGATTCTGATAACTCTCAGTAAAACGGCTATAACTTGTCACCCCGATACCGGATTTGGACGTAATTGGTATCATTGGAAAGCTAATTAAATTCTCTACATGAAAAAAAGTCAAATTTAAGAAAATTGTTCCAATCACTTGGGAAGTCAATTCTCAATGTTTTAGGAACGAAATTAACTTTTACTTGACACGCCCTATGGCTCAGACTACGAGGGAGCTTTGGGGGGTCTTACAATGTCGTGGCCATAACGTATTTCCTTACTATTCTGAACATTGAAATGGGTCTCAAGAAAAAATACCCCTTTTAAAAAGGACTTACAAATACTAAACTGGGGCTGCGACAGTCGAAGCGATGGTCCGTCGCTAGCCTGACGGTCCGTCGCACATAGGCCAAAAAAAGAGTTACTGCCTTAGTTGTGATGGGCCGAGCTATGGTCAGTCGTAGACTCGATGGTCCGTCGAATTGTCCGTCGCACCTGGGTAATTCTGATAACTCTCAGTAAATCGGCTATAACTTGTCATCCCGATACCGGATTTGAACGAAATTCAGATTGTTGGAAAGTTAATTCAATTCTCTACATGACAAAAAGTCAAATTTAATAAAATACTTTATGGTTTAAATACAAATCACTTGGGAAGTCACTTCTTATTCTCTTAGGTCCAAAATTACGTTTTACTTGACACGCCCTATGGCTCAGACTACGAGGGAACTTTGTGGGGTCTTACAATGTCGTGGCCATATTGTATTGCCTTACTATTCTGAACATTGAAACGGGTCTCAAGACCAAAAATAAACTTTTTGAAAGGACATACAAATACTAAACTGGGGCTGCGACGGTCGAAGCGACGGTCCGTCGGTAGCCTGATGTTTTGTCGTTAGCCAGACGACCATCGCTATCCTGATAGTCCGTTGCTAGCCTGATGGTCCATCGAGTCATCCGTCGCACATGGACAAAAACATAGTTAATGCCATGGTTATGACGGGTCGTGCTTTGGTCCGTTGCAGACTCGATGGTCCGTCCGATCGTCCGTCGCACCTGGATAATTCTGATAACTCTCAGTAAAACGGCTATAACTTGTCACTCCGATACCGGATTTGGACGAAATTGGTATCGTTGGAAAGCTAATTCAATTCTCTAAATGACAAAAAGTCAAATTTAAGAAAATTGTTCCAATCACTTGGGAAGTCAATTCTCAATGTTTTAGGTACGAAATTAACTTTTACTTGACACGCCATATGGCTCAGACTACGAGGGAGCTTTGGGGGGTCTTACAATGTCGTGACCATATCGTATTGCCTTACTATTCTGAACATTGAAATGGGTCTCAAGACAAAAATACCCCTTTTAAAAAGGACTTACAAATACTAAACTGGGGCTGCGACGGTCGAAGCGATGGTCCGTCGCTAGCCTGACGGTCCGTCGCACATCGGCCAAAAAAAGAGTTACTGCCTTAGTTGTGATGGGCCGAGCTATGGTCAGTCGTAGACTCGATGGACCGTCGAATTGTCCGTCGCACCTGGGTAATTCTGATAACTCACAGAAAAACGGCTATAACTTGTCACCCCGATACCGAATTTGGACGAAATTGGTATTGTTGGAAAGTTAATTCAATTTTCTACATGACAAAAAGTCAAATTTAATAAAATTCTTTATGGTTTAAATACCAATCACTTGGGAAGTCACTTCTCATTCTCTTAGGTCCATAATTACGTTTTACTTGACACGCCCTATGGCTCAGACTACGAGGGAACTTTGTGGGGTCTTACAATGTCGTGGCCATATTGTATTGCCTTACTATTCTGAACATTGAAATGTGTCTCAAGACCAAATATACCCTTTTCGAAAGGACTTACAAATACTAAACTGGGGCTGCGACGGTCGAAGCGACGGTCCGTCGGTAGCCTGATGTTTTGTCGTTAGCCAGACGACCATCGCTATCCTGATAGTCCGTTGCTAGCCTGATGGTCCATCGAGTCATCCGTCGCACATGGACAAAAATAGAGTTAATGCCTTGGTTATGACGGGTCGTGCTTTGGTCCGTTGCAGACTCGATGGTCCGTCGGATCGTCCGTCGCACCTGGATAATTCTGATAACTCTCAGTAAAACGGCTATAACTTGTCACCCCGATACCGGATTTGGACGAAATTGGTATCGTTGGAAAGCTAATTCAATTCTCTACATGACAAAAAGTCAACTTTAAGAAAATTGTTCCAATCACTTGGGAAGTCAATTCTCAATGTTTTAGGTACGAAATTAACTTTTACTTGACACGCCATATGGCTCAGACTACGAGGGAGCTTTGGGGGGGTCTTACAATGTCGTGACCATATCGTATTGCCTTACTATTCTGACCATTGAAATGGGTCTCAAGACAAAAATACCCCTTTTAAAAAGGACTTACAAATACTAAACTGGGGCTGCGACGGTCGAAGCGATGGTCCGTCGCTAGCCTGACGGTCCGTCGCACATCGGCCAAAAAAAGAGTTACTGCCTTAGTTGTGATGGGCCGAGCTATGGTCAGTCGTAGACTCGATGGTCCGTCGAATTGTCCGTCGCACCTGGGTAATTCTGATAACTCACAGTAAAACGGCTATAACTTGTCACCCCGATACCGAATTTGGACGAAATTGGTATTGTTGGAAAGTTAATTCAATTTTCTACATGACAAAAAGTCAAATTTAATAAAATTCTTTATGGTTTAAATACCAATCACTTGGGAAGTCACTTCTCATTCTCTTAGGTCCAAAATTACGTTTTACTTGACACGCCCTATGGCTCAGACTACGAGGGAACTTTGTGGGGTCTTACAATGTCGTGGCCATATTGTATTGCCTTACTATTCTGAACATTGAAATGTGTCTCAAGACCAAATATACCCTTTTCGAAAGGACTTACAAATACTAAACTGGGGCTGCGACGGTCGAAGCGACGGTCCGTCGGTAGCCTGATGTTTTGTCGTTAGCCAGACGACCATCGCTATCCTGATAGTCCGTTGCTAGCCTGATGGTCCATCGAGTCATCCGTCGCACATGGACAAAAACATAGTTAATGCCATGGTTATGACGGGTCGTGCTTTGGTCCGTTGCAGACTCGATGGTCCGTCGGATCGTCCGTCGCACCTGGATAATTCTGATAACTCTCAGTAAAACGGCTATAACTTGTCACTCCGATACCGGATTTGGACGAAATTGGTATCGTTGGAAAGCTAATTCAATTCTCTAAATGACAAAAAGTCAAATTTAAGAAAATTGTTCCAATCACTTGGGAAGTCAATTCTCAATGTTTTAGGTACGAAATTAACTTTTACTTGACACGCCATATGGCTCAGACTACGAGGGAGCTTTGGGGGGTCTTACAATGTCGTGACCATATCGTATTGCCTTACTATTCTGAACATTGAAATGGGTCTCAAGACAAAAATACCCCTTTTAAAAAGGACTTACAAATACTAAACTGGGGCTGCGACGGTCGAAGCGATGGTCCGTCGCTAGCCTGACGGTCCGTCGCACATCGGCCAAAAAAAGAGTTACTGCCTTATTTGTGATGGGCCGAGCTATGGTCAGTCGTAGACTCGATGGACCGTCGAATTGTCCGTCGCACCTGGGTAATTCTGATAACTCACAGAAAAACGGCTATAACTTGTCACCCCGATACCGAATTTGGACGAAATTGGTATTGTTGGAAAGTTAATTCAATTTTCTACATGACAAAAAGTCAAATTTAATAAAATTCTTTATGGTTTAAATACCAATCACTTGGGAAGTCACTTCTCATTCTCTTAGGTCCATAATTACGTTTTACTTGACACGCCCTATGGCTCAGACTACGAGGGAACTTTGTGGGGTCTTACAATGTCGTGGCCATATTGTATTGCCTTACTATTCTGAACATTGAAATGTCTCTCAAGACCAAATATACCCTTTTCGAAAGGACTTACAAATACTAAACTGGGGCTGCGACGGTCGAAGCGACGGTCCGTCGGTAGCCTGATGTTTTGTCGTTAGCCAGACGACCATCGCTATCCTGATAGTCCGTTGCTAGCCTGATGGTCCATCGAGTCATCCGTCGCACATGGACAAAAATAGAGTTAATGCCTTGGTTATGACGGGTCGTGCTTTGGTCCGTTGCAGACTCGATGGTCCGTCGGATCGTCCGTCGCACCTGGATAATTCTGATAACTCTCAGTAAAACGGCTATAACTTGTCACCCCGATACCGGATTTGGACGAAATTGGTATCGTTGGAAAGCTAATTCAATTCTCTACATGACAAAAAGTCAACTTTAAGAAAATTGTTCCAATCACTTGGGAAGTCAATTCTCAATGTTTTAGGTACGAAATTAACTTTTACTTGACACGCCATATGGCTCAGACTACGAGGGAGCTTTGGGGGGGTCTTACAATGTCGTGACCATATCGTATTGCCTTACTATTCTGAACATTGAAATGGGTCTCAAGACAAAAATACCCCTTTTAAAAAGGACTTACAAATACTAAACTGGGGCTGCGACGGTCGAAGCGATGGTCCGTCGCTAGCCTGACGGTCCGTCGCACATCGGCCAAAAAAAGAGTTACTGCCTTAGTTGTGATGGGCCGAGCTATGGTCAGTCGTAGACTCGATGGTCCGTCGAATTGTCCGTCGCACCTGGGTAATTCTGATAACTCACAGTAAAACGGCTATAACTTGTCACCCCGATACCGAATTTGGACGAAATTGGTATTGTTGGAAAGTTAATTCAATTTTCTACATGACAAAAAGTCAAATTTAATAAAATTCTTTATGGTTTAAATACCAATCACTTGGGAAGTCACTTCTCATTCTCTTAGGTCCAAAATTACGTTTTACTTGACACGCCCTATGGCTCAGACTACGAGGGAACTTTGTGGGGTCTTACAATGTCGTGGCCATATTGTATTGCCTTACTATTCTGAACATTGAAATGTGTCTCAAGACCAAATATACCCTTTTCGAAAGGACTTACAAATACTAAACTGGGGCTGCGACGGTCGAAGCGACGGTCCGTCGGTAGCCTGATGTTTTGTCGCTAGCCAGACGACCATTGTTATCCTGATAGTCCGTTGCTAGCCTGACGGTCCATCGAGTCATCCGTCGCACATGATCAAAAACAGAGTTAATGCCTTGGTTGTGACGGGTCGTGCTTTGGTCCGTTGCAGACTCGATGGACCGTCGGATCGTCCGTCGCACCTGGATAATTCTGATAACTCTCAGTAAAACGGCTATAACTTGTCACCCGATACCGGATTTGGACGAAATTGGTATCGTTGGAAAGCTAATTCAATTCTCTACATGACAAAAAGTCAAATTTAAGAAAATTGTTCCAATCACTTGGGAAGTCAATTCTCAATGTTTTAGGTATGAAATTAACTTTTACTTGACACGCCATATGGCTCAGACTACGAGGGAGCTTTGGGGGATCTTACAATGTCGTGGCCATATCGTATTGCCTTACTATTCCGAACATTGAAATGGGTCTCATGAAAAAAATACCCCTTTTAAAAAGGACTTACAAATACTAAACTGGGGCTGCGACGGTCGAAGCGATGGTCCGTCGCTAGCCTGACGGTCCGTCGCACATCGGCCAAAAAAAGAGTTACTGCCTTTGTTGTGATGGGCCGTGCTATGGTCAGTCGTAGACTCGATGGTCCGTCGAATTGTCCGTCGCACCTGGGTAATTCTGATAACTCACAGTAAAACGGCTATAACTTGTCACCCCGATACCGAATTTGGACGAAATTGGTATTGTTGGAAAGTTAATTCAATTTTCTACATGACAAAAAGTCAAATTTAATAAAATACTTTATGGTTTAAATACCAATCACTTCGGAAGTCACTTCTCATTCTCTTAGGTCCAAAATTACGTTTTACTTGACACGCCCTATGGCTCAGACTACGAGGGAACTTTGTGGGGTCTTACAATGTCGTGGCCATATTGTATTGCCTTACTATTCTGAACATTTAAATGTGTCTCAAGACCAAATATACCCTTTTAGAAAGGACTTACAAACACTAAACTGGGGCTGCGACGGTCGAAGCGACGGTCCGTCGGTAGCCTGATGTTTTGTCGCTAGCCAGACGACCATTGCTATCCTGATAGTCCGTTGCTAGCCTGACGGTCCATCGAGTCATCCGTCGCACATGGACAAAAAAAGAGTTAATGCCTTGGTTGTGACGGGTCGTGCTTTGGTCCGTTGCAGACTCGATGGTCCGTCGGATCGTCCGTCGCACCTGGATAATTCTGATAACTCTCAGTAAAACGGCTATAACTTGTCACCCCGATACCGAATTTGGACGAAATTGGTATTGTTGGAAAGTTAATTCAATTTTCTACATGACAAAAAGTCAAATTTAATAAAATACTTTATGGTTTAAATACCAATCACTTCGGAAGTCACTTCTCATTCTCTTAGGTCCAAAATTACGTTTTACTTGACACGCCCTATGGCTCAGACTACGAGGGAACTTTGTGGGGTCTTACAATGTCGTGGCCATATTGTATTGCCTTACTATTCTGAACATTTAAATGTGTCTCAAGACCAAATATACCCTTTTAGAAAGGACTTACAAACACTAAACTGGGGCTGCGACGGTCGAAGCGACGGTCCGTCGGTAGCCTGATGTTTTGTCGCTAGCCAGACGACCATTGCTATCCTGATAGTCCGTTGCTAGCCTGACGGTCCATCGAGTCATCCGTCGCACATGGACAAAAAAAGAGTTAATGCCTTGGTTGTGACGGGTCGTGCTTTGGTCCGTTGCAGACTCGATGGTCCGTCGGATCGTCCGTCGCACCTGGATAATTCTGATAACTCTCAGTAAAACGGCTATAACTTTTCACCCCGATACCGGATTTGGACGAAATTGGTATCGTTGGAAAGCTAATTCAATTCTCTACATGACAAAAAGTCAAATTTAAGAAAATTGTTCCAATCACTTGGGAAGTCAATTCTCAATGTTTTAGGTATGAAATTAACTTTTACTTGACACGCCATATGGCTCAGACTACGAGGGAGCTTTGGGGGATCTTACAATGTCGTGGCCATATCGTATTGCCTTACTATTCTGAACATTGAAATGGGTCTCAAGACAAAAATACCCCTTTTAAAAAGGACTTACAAATACTAAACTGGGGCTGCGACGGTCGAAGCGATGGTCCGTCGCTAGCCTAATGGTCCGTCGCACATCGGCCAAAAAAAGAGTTACTGCCTTAGTTGTGATGGGCCGTGCTATGGTCAGTCGTAGACTCGATGGTCCGTCGAATTGTCCGTCGCACCTGGGTAATTCTGATAACTCACAGTAAAACGGCTATAACTTGTCACCCCGATACCGAATTTGGACGAAATTGGTATTGTTGGAAAGTTAATTCAATTTTCTACATGACAAAAAGTCAAATTTAATAAAATACTTTATGGTTTATATACCAATCACTTCGGAAGTCACTTCTCATTCTCTTAGGTCCAAAATTACGTTTTACTTGACACGCCCTATGGCTCAGACTACGAGGGAACTTTGTGGGGTCTTACAATGTCGTGTCCATATTGTATTGCCTTACTATTCTGAACATTGACACGGGTCTCATGATAAAATATACCCTTTTCGAAAGGACTTACAAATACTAAACTGGGGCTGCGACGGTCGAAGCGACGGTCCGTCGCTAGCCTAATGTTTTGTCGCTAGCCAGACGACCATCGCTATCCTGATAGTCCGTTGCTAGCCTGACGGTCCATCGAGTCATCCGTCACACATGGACAAAAAAAGAGTTACTGCCATGGTTGTGACGGGTCGTGCTTTGGTCCGTTGCAGACTCGATGGTCCGTCGGATCGTCCGTCGCACCTGGATGATTCTGATAACTCTCAGTAAAACGGCTATAACTTGTCACCCCGATACCGGATTTAAACGTAATTGGTATCGTTGGAAAGCTAATTAAATTCTCTACATGAAAAAAAGTCAAATTTAAGAAAATTGTTCCAATCACTTGGGAAGTCAATTCTCAATGTTTTAGGAATGAAATTAACTTTTACTTGACACGCCCTATGGCTCAGACTACGAGGGAGCTTTGGGGGGTCTTACAATGTCGTGGCCATATCATATTGCCTTACTATTCTGAACATTGAAATGGGTCTCAAGACAAAAATACCCCTTTTAAAAAGGACTTACAAATACTAAACTGGGGCTGCGACAGTCGAAGCGATGGTCCGTCGCTAGCTGACGGTCCGTCGCACATCGGCCAAAAAAAGAGTTACTGCCTTAGTTGTGATGGGCCGAGCTATGGTCAGTCGTAGACCCGATGGTCCGTCGAATTGTCCGTCGCACCTGTGTAATTCTGATAACTCTCAGTAAATCGGCTATAACTTGTCATCCCGATACCGGATTTGGACGAAATTCAGATTGTTGGAAAGTTAATTCAATTCTCTACATGACAAAAAGTCAAATTAAATAAAATACTTTATGGTTTAAATACAAATCACTTGGGAAGTCACTTCTCATTCTCTTAGGTCCAAAATTACGTTTTACTTGACACGCCCTATGGCTCAGACTACGAGGGAACTTTGTGGGGTCTTACAATGTCGTGGCCATATTGTATTGCCTTACTATTCTGAACATTGAAACGGGTCTCAAGACCAAAAATACTCTTTTTGAAAGGACTTACAAATACTAAACTGGGGCTGCGACGGTCGAAGCGACGGTCGAAGCGACGGTCCGTCGGTAGCCTGATGTCTTGTCGCTAGCCAGACGACCATCGCTATCCTGATAGTCCGTTGCTAGCCTGACGGTCCATCGAGTCATCCGTCGCACATGGACAAAAACAGAGTTAATGCCTTGGTTGTGACGGGTCGTGCTTTGGTCCGTTGCAGACTCGATGGTCCGTCGGATCGTCCGTCGCACCTGGATAATTCTGATAACTCTCAGTAAAACGGCTATAACTTGTCACCCCGATACCGGATTTGGACGAAATTGGTATCGTTGGAAAGCTAATTCAATTCTCTACATGACAAAAAGTCAAATTTAAGAAAATTGTTCCAATCACTTGGGAAGTCAATTCTCAATGTTTTAGGTATGAAATTAACTTTTACTTGACACGCCATATGGCTCAGACTACGAGGGAGCTTTGGGGGATCTTACAATGTCGTGGCCATATCGTATTGCCTTACTATTCTAAACATTGAAATGGGTCTCAAGACAAAAATACCCCTTTTAAAAAGGACTTACAAATACTAAACTGGGGCTGCGACGGTCGAAGCGATGGTCCGTCGCTAGCCTAATGGTCCGTCGCACATCGGCCAAAAAAGAGTTACTGCCTTAGTTGTGATGGGCCGTGCTATGGTCAGTCGTAGACTCGATGGTCCGTCGAATTGTCCGTCGCACCTGGGTAATTCTGATAACTCACAGTAAAACGGCTATAACTTGTCACCCCGATACCGAATTTGGACGAAATTGGTATTGTTGGAAAGTTAATTCAATTTTCTACATGACAAAAAGTCAAATTTAATAAAATACTTTATGGTTTAAATACCAATCACTTCGGAAGTCACTTCTCATTCTCTTAGGTCCAAAATTACGTTTTACTTGACACGCCCTATGGCTCAGACTACGAGGGAACTTTGTGGGGTCTTACAATGTCGTGTCCATATTGTATTGCCTTACTATTCTGAACATTGACACGGGTCTCATGATAAAATATACCCTTTTCGAAAGGACTTACAAATACTAAACTGGGGCTGCGACGGTCGAAGCGACGGTCCGTCGCTAGCCTAATGTTTTGTCGCTAGCCAGACGACCATCGCTATCCTGATAGTCCGTTGCTAGCCTGACGGTCCATCGAGTCATCCGTCACACATGGACAAAAAAAGAGTTACTGCCATGGTTGTGACGGGTCGTGCTTTGGTCCGTTGCAGACTCGATGGTCCGTCGGATCGTCCGTCGCACCTGGATGATTCTGATAACTCTCAGTAAAACGGCTATAACTTGTCACCCCGATACCGGATTGAAACGTAATTGGTATCGTTGGAAAGCTAATTAAATTCTCTACATGAAAAAAAGTCAAATTTAAGAAAATTGTTCCAATCACTTGGGAAGTCAATTCTCAATGTTTTAGGAACGAAATTAACTTTTACTTGACACGCCCTATGGCTCAGACTACGAGGGAGCTTTGGGGGGTCTTACAATGTCGTGGCCATATCATATTGCCTTACTATTCTGAACATTGAAATGGGTCTCAAGACAAAAATACCCCTTTTAAAAAGGACTTACAAATACTAAACTGGGGCTGCGACAGTCGAAGCGATGGTCCGTCGCTAGCTGACGGTCCGTCGCACATCGGCCAAAAAAAGAGTTACTGCCTTAGTTGTGATGGGCCGAGCTATGGTCAGTCGTAGACCCGATGGTCCGTCGAATTGTCCGTCGCACCTGTGTAATTCTGATAACTCTCAGTAAATCGGCTATAACTTGTCATCCCGATACCGGATTTGGACGAAATTCAGATTGTTGGAAAGTTAATTCAATTCTCTACATGACAAAAAGTCAAATTAAATAAAATACTTTATGGTTTAAATACAAATCACTTGGGAAGTCACTTCTCATTCTCTTAGGTCCAAAATTACGTTTTACTTGACACGCCCTATGGCTCAGACTACGAGGGAACTTTGTGGGGTCTTACAATGTCGTGGCCATATTGTATTGCCTTACTATTCTGAACATTGAAACGGGTCTCAAGACCAAAAATACTCTTTTTGAAAGGACTTACAAATACTAAACTGGGGCTGCGACGGTCGAAGCGACGGTCGAAGCGACGGTCCGTCGGTAGCCTGATGTCTTGTCGCTAGCCAGACGACCATCGCTATCCTGATAGTCCGTTGCTAGCCTGACGGTCCATCGAGTCATCCGTCGCACATGGACAAAAACAGAGTTAATGCCTTGGTTGTGACGGGTCGTGCTTTGGTCCGTTGCAGACTCGATGGTCCGTCGGATCGTCCGTCGCACCTGGATAATTCTGATAACTCTCAGTAAAACGGCTATAACTTGTCACCCCGATACCGGATTTGGACGAAATTGGTATCGTTGGAAAGCTAATTCAATTCTCTACATGACAAAAAGTCAAATTTAAGAAAATTGTTCCAATCACTTGGGAAGTCAATTCTCAATGTTTTAGGTATGAAATTAACTTTTACTTGACACGCCATATGGCTCAGACTACGAGGGAGCTTTGGGGGATCTTACAATGTCGTGGCCATATCGTATTGCCTTACTATTCTGAACATTGAAATGGGTCTCAAGACAAAAATACCCCTTTTAAAAAGGACTTACAAATACTAAACTGGGGCTGCGACGGTCGAAGCGATGGTCCGTCGCTAGCCTAATGGTCCGTCGCACATCGGCCAAAAAAGAGTTACTGCCTTAGTTGTGATGGGCCGTGCTATGGTCAGTCGTAGACTCGATGGTCCGTCGAATTGTCCGTCGCACCTGGGTAATTCTGATAACTCACAGTAAAACGGCTATAACTTGTCACCCCGATACCGAATTTGGACGAAATTGGTATTGTTGGAAAGTTAATTCAATTTTCTACATGACAAAAAGTCAAATTTAATAAAATACTTTATGGTTTAAATACCAATCACTTCGGAAGTCACTTCTCATTCTCTTAGGTCCAAAATTACGTTTTACTTGACACGCCCTATGGCTCAGACTACGAGGGAACTTTGTGGGGTCTTACAATGTCGTGTCCATATTGTATTGCCTTACTATTCTGAACATTGACACGGGTCTCATGATAAAATATACCCTTTTCGAAAGGACTTACAAATACTAAACTGGGGCTGCGACGGTCGAAGCGACGGTCCGTCGCTAGCCTAATGTTTTGTCGCTAGCCAGACGACCATCGCTATCCTGATAGTCCGTTGCTAGCCTGACGGTCCATCGAGTCATCCGTCACACATGGACAAAAAAAGAGTTACTGCCATGGTTGTGACGGGTCGTGCTTTGGTCCGTTGCAGACTCGATGGTCCGTCGGATCGTCCGTCGCACCTGGATGATTCTGATAACTCTCAGTAAAACGGCTATAACTTGTCACCCCGATACCGGATTGAAACGTAATTGGTATCGTTGGAAAGCTAATTAAATTCTCTACATGAAAAAAAGTCAAATTTAAGAAAATTGTTCCAATCACTTGGGAAGTCAATTCTCAATGTTTTAGGAACGAAATTAACTTTTACTTGACACGCCCTATGGCTCAGACTACGAGGGAGCTTTGGGGGGTCTTACAATGTCGTGGCCATATCATATTGCCTTACTATTCTGAACATTGAAATGGGTCTCAAGACAAAAATACCCCTTTTAAAAAGGACTTACAAATACTAAACTGGGGCTGCGACAGTCGAAGCGATGGTCCGTCGCTAGCTGACGGTCCGTCGCACATCGGCCAAAAAAAGAGTTACTGCCTTAGTTGTGATGGGCCGAGCTATGGTCAGTCGTAGACCCGATGGTCCGTCGAATTGTCCGTCGCACCTGTGTAATTCTGATAACTCTCAGTAAATCGGCTATAACTTGTCATCCCGATACCGGATTTGGACAAAATTCAGATTGTTGGAAAGTTAATTCAATTCTCTACATGACAAAAAGTCAAATTAAATAAAATACTTTATGGTTTAAATACAAATCACTTGGGAAGTCACTTCTCATTCTCTTAGGTCCAAAATTACGTTTTACTTGACACGCCCTATGGCTCAGACTACGAGGGAACTTTGTGGGGTCTTACAATGTCGTGGCCATATTGTATTGCCTTACTATTCTGAACATTGAAACGGGTCTCAAGACCAAAAATACTCTTTTTGAAAGGACTTACAAATACTAAACTGGGGCTGCGACGGTCGAAGCGACGGTCGAAGCGACGGTCCGTCGGTAGCCTGATGTCTTGTCGCTAGCCAGACGACCATCGCTATCCTGATAGTCCGTTGCTAGCCTGACGGTCCATCGAGTCATCCGTCGCACATGGACAAAAAAAGAGTTAATGCCTTGGTTGTGACGGGTCGTGCTTTGGTCCGTTGCAGACTCGATGGTCCGTCGGATCGTCCGTCGCACCTGGATAATTCTGATAACTCTCAGTAAAACGGCTATAACTTGTCACCCCGATACCGGATTTGGACGAAATTGGTATCGTTGGAAAGCTAATTCAATTCTCTACATGACAAAAAGTCAAATTTAAGAAAATTGTTCCAATCACTTGGGAAGTAAATTCTCAATGTTTTAGGTACGAAGTTAACTTTTACTTGACACGCCATATGGCTCAGACTACGAGGGAGCTTTGGGGGGTCTTACAATGTCGTGGCCATATCGTATTGCCCTACTATTCTGAACATTGAAATGGGTCTCAAGACAAAAATACCCCTTTTAAAAAGGACTTACAAATACCAAACTGGGGCTGCGACGGTCGAAGCGATGGTCCGTCGCTAGCCTGACGGTCCGTCGCACATCGGCCAAAAAAAGAGTTACTGCCTTAGTTGTGATGGGCCGAGTTATGGTCAGTCGTAGACTCGATGGTCCGTCGAATTGTCCGTCGCACCTGGGTAATTCTGATAACTCACAGTAAAACGGCTATAACTTGTCACCCCGATACCGAATTTGGACGAAATTGGTATTGTTGGAAAGTTAATTCAATTTTCTACATGACAAAAAGTCAAATTTAATAAAATTCTTTATGGTTTAAATACCAATCACTTGGGAAGTCACTTCTCATTCTCTTAGGTCCAAAATTACGTTTTACTTGACACGCCCTATGGCTCAGACTACGAGGGAACTTTGTGGGGTCTTACAATGTCGTGGCCATATTGTATTGCCTTACTATTCTGAACATTGAAATGTGTCTCAAGACCAAATATACCCTTTTCGAAAGGACATACAAATACTAAACTGGGGCTGCAACGGTCGAAGCGACGGTCCGTCGGTAGCCTGATGTTTTGTCGCTAGCCAGACGACCATTGCTATCCTGATAGTCCGTTGCTAGCCTGACGGTCCATCGAGTCATCCGTCGCACATGGACAAAAACAGAGTTAATGCCTTGGTTGTGATGGGTCGTGCTTTGGTCCGTTGCAGACTCGATGGTCCGTCGGATCGTCCGTCGCACCTGGATAATTCTGATAACTCTCAGTAAAACGGCTATAACTTGTCACCCCGATACCGGATTTGGACGAAATTGGTATCGTTGGAAAGCTAATTCAATTCTCTACATGACAAAAAGTCAAATTTAAGAAAATTGTTCCAATCACTTGGGAAGTCAATTCTCAATGTTTTAGGTATGAAATTAACTTTTACTTGACACGCCATATGGCTCAGACTACGAGGGAGCTTTGGGGGATCTTACAATGTCGTGGCCATATCGTATTGCCTTACTATTCTGAACATTGAAATGGGTCTCAAGACAAAAATACCCCTTTTAAAAGGGACTTACAAATACTAAACTGGGGCTGCGACGGTCGAAGCGATGGTCCGTCGCTAGCCTTACGGTCCGTCGCACATCGGCCAAAAAAAGAGTTACTGCCTTAGTTGTGATGGGCCGAGTTATGGTCAGTCGTAGACTTGATGGTCCGTCGAATTGTCCGTCGCACCTGGGTAATTCTGATAACTCATAGTAAAACAGCTATAACTTGTCACCCCGATACCGAATTTGGACGAAATTGGTATTGTTGGAAAGTTAATTCAATTTTCTACATGACAAAAAGTCAAATTTAATAAAATTCTTTATGGTTTAAATACCAATCACTTCGGAAGTCACTTCTCATTCTCTTAGGTCCAAAATTACGTTTTACTTGACACGCCCTATGGCTCAGACTACGAGGGAACTTTGTGGGGTCTTACAATGTCGTGGCCATATTGTATTGCCTTACTATTCTGAACATTGAAATGTGTCTCAAGACCAAATATACCCTTTTCGAAAGGACATACAAATACTAAACTGGGGCTGCAACGGTCGAAGCGACGGTCCGTCGGTAGCCTGATGTTTTGTCGCTAGCCAGACTACCATTGCTATCCTGATAGTCCGTTGCTAGCCTGACGGTCCATCGAGTCATCCGTCTCTCATGGACAAAAACAGAGTTAATGCCTTGGTTGTGATGGGTCGTGCTTTGGTCCGTTGTAGACTCGATGGTCCGTCGGATCGTCCGTCGCACCTGGATAATTCTGATAACTCTCAGTAAAACGGCTATAACTTGTCACCGCGATACCGGATTTGGACGAAATTGGTATCGTTGGAAAGCTAATTCAATTCTCTACATGACAAAAAGTCAAATTTAAGAAAATTGTTCCAATCACTTGGGAAGTCAATTCTCAATGTTTTAGGTATGAAATTAACTTTTACTTGACACGCCATATGGCTCAGACTACGAGGGAGCTTTGGGGGATCTTACAATGTCGTGGCCATATCGTATTGCCTTACTATTCTGAACATTGAAATGGGTCTCAAGACAAAAATACCCCTTTTAAAAAGGACTTACAAATACTAAACTGGGGCTGCGACGGTCGAAGCGATGGTCCGTCGCTAGCCTGACGGTCCGTCGCACATCGGCCAAAAAAAGAGTTACTGCCTTAGTTGTGATGGGCCGAGTTATGGTCAGTCGTAGACTCGATGGTCCGTCGAATTATCCGTCGCACCTGGGTAATTCTGATAACTCACAGTAAAACGGCTATAACTTGTCACCCCGATACCGAATTTGGACGAAATTGGTATTGTTGGAAAGTTAATTCAATTTTCTACATGACAAAAAGTCAAATTTAATAAAATTCTTTATGGTTTAAATACCAATCACTTCGGAAGTCACTTCTCATTCTCTTAGGTCCAAAATTACGTTTTACTTGACACGCCCTATGGCTCAGACTACGAGGGAACTTTGTGGGGTCTTACAATGTCGTGGCCATATTGTATTGCCTTACTATTCTGAACATTGAAATGTGTCTCAAGACCAAATATACCCTTTTCGAAAGGACATACAAATACTAAACTGGGGCTGCAACGGTCGAAGCGACGGTCCGTCGGTAGCCTGATATTTTGTCGCTAGCCAGACTACCATTGCTATCCTGATAGTCCGTTGCTAGCCTGACGGTCCATCGAGTCATCCGTCGCACATGGACAAAAACAGAGTTAATGCCTTGGTTGTGATGGGTCGTGCTTTGGTCCGTTGCAGACTCGATGGTCCGTCGGATCGTCCGTCGCACCTGGATAATTCTGATAACTCTCAGTAAAACGGCTATAACTTGTCACCCCGATACCGGATTTGGACGAAATTGGTATCGTTGGAAAGCTAATTCAATTCTCTACATGACAAAAAGTCAAATTTAAGAAAATTGTTCCAATCACTTGGGAAGTCAATTCTCAATGTTTTAGGTATGAAATTAACTTTTACTTGACACGCCATATGGCTCAGACTACGAGGGAGCTTTGGGGGATCTTACAATGTCGTGGCCATATCGTATTGCCTTACTATTCTGAACATTGAAATGGGTCTCAAGACAAAAATACCCCTTTTAAAAAGGACTTACAAATACTAAACTGGGGCTGCAATGGTCGAAGCGATGGTCCGTCGCCAGCCTGACGGTCCGTCGCACATCGGCCAAAAAAAGAGTTACTGCCTTAGTTGTGATGGGCCGTGCTATGGTCAGTCGTAGACTCGATGGTCCGTCGAATTGTCCGTCGCACCTGGGTAATTCTGATAACTCACAGTAAAACGGCTATAACTTGTCACCCCGATACCGAATTTGGACGAAATTGGTATTGTTGGAAAGTTAATTCAATTTTCTACATGACAAAAAGTCAAATTTAATAAAATACTTTATGGTTTAAATACCAATCACTTCGGAAGTCACTTCTCATTCTCTTAGGTCCAAAATTACGTTTTACTTGACACTCCCTATGGCTCAGACTACGAGGGAACTTTGTGGGGTCTTACAATGTCGTGGCCATATTGTATTGCCTTACTATTCTGAACATTGACACGGGTCTCATAAAAAAATATACCCTTTTCGAAAGGACTTACAAATACTAAACTGGGGCTGCGACGGTCGAAGCGACGGTCCGTCGGTAGCCTGATGTTTTGTCGCTAGCCAGACTACCATTGCTATCCTGATAGTCCGTTGCTAGCCTGACGGTCCATCGAGTCATCCGTCGCACATGGACAAAAAAAGAGTTACTGCCTTGGTTGTGACGGGTCGTGCTTTGGTCCGTTGCAGACTCGATGGTCCGTCGGATCGTCCGTCGCACCTGGATAATTCTGATAACTCTCAGTAAAACGGCTATAACTTGTCTCCCCGATACCGGATTTAAACGTAATTGGTATCGTTGGAAAGCTAATTAAATTATCTACATGAAAAAAAGTCAAATTTAAGAAAATTGTTCCAATCACTTGGGAAGTCAATTCTCAATGTTTTAGGAACGAAATTAACTTTTACTTGACACGCCCTATGGCTCAGACTACGAGGGAGCTTTGGGGGGTCTTACAATGTCGTGGCCATATCGTATTGCCTTACTATTCTGAACATTGAAATGGGTCTCAAGACAAAAATACCCCTTTTAAAAGGGACTTACAAATACTAAACTGGGGCTGCGACAGTCGAAGCGATGGTCCATCGCTAGCCTGACGGTCCGTCGCACATCGGCCAAAAAAAGAGTTACTGCCTTAGTTGTGATGGGCCGAGCTATGGTCAGTCGTAGACTCGATGGTCCGTCGAATTGTCCGTCGCACCTGTGTAATTCTGATAACTCTCAGTAAATCGGCTATAACTTGTCATCCCGATACCGGATTTGGACGAAATTCAGATTGTTGGAAAGTTAATTCAATTCTCTACATGACAAAAAGTCAAATTTAATAAAATACTTTATGGTTTAAATACAAATCACTTGGGAAGTCACTTCTCATTCTCTTAGGTCCAAAATTACGTTTTACTTGACACGCCCTATGGCTCAGACTACGAGGGAACTTTGTGGGGTCTTACAATGTCGTGGCCATATTGTATTGCCTTACTATTCTGAACATTGAAACGGGTCTCAAGACCAAAAATACTCTTTTTGAAAGGACTTACAAATACTAAACTGGGGCTGCGACGGTCGAAGCGACGGTCCGTCGGTAGCCTGATGTTTTGTCGCTAGCCAGACGACCATCGCTATCCTGATAGTCCGTTGCTTGCCTGACGGTCCATCGAGTCATCCGTCACACATGGACAAAAACAGAGTTAATGCCTTGGTTGTGACGGGTCGTGCTTTGGTCCGTTGCAGACTCGATGCTCCGTCGGATCTTCCGTCGCACCTGGATAATTCTGATAACTCTCAGTAAAACGGCTATAACTTGTCACCCCGATACCGGATTTGGACGAAATTGGTATCGTTGGAAAGCTAATTCAATTCTCTACATGACAAAAAGTCATATTTAAGAAAATTGTTCCAATCACTTGGGAAGTAAATTCTCAATGTTTTAGGTACGAAATTAACTTTTACTTGACACGCCATATGGCTCAGACTACGAGGGAGCTTTGGGGGGTCTTACAATGTCGTGGCCATATCGTATTGCCTTACTATTCTGAACATTGAAATGGGTCTCAAGACAAAAATACCCCTTTTAAAAAGGACTTACAAATACTAAACTGGGGCTGCGACGGTCGAAGCGATGGTCCGTCGCTAGCCTGACGGTCCGTCGCACATCGGCCAAAAAAAGAGTTACTGCCTTAGTTGTGATGGGCCGAGCTATGGTCAGTCGTAGACTCGATGGTCCGTCGAATTGTCCGTCGCACCTGGGTAATTCTGATAACTCACAGTAAAACGGCTATAACTTGTCACCCCGATACTGAATTTGGACGAAATTGGTATTGTTGGAAAGTTAATTCAATTTTCTACATGACAAAAAGTCAAATTTAATAAAATACTTTACTGTTTAAATACCAATCACTTTGGAAGTCACTTCTCATTCTCTTAGGTCCAAAATTACGTTTTACTTGACATGCCCTATGGCTCAGACTACGAGGGAACTTTGTGGGGTCTTACAATGTCGTGGCCATATTGTATTGCCTTACTATTCTGAACATTGAAACAGGTCTCATGACCAAATATACCCTTTTCGAAAGGAATTACAAATACTAAACTGGGGCTGCGACGGTCGAAGCGACGGTCCGTCGCTAGCCTAATGTTTTGTCGCTAGCCAGACGACCATCGCTATCCTGATAGTCCGTTGCTAGCCTGACGGTCCATCGAGTCATCCGTCACACATGGACAAAAAAAGAGTTACTGCCTTGGTTGTGACGGGTCGTGCTTTGGTCCGTTGCAGACTCGATGGTCCGTCGGATCGTCCGTCGCACCTGGATGATTCTGATAACTCTCAGTAAAACGGCTATAACTTGTCACCCCGATACCGGATTTGGACGTAATTGGTATCGTTGGAAAGCTAATTCAATTCTCTACATGAAAAAAAGTCAAATTTAAGAAAATTGTTCCAATCACTTGGGAAGTCAATTCTCAATGTTTTAGGAACGAAATTAACTTTTACTTGACACGCCCTATGGCTCAGACTACGAGGGAGCTTTGGGGGGTCTTACAATGTCGTGGCCATATCGTATTGCCTTACTATTCTGAACATTGAAATGGGTCTCAAGACAAAAATACCCCTTTTAAAAAGGACTTACAAATACTAAACTGGGGCTGCGACAGTCGAAGCGATGGTCCGTCGCTAGCCTGACGGTCCGTCGCACATCGGCCAAAAAAAGAGTTACTGCCTTAATTGTGATGGGCCGAGCTATGGTCAGTCGTAGACTCGATGGTCCGTCGAATTGTCCGTCGCACCTGGGTAATTCTGATAACTCACAGTAAAACGGCTATAACTTGTCACCCCGATACTGAATTTGGACGAAATTGGTATTGTTGGAAAGTTAATTCAATTTTCTACATGACAAAAAGTCAAATTTAATAAAATACTTTATTGTTTAAATAGAAATCACTTCGGAAGTCACTTCTCATTCTCTTAGGTCCAAAATTACGTTTTACTTGACACGCCCTATGGCTCAGACTACGAGGGAACTTTGTGGGGTCTTACAATGTCGTGGCCATATTGTATTGCCTTACTATTCTGAACATTGAAAAAGGTCTCATGACCAAATATACCCTTTTCGAAAGGACTTACAAATACTAAACTGGGGCTGCGACGGTCGAAGCGATGGTCCGTCGCTAGCCTAATGTTTTGTCGCTAGCCAGACGACTATCGCTATCCTGATAGTCCGTTGCTAGCCTGACGGTCCATCGAGTCATCCGTCACACATGGACAAAAAAAGAGTTACTGCCTTGGTTGTGACGGGTCGTGCTTTGGTCCGTTGCAGACTCGATGGTCCGTCGGATCGTCCGTCGCACCTGGATGATTCTGATAACTCTCAGTAAAACGGCTATAACTTGTCACCCCGATACCGGATTTGGACGTAATTGGTATCGTTGGAAAGCTAATTAAATTCTCTACATGAAAAAAAGTCAAATTTAAGAAAATTGTTCCAATCACTTGGGAAGTCAATTCTCAATGTTTTAGGAACGAAATTAACTTTTACTTGACACGCCCTATGGCTCAGACTACGAGGGAGCTTTGGGGGGTCTTACAATGTCGTGGCCATATCGTATTGCCTTACTATTCTGAACATTGAAATGGGTCTCAAGACAAAAATACCCTTTTTAAAAAGGACTTACAAATACTAAACTGGGGCTGCGACAGTCGAAGCGATGGTCCGTCGCTAGCCTGACGGTCCGTCGCACATCGGCCAAAAAAAGAGTTACTGCCTTAGTTGTGATGGGCCGAGCTATGGTCAGTCGTAGACTCGATGGTCCGTCGAATTGTCCGTCGCACCTGGGTAATTCTGATAACTCTCAGTAAATCGGCTATAACTTGTCATCCCGATACCGGATTTGAACGAAATTCAGATTGTTGGAAAGTTAATTCAATTCTCTACATGACAAAAAGTCAAATTTAATAAAATACTTTATGGATTAAATACAAATCACTTGGGAAGTCACTTCTTATTCTCTTCGGTCAAAAATTACGTTTTACTTGACACGCCCTATGGCTCAGACTACGAGGGAACTTTGTGGGGTCTTACAATGTCGTGGCCATATTGTATTGCCTTACTATTCTGAACATTGAAACGGGTCTCAAGACCAAAAATACACTTATTGAAAGGACATACAAATACTAAACTGGGGCTGCGACGGTCGAAGCGACGGTCCGTCGGTAGCCTGATGTTTTGTCGTTAGCCAGACGACCATCGCTATCCTGATAGTCCGTTGCTAGCCTGATGGTCCATCGAGTCATCCGTCGCACATGGACAAAAACAGAGTTAATGCCTTGGTTATGACGGGTCGTGCTTTGGTCCGTTGCAAACTCGATGGTCCGTCGGATCGTCCGTCGCACCTGGATAATTCTGATAACTCTCAGTAAAACGGCTATAACTTGTCACCCCGATACCGGATTTGGACGAAATTGGTATCGTTGGAAAGCTAATTCAATTCTATACATGACAAAAAGTCAAATTTAAGAAAATTGTTCCAATCACTTGGGAAGTCAATTCTCAATGTTTTAGGTACGAAATTAACTTTTACTTGACACGCCATATGGCTCAGACTACGAGGGAGCTTTGGGGGGTCTTACAATGTCGTGACCATATCGTATTGCCTTACTATTCTGAACATTGAAATGGGTCTCAAGACAAAAATACCCCTTTTAAAAAGGACTTACATGTACTAAACTGGGGCTGCGACGGTCGAAGCGATGGTCCGTCGCTAGCCTGACGGTCCGTCGCACATCGGCCAAAAAAAGAGTTACTACCTTAGTTGTGATGGGCCGAGCTATGGTCAGTTGTAGACTCGATGGTCCGTCGAATTGTCCGTCGCACCTGGGTAATTCTGATAACTCACAGTAAAACGGCTATAACTTGTCACCCCGATACCGAATTTGGACGAAATTGGTATTGTTGGAAAGTTAATTCAATTTTCTACATGACAAAAAGTCAAATTTAATAAAATACTTTATGGTTTAAATACCAATCACTTGGGAAGTCACTTCTCATTCTCTTAGGTCCAAAATTACGTTTTACTTGACACGCCCTATGGCTCAGACTACGAGGGAACTTTGTGGGGTCTTACAATGTCGTGGCCATATTGTATTGCCTTACTATTCTGAACATTGAAACGGGTCTCAAGACCAAAAATACTCTTTTTGAAAGGACTTACAAATACTAAACTGGGGCTGCGACTGTCGAAGCGACGGTCCGTCGGTAGCCTGATGTTTTGTCGCTAGCCAGACGACCATCGCTATCCTGATAGTCCGTTGCTAGCCTGACGGTCCATCGAGTCATCCGTCACACATGGACAAAAACAGAGTTAATGCCTTGGTTGTGACGGGTCGTGCTTTGGTCCGTTGCAGACTCGATGCTCCGTCGGATCTTCCGTCGCACCTGGATAATTCTGATAACTCTCAGTAAAACGGCTATAACTTGTCACCCCGATACCGGATTTGGACGAAATTGGTATCGTTGGAAAGCTAATTCAATTCTCTACATGACAAAAAGTCAAATTTAAGAAAATTGTTCCAATCACTTGGGAAGTAAATTCTCAATGTTTTAGGTACGAAATTAACTTTTACTTGACACGCCATATGGCTCAGACTACGAGGGAGCTTTGGGGGGTCTTACAATGTCGTGGCCATATCGTATTGCCTTACTATTCTGAACATTGAAATGGGTCTCAAGACAAAAATACCCCTTTTAAAAAGGACTTACAAATACTAAACTGGGGCTGCGACGGTCGAAGCGATGGTCCGTCGCTAGCCTGACGGTCCGTCGCACATCGGCCAAAAAAAGAGTTACTGCCTTAGTTGTGATGGGCCGAGCTATGGTCAGTCGTAGACTCGATGGTCCGTCGAATTGTCCGTCGCACCTGGGTAATTCTGATAACTCACAGTAAAACGGCTATAACTTGTCACCCCGATACTGAATTTGGACGAAATTGGTATTGTTGGAAAGTTAATTCAATTTTCTACATGACAAAAAGTCAAATTTAATAAAATACTTTATTGTTTAAATACCAATCACTTTGGAAGTCACTTCTCATTCTCTTAGGTCCAAAATTACGTTTTACTTGACACGCCCTATGGCTCAGACTACGAGGGAACTTTGTGGGGTCTTACAATGTCGTGGCCATATTGTATTGCCTTACTATTCTGAACATTGAAACAGGTCTCATGACCAAATATACCCTTTTCGAAAGGAATTACAAATACTAAACTGGGGCTGCGACGGTCGAAGCGACGGTCCGTCGCTAGCCTAATGTTTTGTCGCTAGCCAGACGACCATCGCTATCCTGATAGTCCGTTGCTAGCCTGACGGTCCATCGAGTCATCCGTCACACATGGACAAAAAAAGAGTTACTGCCTTGGTTGTGACGGGTCGTGCTTTGGTCCGTTGCAGACTCGATGGTCCGTCGGATCGTCCGTCGCACCTGGATGATTCTGATAACTCTCAGTAAAACGGCTATAACTTGTCACCCCGATACCGGATTTGGACGTAATTGGTATCGTTGGAAAGCTAATTAAATTCTCTACACGAAAAAAAGTCAAATTTAAGAAAATTGTTCCAATCACTTGGGAAGTCAATTCTCAATGTTTTAGGAACGAAATTAACTTTTACTTGACACGCCCTATGGCTCAGACTACGAGGGAGCTTTGGGGGGTCTTACAATGTCGTGGCCATATCGTATTGCCTTACTATTCTGAACATTGAAATGGGTCTCAAGACAAAAATACCCCTTTTAAAAAGGACTTACAAATACTAAACTGGGGCTGCGACAGTCGAAGCGATGGTCCGTCGCTAGCCTGACGGTCCGTCGCACATCGGCCAAAAAAAGAGTTACTGCCTTAATTGTGATGGGCCAAGCTATGGTCAGTCGTAGACTCGATGGTCCGTCGAATTGTCCGTCGCACCTGGGTAATTCTGATAACTCACAGTAAAACGGCTATAACTTGTCACCCCGATACCGAATTTGGACGAAATTGGTATTGTTGGAAAGTTAATTCAATTCTCTACATGACAAAAAGTCAAATTTAATAAAATACTTTATGGATTAAATACAAATCACTTGGGAAGTCACTTCTTATTCTCTTCGGTCCAAAATTACGATTTACTTGACACGCCCTATGGCTCAGACTACGAGGGAACTTTGTGGGGTCTTACAATGTCGTGGCCATATTGTATTGCCTTACTATTCTGAACATTGAAACGGGTCTCAAGACCAAAAATACACTTTTTGAAAGGACATACAAATACTAAACTGGGGCTGCGACGGTCGAAGCGACGGTCCGTCGGTAGCCTGATGTTTTGTCGTTAGCCAGACGACCATCGCTATCCTGATAGTCTGTTGCTAGCCTGATGGTCCATCGAGTCATCCGTCGCACATGGACAAAAACAGAGTTAATGCCTTGGTTATGACGGGTCGTGCTTTGGTCCGTTGCAGACTCGATGGTCCGTCGGATCGTCCGTCGCACCTGGATAATTCTGATAACTCTCAGTAAAACGGCTATAACTTGTCACCCCGATACCAGATTTGGACGAAATTGGTATCGTTGGAAAGCTAATTCAATTCTATACATGACAAAAAGTCAAATTTAAGAAAATTGTTCCAATCACTTGGGAAGTCAATTCTCAATGTTTTAGGTACGAAATTAACTTTTACTTGACACGCCATATGGCTCAGACTACGAGGGAGCTTTGGGGGGTCTTACAATGTCGTGACCATATCGTATTGCCTTACTATTCTGAACATTGAAATGGGTCTCAAGACAAAAATACCCCTTTTAAAAAGGACTTACAAGTACTAAACTGGGGCTGCGACGGTCGAAGCGATGGTCCGTCGCTAGCCTGACGGTCCGTCGCACATCGGCCAAAAAAAGAGTTACTACCTTAGTTGTGATGGGCCGAGCTATGGTCAGTCGTAGACTCGATGGTCCGTCGAATTGTCCGTCGCACCTGAGTAATTCTGATAACTCACAGTAAAACGGCTATAACTTGTCACCCCGATACCGAATTTGGACGAAATTGGTATTGTTGGAAAGTTAATTCAATTTTCTACATGACAAAAAGTCAAATTTAATAAAATACTTTATGGTTTAAATACCAATCACTTGGGAAGTCACTTCTCATTCTCTTAGGTCCAAAATTACGTTTTACTTGACACGCCCTATGGCTCAGACTACGAGGGAACTTTGTGGGGTCTTACAATGTCGTGGCCATATTGTATTGCCTTACTATTCTGAACATTGAAACGGGTCTCATGACCAAATATACCCTTTTCGAAAGGACTTACAAATACTAAATTGGGGCTGCGACGGTCGAAGCGGCGGTCCGTCGCTAGCCAGATGTTTTGTCGCTAGCCAGACGACCATCGCTATCCTGATAGTCCGTTGCTAGCCTGACGGTCCATCGAGTCATCCGTCACACATGGACAAAAAAAGAGTTACTGCCTTGGTTGTGACGGGTCGTGCTTTGGTCCGTTGCAGACTCGATGGTCCGTCGGATCGTCCGTCGCACTTGGATGATTCTGATAACTCTCAGTAAAACAGCTATAACTTGTCACCCCGATACCGGATTTGGACGTAATTGGTATCGTTGGAAAGCTAATTCAATTCTCTACATGAAAAAAAGTCAAATTTAAGAAAATTGTTCCAATCACTTGGGATGTCAATTCTCAATGTTTTAGGAACGAAATTAACTTTTACTTGACACGCCCTATGGCTCAGACTACGAGGGAGCTTTGGGGGGTCTTACAATGTCGTGGCCATATCGTATTGCCTTACTATTCTGAACATTGAAATGGGTCTCAAGATAAAAATACCCCTTTTAAATAGGACTTACAAATACTAAACTGGGGCTGCGACGGTCGAAGCGATGGTCCGTCGCTAGCCTGACGGTCCGTCGCACATCGGCCAAAAAAAGAGTTACTGCCTTAGTTGTGATGGGCCGAGCTATGGTCAGTCGTAGACTCGATGGTCCGTCGAATTGTCCGTCGCACCTGGGTAATTCTGATAACTCTCAGTAAATCGGCTATAACTTGTCATCCCGATACCGAATTTGGACGAAATTGGTATTGTTGGAAAGTTAATTCAATTCTCTACATGACAAAAAGTCAAATTTAATAAAATACTTTATGGTTTAAATACAAATCACTTGGGAAGTCACTTCTCATTATCATAGGTCCAAAATTACATTTTACTTGACACGCCCTATGGCTCAGACTACGAGGGAACTTTGTGGGGTCTTACAATGTCGTGGGCATATTGTATTGCCTTACTATTCTGAACATTGAAAAGGGTCTCAAGACCAAAAATACTCTTTTTGAAAGGAATTACAAATACTAAACTGGGGCTGCGACGGTCGAAGCGACGGTCCGTCGGTAGCCTGATGTTTTGTCGCTAGCCAGACGACCATCGCTATCCTGATAGTCCGTTGCTAGCCTGACGTTCCATCGAGTCATCCGTCGCACATGGACCAAAATAGAGTTAATGCCTTGGTTGTGACGGGTCGTGCTTTGGTCCGTTGCAGACTCGATGGTCCGTCGGATCGTCCGTCGCACCTGGATAATTCTGATAACTCTCAGTAAAACGGCTATAACTTGTCACCCCGATACCGTATTTGGACGAAATTGGTATTGTTGGAAAGCTAATTCAATTCTCTAAATGATAAAAAGTCAAATTTAAGAAAATTGTTCCAATCACTTGGGAAGTCAATTCTCAATGTTTTAGGTATGAAATTACGTTTTACTTGACACGACCTATGGATCAGACTACGAGGGAGCTTTGCGGGGTCTTACAATGTCGTGGCAGTATCATATTGCCTTACTATTCTGAACATTGAAATGGGTCTCAAGATAAAAATACCCTTTTTAAAAAGGACTTACAAATACTAAACTGGGGCTGCGACGGTCGAAGCGATGGTCCGTTGCTAGCCTGACGGTCCGTCGCCCATGGGCCAAAAAAAGAGTTACTTCCTTAGTTGTGATGGTCCGAGATATGGTCTGTCGGATCGTCCGTCGCACCTGGGTAATTCTGATTACTCTCAGTAAAACGGCTATAACTTGTCACCCCGATACCGGATTTGGACGAAATTGGTATTGTTGGAAAGTTAATTCAATTCTCTACATAACAAAAATTCAAATTTAATAAAATTCTTTATGGTTTAAACACCAATCACTTGGGAAGTCACTTCTCTTCTCTTAGGTCCAAAATTACGTTTCACTTGACACGCATTATGGCTCAGACTACGAGGGAACATTGTGGGGTCTTACAATGTCGTGGCCATATCGTATTGCCTTACTATTCTGAACATTGAAACGGGTATCAAGACCAAAAATACCACTTTAGAAAGGACTTATAAATACTAAACTGGGGCTGCGACGGTCGAAGCGACGGTCCGTCACTAGCCTGATGTTTTGTCGCTAACAAGACGGCCATCGCTATCCTGATAGTCCGTCGCTAGCCTGACGGTCCATCGAGTCATCCGTCACACATGGACCAAAAAAGAGTTACTGCCTTGGTCGTTACTGGCTGTGCTTTGGTCCGTCGCAGACTCGATGGTCCGTCGGATTGTCCGTCGCACCTGGATGATTCTGATAACTCTCAGTAAAACGGCTATAACTTGTCTCACCGATACCGGATTTGGACGAAATTGGTATTGTTGGAAAGCTAATTCAATTCTCTACATGACAAAAAGTCAAATGTAAGAAAATTGTTCCAATCACTTGGGAAGTCAATTCTCAATGTTTTAGATACGAAATTACATTTTACTTGACACGCCCTATGGCTCAGACTACGAGGGAGCTTTGCGGGGTCTTACAATGTCGTGGCCATATCGTATTGCCTTACTAATCTGAACATTGAAATTTGTCTCAAGACAAAAATACCCCTTTTAAAAAGGACTTACAAATACTAAACTGGGGCTACGACGGTCGAAGCGATGGTCCGTCGCTAGCCTGACGGTCCGTCGCACATGGGCCAAAAAAAGAGTTACTACATTAGTTATGATGGGCCGAGAAATGGTCCGTCGAAGACTCGATGGTCCGTCGGATCGTCCGTCGCACCTGGGTAATTCTGATAACTCTCAGTAACACGGCTATAACTTGTCACCCCGATACCGGATTTGGACGAAATTGGTATTGTTGGAAAGTTAATTCAATTCTCTACATGACAAAAAGTCTAATTTAATAAAATTCTTTATGGTTTAAACACCAATCACTTGGGAAGTCACTTCTCATTCTCTTAGGTCCAAAATTACGTTTCACTTGACACGCATTATGGCTCAGACTACGAGGGAACTTTGTGGGGTCTTACAATGCCATGGCGATATCGTATTGCCTTACAATTCTGAACATTGAAACGGGTCTCAAGACCAAAAATACCCTTTTAGTAAGGACTTACAAATACTACACTGGGGCTGCGATGGTCGAAGAGACAGTCCGTCGCTAGCCTGATGTTTTGTCGCTAGCCAGACGACCATCGCTATCCTGATAGTCCGTCGCTAGCCTGATGGTCCATCGAGTCATCCGTCACACATGGACCAAAAAAGAGTTACTGCCTTGGTTGTGACTGGCTGTGCATTGGTCCTTCGCAGACTCGATGGTCCGTCGGATCGTCCGTCGCACCTGGATGATTCTGATAACTCTCAGTAAAACGGCTATAACTTTTCACCCCGATACCGGATTTGGACGAAATTGGTATTGTTGGAAATATAATTCAATTCTCTACATGAAAAAAGGTCAAATTTAAGAATATTCTTCGAATCACTTGGGAAGTCAATTCTCAATGTTTTAGGTACGAAATTACATTTTACTTGACACGCCCTATGGCTCAGACTACGAGGGAGCATTGCGGGGGCTTACAATGTCATGGCCATATCGTATTGCCTTACTATTCTGAACATTGAAATGGATCTCAAGACAAAAATACCCCTTTTAAAAAGGACTTACAAATACTAAACTGGGGCTGCGACGGTCGAAGCGATGGTTCGTCGCTAGCCTGACGGTTCGTCGCACATGGGCCAAAAAAAGAGTTACTACATTAGTTGTGATGGGCAGAGCTATGGTCCATCGTAGACTCGATGGTCCGTCGGATCGTCCGTCGCACCTGGGTAATTCTGATAACTCTCAGTAAAACGGCTATAACTTGTCACCCCGATACGGGATTTTGACGAAATTGGTATTGTTGGAAAGTTAATTCAATTCTCTACATGACAAAAAGTCAAATTTAATAAAATTCTTTATGGTTTAAACACCAATCACCTGGGAAGTCAGTTCTCATTCTCTTATGTCCAAAATTACATTTCACTTGACACGCATTATGGCTCAGACTACGAGGGAACTTTGTTGGGTCTTACAATGCCGTGGCCATATCGTATTGCCTTACTATTCTGATCATTGAAACGGGTCTCAAGACCAAAAATACCCTTTTAGAAAGGACTTACAAATACTAAACTGGGGCTGCAACGGTCCGTCGCTAGCTAGACGGCCATCGCCATCCTGATAGTCCGTCGCTAGCCTGACGGTCCATCGAGTCATCCGTCGCATATGGACCAAAAAAGAGTTAATGCCTTGGTTGTGACGGGCCGTGCTTTGGTCCGTCGCAGACTCGATGGTCCGTCGGATCGTCCGTCGCACCTGGATGATTCTGATAACTCTCAGTAAAACGGCTATAACTTGTCACCCCGATACCGGATTTGGACGAAATTAGTATTGTTGAAAAGCTAATTCAATTCTCTACATGTCCAAAATTCAAATTTAAGAAAATTCTTCCAATCACTTGGGAAGTCAATTCTTAATGATTTAGGTACAAAATTATGTTTTACTTGACACGCCCTATGGCTCAGACTACGAGGGAGCTATGCGGGGTCTTACAATGTCGTGGCCATATCGTAATGACTTACTATTCTAAACATTGAAATGGGTCTCAAGACAAAAATACCCCTTTTAAAAAGGACATACAAATACTAAACTGGGGCTGCGACGGTCGAAGCGATGGTCCGTCGCACATGGGCCAAAAAAAGAGATACTGCCTTAGTTGTGATGGGCCGAGCTATGGTCCGTCGGATCGTCCATCGCACCTGGGTAATTCTGATAACTCTCAGTAAAACTGCTATAACTTGTCACCCCGATATCGGATTTGGACGAAATTGGTATTGTTGGAAAGTTAATTCAATTCTCTAAATGACAAAAAGTCAAATTTAATAAAATTCTTTATGGTTTAAACACCAATCACCTGGGAAGTCAGTTCTCATTCTCTTATGTCCAAAATTACGTTTCACTTAACACGTATTATGGCTCAGACTACGAGGGAACTTTGTGGGGTCTTACAATGCCGTGGCCATATCGTATTGCCTTACTATTCTGATCATTGAAACGGGTCTCAAGACCAAAAATACCCTTTTAGAAAGGACGTACAAATATTAAACTGGGGCTGCGACGGTCGAAGCGACGGTCCGTCGCTAGCTAGACGGCCATCGCCATCCAGATAGTCCGTCGCTAGCCTGACGGTCCATCGAGTCATCCGTCGCATATGGACCAAAAAAGAGTTAATGCCTTGGTTGTGACTGGCCGTGCTTTTGTCCGTCGCAGACTCGATGGTCCGTCGGATCGTCCGTCGCACCTGGATGATTCTGATAACTCTCAGTAAAACGGCTATAACTTGTCACCCCGATACCGGATTTGGACGAAATTAGTATTGTTGAAAAGCTAATTCAATTCTCTACATGTCAAAATGTCAAATTTAAGAAAATTCTTCCAATCACTTGGGAAGTCAATTCTTAATGATTTAGGTACGAAATTATGTTTTACTTGACACGTCCTTTGGCTCAAACTACGAGGGAGCTATGCGGGGTCTTACAATGTCGTGGCCATATCGTATTGACTTTCTATTATAAACATTGAAATGGGTCTCAAGACAAAAATAACCCTTTTAAAAAGGACTTACAAATACTAAACTGGGGCTGCGACGGTCGAAGCGATGGTCCGTCGCACATGGGCCAAAAAAAGAGATACTGCCTTAGTTGTGATGGGCCGAGCTATGGTCCGTCGTAGACTCGATGGTCCGTCGGATCATCCGTCGCACCTGGGTAATTCTGATAACTCTCAGTAAAACTGCTATAACTTGTCACCCTGATATCGGATTTGGACGAAATTTGTATTGTTGGAAAGTTAATTCAATTCTCTACATGAAAAAAAGTCAAATTTAATAAAATTCTTTATGGTTTAAACACCAATCACTTGGGAAGTCACTTCTCATTCTCTTAGGTCCAAAATAAAGTTTCACTTTACACACCCTATGTCTCAGACTACGAGGGAACTTTGTGGGGTTTTACAATGTCATGGCCATATCGTAATTTCTTACTACTCTGAACATTGAAACGGGTCTCAAGATCAAAAATACCCTTTTAGAAAGGACTTAAAAATAGTAAACTGGGGTTGCGACGGTCCGTCGCTAGCCTGATGTTTTGTCGCTAGCCAGACTACCATCGCTATCCTGATAGTCCGTCGCTAGCCTGACGGTCCATTGAGTCATCTGTCGCACATGGACCAAAAAAGAGTTACTGCCTTGGTTGTGACGGGCCGTGCTTTGGTCCATCGCAGACTCGATGGTCCGTCGGATCGTCCGTCGCACCTGGATGATTCTGATAACTCTATGTAAAACGGCTATAACTTGTCACCCCGATACCGGATTGGACGAAATTGGTATTGCTGGAAAGCTAATTCAATTCTCTTCATGACAAAAAGTCAAATTTAAGAAAATTCTTCCAATCACTTGGGAAGTCAATTCTCAATGTTTTAGGTACGACATTACATTTTACTTGACACACCTTATGGCTCAGACTACGAGGGAGATTTGGGGGGTCTTACAATGTCGTGGCCATATCGTATTGACTTACTATTCTTAACATTGAAATGGGTCTCAAGACAAAAATACCCCTTTTAAAAAGGACTTTCAAATACTAAACTGTGGCTGCGACGGTCGAAGCGATGGTCCATCGCTAGCCTGACGGTCCGTCGCACATAGGCAAAAAAAAGAGTTACTGCCTTAGTTGTGATAGGCCGAGCTATGGTCCATCGTAGACTCAATTGTCCATCGGATCATCCGTCGCACCTGGGTAATTCTGATAACTCTCAGTAAAACGACTATAACTTGTCACCCCGATACCGGATTTGGCCGAAATTGGTATTGTTGGAAAGTTAATTCAATTCTCTACATGACAAAAAGTCAAATTTAATAAAATTCTTTATGGTTTAAACACCAATCACTTGGAAAGTCACTTCTCATTCTCTTAGGTCCAAAATTACGTTTCACTTGACACGCCCTATGGCTCAGACTACGAGGGATCTTTGTGGGGTCTTACAATGCCGTGGCCATATCTTATTGCCTTACTATTTTGAACATTGAAACGGGTCTCAAGTCCAAAAATACCCTTTTAGAAAGGACTTACAAATACTAAACTGGGGCTGCGACGGTCGAAGCGACGGTCGAAGCGACGGTCCGTCGCTAGCCTGATGTTTTGTCGCTAGCCAGACGTCCATCGCTATCCTGATAGTCAGTCGCTCGCCTAACGGTCCATCGAGTCATCCGTTGCATATGGACCAAAAAATAGTTACTGCCTTGGTTGTGACGGGCCGTGCTTTGGTCCATCGCAGTCTCGATGGTCTGTCGGATGGTCCGTCGCACCTGGATGATTCTGATAACTCTCAGTTAAGTGGCTATAACTTGTCACCCCGATACCGGATTTGGTCGAAATTGGTATTGTTGGAAAGCTAATTCAATTCTCTACATGACAAAAAGTCAAAATTAAGAAAATTTTTCCAATCACTTGGGAAGTCAATTCTCAATGTTTTAGGTACGAAATTACATTTTACTTGACACACCCTATGGGTCAGACTACGAGGGAACTTTGTTGGGTCATACAATGCGGTGGCCATATCGTATTGCCTTTTTATTTTGAACATTGAAACGGGTCTCAAGACCAAAAATACCCTTTTAGAAAGGACTTTTAAATACTAAACTGGGGCTGCGACGATCGAAGCGACGGTCCATCGCTAGCCGGATGTTTTGTCGCTAGCCAGACGGCTATCGCTATCCTGATAGTCCGTCGCGAGCCTGACGGTCCATCGAGTCATCCTTCGCACATCGACCCAATAAGAGTTACTGCCTTGGTTGTGACGGGCCGTTCTTTGGTCCGTCGCAGACTTGATGGTCCGTCGAATCGTACGTCGCACCTAGATGATTCTAATAACTCTCAGTAAAACGGCTATAACTTGTCAAATTTATTAAAATTCTTTATGGTGTTATCATAAATCACATGTTAAGTCATTTCTCATTCTCTTAGGTCCAAAATTACGTTTCACTTGACACGCCCTATGGCTCAGACTACGAGGGAACTTTGTGGGGTCTTACAAT
This sequence comes from Capsicum pubescens, assembly GCA_030864215.1. Taxonomy (NCBI): domain Eukaryota; kingdom Viridiplantae; phylum Streptophyta; class Magnoliopsida; order Solanales; family Solanaceae; genus Capsicum; species Capsicum pubescens. The sequence goes on from CM061548.1 coordinate 326,057,172, forward strand.
GTCGTGGCCATATCGTATTGCCTTATTATTTTGAACATTAAAATGGTTCTCAAGACCAAAAATACCCTTTTAGGAAGGACTTACAAATAATAAACTGGGGATGCGACGGTCGAAGCGACGGTCCGTCGCTAGCCTGATGTTTTGTCGCTAGCAGGACGTCCATCGCTATCCTGATAGTCAGTCGCTCGCCTAACGGTCCATCGAGTCATCCGTTGCACATGGACTAAAAAATAGTTACTGGCTTGGTTGTGACGGGCCGTGCTTTGGTCCATCGCAGACTCGATGGTCCGTCGGATGGTCCGTCGCACCTGGATGATTCTGATAACTCTCAGTAAAGTGGCTTTAACTTGTCACCCCGATACCGGATTTGGTCGAAATTGGTATTGTTGGAAAGCTAATTCAATTCTCTACATGACAAAAAGTCAAATTTAAGAAAATTTTTCCAATCACTTGGGAAGTCAATTCTCAATGTTTTAGGTACGAAATTACATTTTACTTGACACGCCATATGGCTCAGAGTACAAGGGAGCTTTGCGGGGTCTTACAATGTCGTGGCCATATCGTATTGCCTTACTATTCTGAACATTGAAATGTGTCTCATGACAAAAATACCCCTTTTAAAAAGGACTTACAAAGACTAAACTGGGGTAGCGACGGTCGAAGCGTTGGTCCGTCGCTAGCCTGATGGTCCGTTGCACATGGGCCAAAAAAAGAGTTACTGCCTTAGTTGTGATAGGCCAAGCTATGGTCCATCGTAGACTCAATTGTCCATCGGATCGTCCGTCGCACCTGGGTATTTCAGATAACTCTCAGCAAAACGACTATAACTTGTCACCCCAATACCGGATTTGGCCGAAATTGGTATTGTTGGAAATTTAATTCAATTCTCTACATGACAAAAAGTCAGATTTAATAAAATTCTTTATGGTTTAAACACCAATAACTTGGTAAGTCACTTCTCATACACTTAGGTCCAAAATTACGTTTCACTTGACACGCCCTATGGCTCAGACTACGAGGGAACTTTGTGGGGTCTTACAATGCCGTGTCCATATTGTATTGCCTTTTTATTCTGAACAATGAAACGGGTCTAAAGACCAAAAATACCCTTTTAGAAAGGACTTTTAAATACTAAACTGGGGCTGCGACGATCGAAGCGACGGTCCATCGCTAGCCTGATGTTTTGTCGCTAGCCAGACGACCATCGCTATCCTGATGTCTTTCGCTAGCCTGACGGTCCATCGAGTCATCCTTCACACATGGACCCAAAAAGAGTTACTGCCTTGATTGTGACGGGCCGTTCTTTTGTCCATCGCAGACTTGATGGTCCGTCGGATCGTCCGTCGCACCTAGATGATTCTAATAACTCTCAGTAAAACGGCTATAACTTGTCACCCCGAAACCGGATTTGGATGAAATTGGTATTGTTGGAAAGCTAATAAAATTCTCTACATGAAAAAATGTCAAATTTATGAAAATTCTTCCAATCACTTGGGAAGTCAATTCTCAATGTTTTAGGTACGAAATTACATTTTACTTGACATGCCCTATGGCTCAGACTACGAGGGAGCTATGCGGGGTATTACAATGTCGTGGTCATATCGTATTGCCTTACGACTCTGAACATTGAAATGGGTCTCAAGATAAAAATACCCCTTTTAAAAAGGACTTACAAATACTAAACTGGGGCTCCGACGGTCGAAGCGATGGTCCGTCGCTAGCCTGACGGTCCGTCGCACATGGGCCAAAAACAGAGTTACTGCCTTAGTTGTGATGGTCCGAGCTATGGTCTTTCGTAGACTCGAGGGTCCGTCGGATCGTCCGTCGCACCTGGGTAATTTTGATAACTCTCAGTAAAACGGCTATAACATGTCACCCCGATACCGGATTTGGACGAAATTCGTATTGTTGGAAAGTTAATTCAATTCTCAACATGAAAAAAAGTAAAATTTAATAAAATTCTTTATGCTTTGAACACCAATAACTTGGGAAGTCACTTCTCATTCCCTTAGGTCTAAAATTACGTTTCACTTGACACGCCCTATGGCTCAGACTACGAGGGAACTTTGTAGGGTCTTACAATGTCGTGGCCATATCGTATTGCCTTTCTATTCTGAACATTGAAATGGGTATCAAGACCAAAAATACCCTTTTAGAAAGGACATACAAATACTAAACTGGGGCTGCGACGGTCGAAGCGACGGTCCATCGCTAGCTTGATGTTTTGTCGCTAGCCAGATGGCCATCGCTATTCGGATAGTCCGTCGCTAGCCTGACGGTCCATCGAGTCATCCTTCGCACATGGACCAAAAAAGAGTTACTGCCTTGGTTGTGACGGGCCGTTCTTTGGTCCGTCGTAGACTTGATGTTCCGTCGGATCGTCCGTCGCACCTAGATGATTCTAATAACTCGCTGTAAAACGGCTATAACTTGTCACCCCGATACCAGATTTGGACGAAATTGGTATTGCTGGAAAGCTAATTCAATTCTCCAAATGACAATCAGTCAAATTTAAGAAAATTCTTCCAATCACTTGGGAAGTCAATTCTCAATGTTTTAGGTTCTAAATTACATTTTACTTGACACGCCCTATGGCTCAGATTACGAGGGATCTTTGTGGGGTCTTACAATGTCGTGGACATATCGTATTGCCTTACTATTCTGAACATTGAAATGAGTCTCTAGACAAAAATACCCCTTTTAAAAAGGACTTACAAATACTAAACTGGGGCTGCGACGGTCGAAACGATAGTCCGTCGCTAGCTTGACGGTCCGTCGCACATGGGCCAGAAAAAGAGTTACTGCCTTCTTTGTGATGGGCCGAGCTATGGTCCATCGTTGACTCGATCGTCCGTCGGATTATCCGTCGCACCTGGGTAATTTTGATAACTCATAGTAAAACGGTTATAACTTGTCACCCCGATATCGGAATTGGATGAAATTGGTATTGTTGGAAAGTTAATTCAATTCTCTACATGACAAAAAGTCAAATATAATAAAATTCTTTATGGTTTAAACACCAATAACTTGGGAAGTCACTTCTCATTCTCTTAGGTCCAAAATTACGTTTCACATGACACGCGCTATGGCTCAGACTTCGAGGGAACTTTGTGGGGTCTTACAATGCCGTGGCCATATCGTATTGGCTTTCTATTCTGAACATTGAAACGGGTCTCAAGACCAAAAATACCCTTTTAGAAAGGACTTAAAAATACTAAACTGGGGCTGCGACGGTCCGTCGCTAGCCTGATGTTTTATCGCTAGCCAGACGGCCATCGCTATCCTGATAATCCGTCGCTAGCCTGACGGTCCATCGAGTCATCCGTCGCACATGGACCAAGAAAGAGTTACTGCCTTGGTTGTGACGGGCTGTGCTTTGGTCCGTCGCAGACTCGATGGTCTGTTGGATTGTCTGTCGCACCTGGATAATTCTGATAACTCTCAGTAAAACGGTTATAACTTGTCACATCGATACCGGATTTCGACGAAATTGGTATTGTTTGAAAGATAATTCAATTCTCTACATGACAAAAAGTCAAATTTATGAAAATTCTTCCAATCACTTGGGAAGTCAATTCTCAATGTTTTAGGTACGAAATTACATTTTACTTGACACACCCTATGGCTCAGACTACGAGGGAGCTTTGCGGGGTCATACAATTTCGTGGCCATATCGTATTGCCTTACTATTCTGAACATTGAAATGGGTCTCAAGACAAAAATACCCATTTTAAAAAGGACTTACAAATACTAAAATGGGGCTGCGAAGGTCGAAGCGATGGTCCGTCGCTAGCCTAACGGTCCGTCGCACATGGGCCAAAAAAAGAGTTACTGCCTCAATTGTGATGGGCCGAGATATGGTCCGTCGTAGACTCGATGGTCCGTTGGATCGTCCGTCGCACCTGGGTAATTCTGATAACTCTCAGTAAAACGGCTATAAGTTGTCACCCCGATACCAGATTTGGACGAAATTGGGATTGTTGAAAAGTTAATTCAATTCTCTACATGACAAAAAGTAAAATTTAATAAAATTCTTTATGGTTTAAAAAACAATCACTTGGGAAGTCACTTCTCATTCTCTTAGGTCCAAAATTACGTTTCACTTGACACGCCCTATGGCTCAGACTACGAGGGAACTTTGTGGGGTCTTACAATTCTGTGGCCATATCGTATTGCCATACAATTCTGAAGATTGAAATGGGTCTCAAGACGAAAAATACCCTTTTAAAAAGGACTTACAAATACTAAACTGGGGCTGCGACGGTAGGTCGCTAGCTTGATGTTTTGTCGCTAGCCAGACGGCCATCGCTATCGTGATAGTCCGTCGCTAGCCTGACGGTCCATCGAGTCATCCTTCGCACATGGACAAAAAAAGAGTTACTGCCTTGGTTGTGACTGGCCGTTCTTTTGTTCGTCGCATACTTGATGGTCCGTCGGATCGTCCGTCGAACCTAGATGATTCTAATAACTCTCAGTAAAACGGCTATAACTTGTCACCCCGATACCGGATTTGGACGAAATTGGAATTGTTGGAAAGCTAATTCAATTCTCTACATGACAAAAAGTCAAATTTAAAAAAATTCTTCCAATCACTTGGGAAATCAATTCTCAATGTTTTAGGTACGAAATTACATTTTACTTGACATGCCCTATGGCTCAGACTACGAGGGAGCATTGCGGGGTCTTACAATGTCATGGCCATATCGTATTGCCTTACTATTCTGAATATTGAAATGGGTCTCAAGACAAAAATACCCCTTTTAAAAAGGACTTACAAATACTAAACTGGGGCTGCGACGGTCGAAGCGATGGTCCGTCGCTAGCCTGACGGTCCGTCGCACATCGGCCAAAAAAAGAGTTACTGCCTTAGTTGTGATGGGCCGAGTTATGGTCAGTCGTAGACTCGATGGTCCGTCGAATTGTCCGTCGCACCTGGGTAATTCTGATAACTCACAGTAAAACGGCTATAACTTGTCACCCCGATACCGAATTTGGACGAAATTGGTATTGTTGGAAAGTTAATTCAATTTTCTACATGACAAAAAGTCAAATTTAATAAAATTCTTAATGGTTTAAAAAACAATCACTTGGGGAGTCACTTCTCATTCTCTTAGGTCCAAAATTACGTTTCACTTGACACGCCCTATGGCTCAGACTTCGAGGGAACTTTGTGGGGTCTTACATTGCCGTGGCCATATCGTATTGCCTTTCTATTCTGAACATTGACACGGGTCTCAAGATGAGAAATACCCTTTTAGAAAGGACTTACAAATACTAAACTGGGGCTGCGACGGTCGAAGCGACGGTCCGTCGCTAGCCTGATGTTGTATCGCTAGCCAGACAGCCATCCCTATCGTGATAGTCCGTCCCTAGCCTGACGGTCCATCGAATCATCGTTCGCACATGGACCAAAAAAGAGTTACTACCTTGGTTGTGACGGGCCGTGCTTTGGTTCGTCGCAGACTTGATGGTCCGTCGGATCGTCCGTCGCACCTAGATGATTCTGATAACTCTCAGTAAAACGTCTATAACTTGTCACCCCGATACCGGATTTGCACGAAATTGGTATTATTGGAAAGCTAATTCAATTCTCTACATGACAAATAGTAAAATTTAAGAAAATTCTTCCAATCACTTGGGAAGTCAATTCTCAATGTTTTAGGTACGAAATTACATTTTACTTGACACGCCCTATGGCTCAGACTATGAGGGAGCTTTATGGGGTTTTACAATAACGTGGCCATATCGTATTGCCTTACTATTCTTAACATTGAAATGGGTCTCAAGACAAAAATACCCCTTTTAAAAAGGACTTACAAATACTAAACTGGGCCTGCGACGGTCGAAGCGTTGGTCCGTCGCTAGCCTGACGGTCCGTCGCACATGGGCAAAAATAAGAGTTACTGCCTTAGTTGTGATGGGCCGAGCTATGGTCCGTCATAGACTCGATGGTCTGTCGGATCTTCCGTCTCACCTGGGTAATTCTGATAACTCTAAGTAAAATGGCTATAACTTGTAACCCCGATACCGGATTTGGATGAAATTGGTATTGTTGGAAAGCTAATTCAATTGTCTACATGACAAAAAGTCCAAATTAATAAAATTCTTCCAATCACTTGGGAAGTCAATTCTCAATGTTTTAGGTACGAAATTACGTTTTACTTGACACGCCCTATGGCTCAGACTACGAGGGAACTTTGTGGGGTCTTACAATTCCGTGGCCATATCGTATTGCCATACAATTCTGAAGATTGAAATGGGTCTCAAGACGAAAAATACCCTTTTAAAAAGGACTTACAAATACTAAACTGGGGCTGCGACGGTAGGTCGCTAGCTTGATGTTTTGTCGCTAGCCAGACGGCCATCGCTATCGTGATAGTCCGTCGCTAGCCTGACGGTCCATCGAGTCATCCTTCGCACATGGACAAAAAAAGAGTTACTGCCTTGGTTGTGACTGGCCGTTCTTTTGTTCGTCGCATACTTGATGGTCCGTCGGATCGTCCGTCGAACCTAGATGATTCTAATAACTCTCAGTAAAACGGCTATAACTTGTCACCCCGATACCGGATTTGGACGAAATTGGAATTGTTGGAAAGCTAATTCAATTCTCTACATGACAAAAAGTCAAATTTAAAAAAATTCTTCCAATCACTTGGGAAATCAATTCTCAATGTTTTAGGTACGAAATTACATTTTACTTGACATGCCCTATGGCTCAGACTACGAGGGAGCATTGCGGGGTCTTACAATGTCATGGCCATATCGTATTGCCTTACTATTCTGAATATTGAAATGGGTCTCAAGACAAAAATACCCCTTTTAAAAAGGACTTACAAATACTAAACTGGGGCTGCGACGGTCGAAGCGATGGTCCGTCGCTAGCCTGACGGTCCGTCGCACATCGGCCAAAAAAAGAGTTACTGCCTTAGTTGTGATGGGCCGAGTTATGGTCAGTCGTAGACTCGATGGTCCGTCGAATTGTCCGTCGCACCTGGGTAATTCTGATAACTCACAGTAAAACGGCTATAACTTGTCACCCCGATACCGAATTTGGACGAAATTGGTATTGTTGGAAAGTTAATTCAATTTTCTACATGACAAAAAGTCAAATTTAATAAAATTCTTAATGGTTTAAAAAACAATCACTTGGGGAGTCACTTCTCATTCTCTTAGGTCCAAAATTACGTTTCACTTGACACGCCCTATGGCTCAGACTTCGAGGGAACTTTGTGGGGTCTTACATTGCCGTGGCCATATCGTATTGCCTTTCTATTCTGAACATTGACACGGTCTCAAGATGAGAAATACCCTTTTAGAAAGGACTTACAAATACTAAACTGGGGCTGCGACGGTCGAAGCGACGGTCCGTCGCTAGCCTGATGTTGTATCGCTAGCCAGACAGCCATCCCTATCGTGATAGTCCGTCCCTAGCCTGACGGTCCATCGAATCATCGTTCGCACATGGACCAAAAAAGAGTTACTACCTTGGTTGTGACGGGCCGTGCTTTGGTTCGTCGCAGACTTGATGGTCCGTCGGATCGTCCGTCGCACCTAGATGATTCTGATAACTCTCAGTAAAACGTCTATAACTTGTCACCCCGATACCGGATTTGCACGAAATTGGTATTATTGGAAAGCTAATTCAATTCTCTACATGACAAATAGTAAAATTTAAGAAAATTCTTCCAATCACTTGGGAAGTCAATTCTCAATGTTTTAGGTACGAAATTACATTTTACTTGACACGCCCTATGGCTCAGACTATGAGGGAGCTTTACGGGGTTTTACAATAACGTGGCCATATCGTATTGCCTTACTATTCTTAACATTGAAATGGGTCTCAAGACAAAAATACCCCTTTTAAAAAGGACTTACAAATACTAAACTGGGCCTGCGACGGTCGAAGCGTTGGTCCGTCGCTAGCCTGACGGTCCGTCGCACATGGGCAAAAAAAAGAGTTACTGCCTTAGTTGTGATGGGCCGAGCTATGGTCCGTCATAGACTCGATGGTCTGTCGGATCTTCCGTCTCACCTGGGTAATTCTGATAACTCTCAGTAAAATGGCTATAACTTGTAACCCCGATACCGGATTTGGACGAAATTGGAATTGTTGGAAAGCTAATTCAATTCTCTACATGACAAAAAGTCAAATTTAAAAAAATTCTTCCAATCACTTGGGAAATCAATTCTCAATGTTTTAGGTACGAAATTACATTTTACTTGACATGCCCTATGGCTCAGACTACGAGGGAGCATTGCGGGGTCTTACAATGTCATGGCCATATCGTATTGCCTTACTATTCTGAATATTGAAATGGGTCTCAAGACAAAAATACCCCTTTTAAAAAGGACTTACAAATACTAAACTGGGGCTGCGACGGTCGAAGCGATGGTCCGTCGCTAGCCTGACGGTCCGTCACACATGGGCCGAAAAAATAGTTACTGCCTTAGTTGTGATGGGCCGAGCTATGGTCTGCCGTAAACTCTATGGTCCGTCGGATCGTCCGTCGCACCTGGGTAATTCTGATAACTCTCAATAAAACGGCTATAACTTGTCTCCCCGATACCGGATTTGGACGAAATTGGTATTGTTGGAAAGATAATTCAATTCTCTACATGACAAAAAGTCAAATTTAATAAAATTCTTAATGGTTTAAACAACAATCACTTGGGAAGTCACTTCTCATTCTCTTAGGTCCAAAATTACGTTTTACTTGACACGCCCTATGGCTCAGACTTCGAGGGAACTTTGTGGGGTCTTACATTGCCGTGGCCATATCGTATTGCCTTTCTATTCTGAACATTGAAACGGGTCTCAAGATTAGAAATACCCTTTTAGAAAGGACTTACAAATACTAAACTGGGGCTGCGACGGTCGAAGCGACGGTCCGTCGCTAGCCTGATGTTGTATCGCTAGCCAGACAGCCATCCCTATCGTGATAGTCCGTCCCTAGCCTGACGGTCCATCGAATCATCGTTCGCACATGGACCAAAAAAGAGTTACTACCTTGGTTGTGACGGGCCTTGCTTTGGTTCGTCACAGACTTGATGGTCCGTCGGATCGTCCGTCGCACCTAGATGATTCTGATAACTCTCAGTAAAACGTCTATAACTTGTCACCCCGATACCGGATTTGCACGAAATTGGTATTATTGGAAAGCTAATTCAATTCTCTACATGACAAATAGTAAAATTTAAGAAAATTCTTCCAATCACTTGAGAAGTCAATTCTCAATGTTTTAGGTACGAAATTACATTTTACTTGACACGCCCTATGGCTCAGACTATGAGGGAGCTTTACGGGGTTTTACAATAACGTGGCCATATCGTATTGCCTTACTATTCTTAACATTGAAATGGGTCTCAAGACAAAAATACCCCTTTTAAAAAGGACTTACAAATACTAAACAGTGGCTGCGACGGTCGAAGCGATGGTCCGTCCCTAGCCTGACGGTCCGTCGCACATGGGCAAAAAAAAGAGTTACTGCCTTAGTTGTGATGGGCCGAGCTATGGTCCGTCATAGACTCGATGGTCTGTCGGATCTTCCGTCTCACCTGGGTAATTCTGATAACTCTCAGTAAAATGGCTATAACTTGTCACCCCGATACCGGATTTGGATGAAATTGGTATTGTTGGAAAGCTAATTCAATTGTCTAAATGAAAAAAAGTCAAATTTAATAAAATTCTTTATGGTTTAAACAACAATCACTTGGGAAGTCACTTCTCATTCTCCTAGGTCCAAAATTACGTTTCACTTGACACGCCCTACGGCTCAGACTACGAGGAAACTTTGTGGGGTCTTACGATTCCATGGCCATATCGTATTGCCTTACAACTCTGAACATTGAAACGGGTCTCAAGATGAAAAATACCCTTTTAAAAAGGACTTACAAATACTAAACTAGGGCTGCGACGGTTTGTCGCTAGCTTGATATTTTGTCGCTAGCCAGACGGACATCGCTATTGTGATAGTCCGTCCTAGCCTGACGGTCCATCGAGTCATCCTTCGCACATGGACCAAAAAAGAGTTACTTCCTTGGTTGTGACGGTCCGTGCTTTGGTTCGTCGCAGACTTGATGGTCCGTCGGATCGTCCGTCGCACCTAGATGATTCTAATAACTCTCTGTAAAACGGCTATAACTTGTCACCCCGATACTGGATTTGGACGAAATTGGTATTGTTGGAAAGCTAATTCAACTCTCTACATGACAAAAAGTCAAATTTAATAAAATTCTTTATGGTTTAAAAAACAATCACTTGGGAAGTCACTTCCCATTCTCTTAGGTCCAAAATTATGTTTCAATTGACACGCCCTATGGCTCAGACATCGAGGGAACTTTATGGGGTCTTACAATGCCGTGGCCATATCGTATTGCCTTTCTATTCTGAACATTGAAATGGGTCTCAAGATAAAAAATACCCTTTTAAAAAGGACTTACAAATACAAAACTGGGGCTGCGACGGTAGAAGCGACGGTCCGTCGCTAGCCTGATGTTTTCTCGCTAGCATGACGGCCATCCCAATCGTGATAGTCCATCGCTGGCCTGACGGTCCATCTAATCATCCTTCGCAGATGGACCAAAAAAGAGTTACTGCCTTGGTTGTGACGGGCCGTGCTTTGGTTCGTCGCAGACTTGATGGTCCGTCGGATCGTCCGTCGCACCTAGATGATTCTGATAACTCTCAGTAAAACGGCTATAACTTGTCACCCCGATACCGGATTTGGACTAAATTGGTATTATTGGAAAGCTTATTCAATTCTCTACATGACAAATAGTCAAATTTAAGAAAATTATTCCAATCACTTGGGAAGTCAATTCTCAATGTTTTAGGTACGAAATTACATTTTACTTGACACGCCCTATGGCTCAAACTACGAGGGAGCTTTGCGGGGTTTTACAATAACGTGGACATATAGTATTGCCTTGCTATTATTAACATTGAAATGGGTCTCAAGACAAAAATACCCCTTTCAAAAAGGACTTACAAATACTAAACTGGGGCTGCGACGGTCGAAGCGTTGGTCCGCTGCTAGCCTGATGTTTTATCGCTAGCCTGACGGTCCATCGAATCATCCTTCGCATATGGACCAAAAAAGAGTTTCTGCCTTGGTTGTGACGGGTTGTGCTTTGGTCCGTCGCAGACTTGATGTTCCGTCGGATCATCCGTCGCACCTAGATGTTTCTAATAACTCTCAGTAAAACGGCTATAACTTGTCACGTCGATACCGGATTTGGACGAAATTGGTATTGTTGGAAAGCTAATTCAATTCTCTAGATGACAAAAAGTAAATTTAAGAAAATTCTTCCAATCACTTGGGAAGTCAATTCTCAATGTTTTAGGTTCGAAATTACATTTTACTTGACACGCCCTATGGCTCATACTACGAGGGAGCTTTGCGGGTTCTTACAATGTCGTGGACATATCGTATTGCCTTACTATTCTGAACATTGAAATGGGTCTCTAGAAAAAAATACCCCTTTTCAAAAGGACTTACAAATACTAAACTGGGGCTGCGACGGTCGAAGCGATGGTCCGTCGCTAGCCTGACGGTCCGTCGCACATGGGCCAAAAAAAGAGTTACTGCTTTCGTTGTGATGGGCCGAGCTATGGTCCATCGTAGACTCGATCGTCCGTCGGATCATCCGTCGCACCTGGGTAATTTTGATAACTCTTAGTAAAACGGCTATAACTTGTCACCCCGATATCGGATTTGGATGAAATTGGTATTGTTGGAAAGTTAATTCAATTCTCTACATGAAAAAAAGTCAAATTTAATAAAATTCTTTATGGTTTAAACACCAATCACTTGGGAAGTCACTTCTCATTCTCTTAGGTCCAAACTTACGTTTCACTTGACACACACTATGGCTCAGACTTCGAGGGAACTTTGTGGGGTCTTAAAATGTCGTGGCCATATCGTATTGCCTTTCTCTTCTGAACATTGAAACGGGTCTCAAGACCAAAAATACCCTTTTAGAAAGGACTTACAAATACTAAACTGGGGCTGCGATGGTCCGTCGCTAGCCTGATATTTTATCGCTAGCCAGACGGCCATCGCTATCCTGATAGTCCGTCGCTAGCCTGACGGTCCATCGAGTCATCCGTCGCACATTGACCAAAAAAGAGTTACTGCCTTGGTTGTGATGGGCCGTGCTTTGGTCCGTCGCAGAGTCGATGGTCTGTTAGATTGTCTGTCGCACCTGGATGATTCTGATAACTCTCAGTAAAACGGTTATAACTTGTAACCTCAATACCGGTTTCGACGAAATTGGTATTGTTTGAAAGCTAATTCAATTCTCTACATGACAAAAAGTAAATTTAAGAAAATTCTTCCAATCACTTGGGAAGTCAATTCTCAATGTTTTAGGTATGAAATTACATTTTACTTGACATGCCCTATGGCTCAGACTACGAGGGAGCTTTGCGGGGTCTTACAATGTCGTGGCCATATCGTATTGCCTTACTACTCTGAACATTGAAATGGGTCTCAAGATAAAAATACCCCTTTTAAAGAGGACTTACAAATACTAAACTGGGGCTGCGACGGTCGAAGCGATGGTCCGTCGCTAGCCTGACGGTCCGTCGCACATGGGCCAAAAACAGAGTTACTGCCTTAGTTGTGATGGTCCGAGCTATGGTCTTTCGTAGACTCGATGGTCCGTCGGATCGTCCGTCGCACGTGGGTAATTCTGATAACTCTCAGTAAAACGGCTATAACTTGTCACCCCGATACCGGATTTGGACGAAATTGGTATTGTTGGAAAGTTAATTCAATTCTCAACATGAAAAAAAGACAAATTTAATAAAATTCTTTATTCTTTAAGCACCAATAACTTGGGAAGTCACTTCTCTTTCCCTTAGGTCCAAAATTACATTTCACTTGACACGACCTATGGCTCAGACTGCGAGGGAACTTTGTGGGGTCTTACAATGCCGTGGCCATATCGTATTGCCTATCTATTCTGAACATTGAAATGGGTCTCAAGACCAAAAATACCCATTTAGAAAGGACTTACAATTACTAAACTGGGGCTGCGACGGTCGAAGCGACGGTCCATCGCTAGCTTGATGTTTTGTCGCTAGCCAGACGACCATCGCTATCCGGATAATCCGTCGCTAGCCTGACGGTCCATCGAGTCATCCTTCGCACATGGACCAAAAAAGAGTTTCTTCCTTGGTTGTGACGGGCTGTGCTTTGGTCCGTCGCAGACTTGATGTTCCGTCGGATCGTCCGTCGCACCTAGATGATTCTAATAACTCTCAGTAAAACGGCTATAACTTGTCACCTCGATACCGGATTTGGACGAAATTGGTATTGTTGGAAAGCTAATTCAATTCTCTAGATGACAAAAAGTAAATTTAAGAAAATTCTTCCAATCACTTGGGAAGTCAATTCTCAATGTTTTAGGTTCGAAATTACATTTTACTTGACACGCCCTATGGCTCAGACTACGAGGGAGCTTTGCGGGGTCTTACAATGTCGTGGACATATCGTATTGACTTACTATTCTGAACATTGAAATGGGTCTCTAGACAAAAATACCCCTTTTAAAAAGGACTTACAAATACTAAACTGGGCTGCGACGGTCGAAGTGATGGTCCGTCGCTAGCCTGACGGTCCATCTCACATGGGCCAAAAAAAGAGTTACTGCCTTCGTTGTGATGGGCCGAGCTATGGTCCATCGTAGACTCGATCTTCCGTCGGATCATCCGTCGCACCTGGGTAATTTTGATAACTCTTAGTAAAACGGCTATTACTTGTCACCCCGATATCAGATTTGGACGAAATTGGTATTGTTTGAAAGTTAATTCAATTCTCTACATGACAAAAAGACAAATTTAATAAAATTCTTTATGGTTTAAACACCAATCACTTGGGAAGTCACTTCTCATTCTCTTATGTCCAAAATTACGTTTCACTTTACATGCCCTATGGCTCAGACTTCGAGGGAACTTTGTGGGGTCTTACAATGTCGTGGCCATATCGAATTGCCTTTCTATTCTGAACATTGAAATGGGTCTCAAGACCAAAAATACCCTTTTAGAAAGGACTTACAAATACTAAACTGGGGCTGCGACGGTCCGTCGCTAGCCTGATGTTTTATCGCTAGCCATACAGCCATCGCTATCATGATAGTCCGTCGCTAGCCTGACGGTCCATCGAGTCATCCATCGCACATGGACCAAAAAAGAGTTACTGCCTTGGTTGTGACGGGCCGTGCTTTGGTCCGTCGCAGACTCGATGGTCTGTTGGATTGTCTGTCGCACCTGGATGATTCTGATAACTGTCAGTAAAACGGTTATAACTTGTCACCTCGATACCAGATTTCGACGAAATTAGTATTGTTTGAAAGCTAATTCAATTCTCTACATGACAAAAAGTCAAATTTATGAAAATTCTTCCAATCACTTGGGAAGTCAATTCTCAATGTTTTAGGTACGAAATTACATTTTACTTTACACACCCTATGCCTCAGACAACGAGGGAGCTTTGTGGGGTCTTACAATTTCATGGCCATATCGTATTGCCTTACTATTCTTAACATTGAAATGGGTCTCAAGACAAAAATACCCCTTTTAAAAAGGACTTACAAATACTAAACTGGGGCTGCGAAGGTCGAAGCGATGGTCCGTCGCTAGCCTAACGGTCCGTCGCAGATGGGCCAAAAAAAGAGTTACTGCCTTAGTTGTGATGGGCCGAGATATGGTCCGTCGTAGACTCGATGGTCCGTTGGATCGTCCGTCGCACCTGGGTAATTCTGATAACTCTCAGTAAAACGGCTATAACTTGTCACCCCGATACCAGATTTGGACGAAATTGGTATTGTTGAAAAGTTAATTCAATTCTCTACATGACAAAAAGTCAAATTTAATAAAATTCTTTATGGTTTAAACAACAATCACTTGGGAAGTCACTCTCATTCTCTTAGGTCCAAAATTACGTTTCACTTGACACGCCCTACGGCTCAGACTACGAGGGAACTTTGTGGGGTCTTACAATTCCGTGGCCATATCGTATTGCCTTACAATTCTGAACATTGAAACGGGTCTCAAGACAAAAAATACCCTTTTAAAAAGGACTTACAAATACTAAACTGGGGTTGCGATGGTCCGTCACTAGCTTGATGTTTTGTCGCTAGCCAGACGGCCATCGCTATCGTGATAGTCCGTCGCTAGCCTGACGGTCCATCGAGTCATCCTTCGCACATGGACCAAAAAAGTGTTACTGCCTTGGTTGTGACCGGCCGTGCTTTGGTTCGTCGTAGACTTGATGGTCCGTCGGATCGTCCGTCGCACCTAGATGATTCTAATAACTCTCAGTAAAACGGCTATAACTTGTCACCCCGATACCGGATTTGGACGAAATTGGTATTGTTGGAAAGCTAATTCAATTCTCTACATGAAAAATATTCAAATTTAAAAAAATTCTTCCAATCACTTTGGAAATCAATTCTCAATGTTTTAGGTACGAAATTACTTTTTACTTGACACGCCCTATGGCTAAGACTACGAGGGAGCATTGTGGGGTCTTACAATGTCATGGCCATATCGTATTGCCTTACTATTCTGAACATTGAAATGGGTCTCAAGACAAAAATACCCCTTTTAAAAAGGACTTACAAATACTAAACTGGGGCTACGACGGTCGAAGCGATGGTCCGTCGCTAGCCTGACACACATGGGCCAAAAAAAGAGTTACTGCCTTAGTTGTGATGGGCCGAGCTATGGTCCGTCGTAGACTCGATGGTCCATAGGATCGACCGTCGCACCTGGGTAATTCTGATAACTCTCAGTAAAACGGCTATAACTTGTCACCCCGATACCGGATTTGGACGAAATTGGTATTTTTGGAAAGTTAATTCAATTCTCTAAATGACAAAAAGTCAAATTTAATAAAATTCTTTATGGTTTAAAAAACAATCACTTGGGAAGTCACTTCTCATTCTCTTAGGTCCAAAATTATGTTTCACTTGACACGCCCTATGGCTCAGACTTCGAGGGAACTTTGTGGGGTCTTACAATGCCGTGGCCATATCGTATTGCCTTTCTATTCTAAACATTGAAACGGGTCTCAAGACAAAAAATACCCTTTTAGAAAGGACTTACAAATACTAAACTGGGGTTGCGACGGTAGATGCGATGATCCGTCGCTAGCCTGGTGTTTTATCCCTAGCCAGACGGCCATCGCTATCGTGATAGTCCGTCACTAGCCTGACGGTCCATCGAATAATCCTTCGCACATGGACCAAAAAAGAGTTTCTGCCTTGGTTGTGACGGGCTGTGCTTTGGTCCGTCGCAGACATGATGTTCCGTCGGATCGTCCGTCGCACCTAGATGATTCTAATAACTCTCAGTAAAACGGCTATAACTTGTCACCTCGATACCGGATTTGGACGAAATTGGTATTGTTGGAAAGGTAATTCAATTCTCTAGATGACAAATGTAAATTTAAGAAAATTCTTCCAATCACTTGGGAAGTCAATTCTCAATGTTTTAGGTTCGAAATTACATTTTACTTGACACGCCCTATGGCTCAGACTACGAGGGAGCTTTGCGGGGTCTTACAATGTCGTGGACATATCGTATTTCCTTACTATTGTGAACATTGAAATGGGTCTCTAGACAAAAATACCCCAATTAAAAAGGACTTACAAATACTAAACTGGTGCTGCGACGGTCGAAGCGATGGTCCGTCGCTAGCCTGACGGTCTGTCGCACATGGGCCAAAAAAAGAGTTACTGCCTTCGTTGTGATGGGCCGAGCTATGGTCCATCGTAGACTCGATCGTCCGTCGGATCATCCGTCGCACCTGGGTAATTTTGATAACTCTTAGTAAAACGTCTTTAACTTGTCACCCCGATATCGGATTTGGACGAAATTGGTATTGTTGGAAAGTTAATTCAATTCTCTACATGACAAAAAGTCAAATTTAATAAAATTCTTTATGGTTTAAACACCAATCACTTGGGAAGTCACTTCTCATTCTCTTAGGTCCAAAATTACGTTTCACTTGACACGCCCTATGGCTCAGACTACGAGGGAACTTTGTGGGGTCTTACAATTCCGTGGCCATATCGTATTGCCTTACAATTCTTAACACTGAAATGGGTCTCAAGACGAAAAATACCCTTTTAAAAAGGACTTACAAATACTAAACTGGGGCTGCGACGGTCCGTCACTAGCTTGATGTTTTATCGCTAGCCAGACGGCCATCGCTATCGTGATAGTCCATAGCTAGCCTGACTGTCCATCGAGTCATCCTTCGCACATGGACCAAAAAAGTGTTACTGCCTTGGTTGTGACGGGCCGTGCTTTGGTTCGTCGCAGACTTGATGGTCCGTCGGATCGTCCGTCGCACCTAGATGATTCTAATAACTCTCAGTAAAACGGCTATAACTTGTCACCCCGATACCGGATTTTGACGAAATTGGTATTGTTGGAAAGCTAATTCAATTCTCTACATGACAAAAAGTCAAATTTAAAAAAATTCTTCCAATCACTTTGGAAATCAATTCTCAATGTTTTAGGTTCGAAATTACATTTTTCTTGACACGCCCTATGGCTCAGACTACGAGGGAGCTTTGCGGGGTCTTACAATGTCATGGACATATCGTATTGCCTTACTATTATGAACATTGAAATGGGTCTCAAGACAAAAATACCCCTTTTAAAAAGGACTTACAAATACTAAACTGGGGCTGCGACGGTCGAAGCGATGGTCCGTCGCTAGCATGACGGTCCGTCACACATGGGCCGAAAAAAGAGTTACTGCCTTAGTTGTGATAGGCCGAGCTATGGTCCATCGAAGACTCGATGGTCCATCGGATCGACCGTCGCACCTGGGTAATTCTGATAACTCTCAGTAAAACGGCTATAACTTGTCACCCCGATACCGGATTTGGACGAAATTGGTATTGTTGGAAAGTTAATTCAATTCTCTAAATGACAAAAAGTCAAATTTGATAAAATTCTTTATGGTTTAAAAAACAATCACTTGGGAAGTCACTTCTCATTCTCTTAGGTCCAAAATTATGTTTCACTTGACACGCCCTATGGCTCAGACTTCGAGGGAACTTTGTGGGTTCTTACAATGCCGTGACCATATCGTATTGCCTTTCTATTCTGAACATTGAAACGTGTCTCAAGACAAAAAATACCCCTTTAGAAAGGACTTACAAATTCTAAACTGGGGCTGCGACTGTAGAAGCGACGGTCCGTCGCTAGCCTGATGTTTTATCCCTAGCCAGACGGCCATCGCTATCGTGATAGTCCGTCGCTAGCTTGACGGTCCATCGAATCATCCATCGCACATGGACCAAAAAAGAGTTTCTGCCTTGGTTGTGACGGGTTGTGCTTTGGTCCGTCGCAGACTTGATGTTCCGTCGGATCGTCCGTCGCACTTAGATGATTCTAATAACTCTCAGTAAACGGCTATAACTTGTCACCTCGATACCGGATTTGGACGAAATTGGTATTGTTGGAAAGCTAATTCAATTCTCTAGATGACAAAAAGTAAATTTAAGAAAATTCTTCCAATCACTTGGGAAGTCAATTCTCAATGTTTTAGGTTCGAAATTACATTTTACTTGACACGCCCTATGGCTCAGACTACGAGGGAGCTTTGCGGGGTCTTACAATGTCGTGGACATATCGTATTTCCTTACTATTCTGAACATTGAAATGGGTCTCTAGACAAAAATACCCCTTTTCAAAAGGACTTACAAATACTAAACTGGGGCTGCGACGGTCGAAGCGATGGTCCGTCGCTAGCCTGACGGTCCGTCGCACATGGGCTAAAAAAAGAGTTACTGCCTTCGTTGTGATGGGCCGAGCTATGGTCCATCGTAGACTCGATCGTCCGTCGGATCATCCGTCGCACCTGGGTAATTTTGATAACTCTTAGTAAAACGGCTATTACTTGTCACCCCGATATCGGATTTGGATGAAATTAGTATTGTGGGAAAGTTAATTCAATTCTATACATGACAAAAAGTCAAATTTAATAAAATTCTTTATGGTTTAAACACCAATCACTTGGTAAGTCACTTCTCATTCTCTTAGGTCCAAAATTACGTTTCACTTGACACGCCCTATGGCTCAGACTTCGAGGGAAGTTTGTGGGGTCTTACAATGTCGTGGCCATATCGTATTGCCTTTCTATTCTGAACATTGAAATGGGTCTCAAGACCAAAAATACCCTTTTAGAAAGGACTTACTAATACTAAACTAGGGCTGCGACGGTCCGTCGCTAGCCTGATGTTTTATCGCTAGCCACACGGCCATCGCTATCCTGATAGTCCGTCGCTAGCCTGACGGTCCATCGAGTCATCCGTCGCACATGGACCCAAAAAGAGTTACTGCCTTGGTTGTGACGGGCCGAGCTTTGGTCCGTCGCAGACTCGATGGTCTGTTGGATTGTCTGTCGCACCTGGATGATTCTGATAACTCTCAGTAAAACGGTTATAACTTGACACCTCGATACCGGATTTCGACGAAATTGGTATAGTTTGAAAGATAATTCAATTCTCTACATGACAAAAAGTCAAATTTATGAAAATTCTTCCAATCACTTGGGAAATCAATTCTCAATGTTTTAGGTACGAAATTACATTTTACTTGACACACCCTATGGCTCAGACTACGAGGGAGCTTTTCGGGGTCTTACAATTTCGTGGCCATATCGTATTGCCTTACTATTCTGAACATTGAAATGGGTCTCAAGACAAATATACCCCTTTTAAAAAGGACTTACAAATACTAAACTGAGGCTACGAAGGTATAAGCGATGGTCCGTCTCTAGCCTAACGGTCGGTCGCACATGGGCCAAAAAAAGAGTTACTGCCTTAGTTGTGATGGGACGAGCTATGGTCCGTCGTAGACTCGATGGTCCGTTGGATCGTCCGTCGCACCTGGGTAATTCTGATAACTCTCAGTAAAACGGCAATAACTTGTCACCCCGATACCAGATTTGGACGAAATTTGTAATGTTGAAAAGTTAATTCAATTCTCTACATGACAAAAAGTCAAATTTAATAAAATTCTTTATGGTTTAAACAAAAATAACTTGGGCAGTCACTTCTCATTCTCTTAGGTCCAAAATTACGTTTCACTAGATACGCCCTATAGCTCAGACTACGAGGGAACTTTGTAGGGTCTTACAATTCCGTGGCCATATCGTATTGCCTTACAATTCTGAACATTGACACGGGTTTCAAGACGAAAAATACCCTTTTAAAAAGGACATACAAATACTAAACTGGGGCTGCAACGGTCCGTCGCTAGCTGGATGTTTTGTCGCTAGCCTGACGGCCATCGCTATCGTGATAGTCCGTCGCTAGCCTGACGGTCCATCGAGTCATCCTTCGCACATGGACCAAAAAAGAGTTACTCCTTGGTGGTGACGGGCCGTGCTTTGGTTCGACGCAGACTTGATGGTCCGTCGGATCGTCCGTCGCACCTAGATGATTCTAATAACTCTCAGTAAAACGGTTATAACTTGTCACCCCGATACCGGATTTGGACGAAATTGGTATTGTTGGAAAGCTAATTCAATTCTCTACATGACAAAAAGTCAAATTTAAAAAAATTCTTCCAATCAATTCTCAATGGTTTAGGTACGAAATTACATTTTACTTGACCCGCCCTATGGCTCAGACTACGAGGGAGCTTTGCGGGGTCTTACAATGTCATGGCCATATAGTATTGCCTTACTATTCTAAACATTGAAATGGGTCTCAAGACAAAAATACCCCTTTTAAAAAGGACTTACAAATACTAAACTGGGGCTGCGACGGTCGAAGCGATGGTCCGTCGCTAGCCTTACGGTCCATCACACATGGTCCAAAAAAAGAGTTACTGCCTTAGTTGTGATGGGCCGAGATATGGTCCGTCGTAAACTCGCTGGTCCGTCGGATCATCCGTCGCACCTGGGTAATTCTGATAACTCACAGTAAAACGGCTATAACTTGTCACCCCGATACCGGATTTGGACGAAATTGGTATTGTTGGAAAGTTAATTCAATTCTCTACATGACAAAAAGTCAAATTTAGTAAAATTCTTCACGGTTTAAACACCAATCACTTGGGAAGTCACTTCTCATTCTCTTAGGTCCAAAATTACGTTTCACTTGACACGCCCTATGGCTCAGACATCGAGGGAACATTATGGGGTCTTACAATGTCGTGGCCATATCGTATTGTCTTTCTATTCTGAACATTGAAATGGGTCTCAAGACGAGAAATACCCTTTTAGAAAGGAATTACAAATACTAAACTAGGGCTGCGACGGTCGAAGCGATGGTCCGTAGCCAGACGGCCATCCCTATCGTGATAGTCCGTCGCTAGCCTGACGGTCCATCGAATCATCCTTCGCACATGGACCAAAAAAGAGTTACTGCTTTTGTTGTGACGGGCCGTGCTTTGGTTCGTCGCAGACTTGATGGTCCGTCGGATCGTCCGTCGCACCTAGATGATTCTGATAACTCTCAGTAAAACGGCTATAACTTGTCACCCCGATACCGGATTTGGACGAAATTGGTATTATTGGAAAGCTAATTCAATTCTCTACATGACAAAAAGTCAAATTTAAGAAAATTCTTCCAATCACTTGGGAAGTCAATTCTCAATGTTTTAGGTACGAAATTACATTTTACTTGACACGCACTATGGCTCAGACTATGAGGGAGCTTTGCGGGGTTTTACAATAACGTGGCCATATCGTATTGCCTTACTATTCATAACTTTGAAATGGGTCTCAAGACAAAAATACCCCTTTTAAAAAGACTTACAAATACTAAACTGGGGCTGCGACGGTCTAAGCGTTGGTCCGTCGCTAGCCTGACGGTCCGTCGCACATGGGCAAAAAAAAGAGTTACTGCCTTTGTTGTGATGGGCAGAGCTATGGTCCATCATAGACTCGATGGTCTGTCGGATCGTCCGTCGCACCTGGGTAATTCTGATAACTCTCTGTAAAATGGCTATAACTTGTCACCCCGATAACGGATTTGGACGAAATTGGTATTATTGGAAAGCTAATTCAATTCTCTATATGACAAAAAGTCAAATTTAATAAAATTCTTTATGGTTTAAACAACAATCACTTGGGAAGTCACTTCTCATTCTCTTAGGTCCAAAATTACGTTTCTTTTGACACACCCTATGGCTCAGACTACGAGGGAACTTTGTGGGGTCTTAAAATGTCGTGGCCATATCGTATTGCCTTTCTCTTCTGAACATTGAAATGGGTCTCAAGACCAAAAATATCCTTTTTGAAAGGACTTACAAATACTAAACTGGGGCTGCGACGGTCCGTCGCTAGCCTGATGTTTTATCGCTAGCCAGACGACCATCGCTATCCTGATAGTCCGTCGCTAGCCTGACGGTCCATCGAGTCATCCGTCGCACATGGACCAAAAAAGAGTTACTGCCTTGGTTGTGATGGGCTGTGCTTTGGTCCGTCGCAGACTCGATGGTCTGTTGGATTGTCTGTCGCACCTGGATGATTCTGATAACTCTCAGTAAAACGGTTATAACTTGTCACCTCGATACCGGATTTCGACGAAATTGGTATTGTTCGAAAGCTAATTCAATTCTCTATATGACAAAAAGTAAATTGAAGAAAATTCTTCCAATCACTTGGGAAGTCAATTCTCAATGTTTTATGTATGAAATTACATGTTACTTGACATGCCATATGGCTCAGACTACGAGGGAGCTTTGCGGGGTATTACAATGTCGTGGCCATATCATATTGCCTTACTACTCTGAACATTGAAATGGGTCTCAAGATAAAAATACCCCTTTTAAAGAGGACTTACAAATACTAAACTGGGGCTGCGATGGTCGAAGCGATGGTCCGTCGCTAGCCTGACGGTCCGTCGCACATGGGCCAAAAACAGAGTTACTGCCTTAGTTGTGATGGTCCGATCTAGAATCTTTCGTAGACTCGATGGTCCGTCGGATCGTCCGTCGCACCTGGGTAATTCTGATAACTCTCAGTAAAACGGCTATAACTTGTCACCCCGATACTGGATTTGGACGAAATTGGTATTGTTGGAAAGTTAATTCAATTCTCAACATGAAAAAAAGACAAATTTAATAAAATTCTTTATTCTTTAAACACCAATAACTTGGGAAGTCACTTCTCATTCCCTTAGGTCCAAAATAACATTTCACTTGACACGCCCTATGGCTCAGACTACGAGGGAACTTTGTGGGGTCTTACAATGCCGTGGCCATATCGTATTGCCTATCTATTCTGAACATTGAAATGGGTCTCAAGACCAAAAATACCATTTTATAAAGGACTTACAATTACTAAACTGGGGCTGCGACGGTCGAAGCGACGGTCCATCGCTAGCTTGATATTTTGTCGCTATCCAGACGACCATCGCTATCCGGATAGTCCGTCGCTAGCCTGACGGTCCATCGAGTCATCCTTCGCACATGGACCAAAAAAGAGTTTCTGCCTTGGTTGTGACGGGATGTGCTTTGGTCCGTCGCAGACTTGATGTTCCGTCGGATCGTCCGTCACACCTAGATGATTCTAATAACTCTCAGTAAAACGGCTATAACTTGTCACCTCGATACCGGATTTGGACGAAATTGGTATTGTTGGAATGCTAATTCAATTCTCTAGATGAAAAAAAGTAAATTTAAGAAAATTCTTCCAATCACTTGGGAAGTCAATTCTCAATGTTTTAGGTTCGAAATTACATTTTACTTGACACGCCCTATGGCTCAGACTACGAGGGAGCTTTGCGGGGTCTTACAATGTCGTGGACATATCGTATTGCCTTACTATTCTTAACATTGAAATGGGTCTCTAGACAAAAATTCCCCTTATAAAAAGGACTTACAAATACTAAACTGGGGCTGCGACGGTCGAAGCGATGGTCCGTCGCTAGCCTGACGGTCCGTCGCACATGGGCCAAAAAAAGAGTTACTGCGTTCGTTGTGATGGGCCGAGCTATGGTCCATCGTAGACTCGATCGTCCGTCGGATCATCCGTCGCACCTGTGTAATTTTATAACTCTTAGTAAAACGGCTATTACTTGTCACCCCGATATCAGATTTGGACGAAATTGGTATTGTTGGAAAGTTAATTCTTTATGGATTAAACACCAATCACTTTGGAAGTCACTTCTCATTCTCTTAGGTCCAAAATTACGTTTCACTTTACACGCCCTATGGCTCAGACTTCGAGGGAAGTTTGTGGGGTCTTACAATATCGTGGCCATATCGTATTGCCTTTCTATTCTGAATATTGAAATGGGTCTCAATACAAAAAATACCCTTTTAGAAAGGACTTACTAATTCTAAACTGGGGCTGCGACGGTCCGTCGCTAGCCTGATGTTTTATCGCTAGCCAAACGGCCATCGTTATCCTGATAGTCCGTCGCTAGCCTGACGGTCCATCGCGTCATCCATCGCACATAGACCAAAAAAGAGTTACTGCCTTGGTTGTGACGGGCCGTGCTTTGGTCCGTCGCAGACTCGATGGTCTGTTGGATTGTCTGTCGCACCTGGATGATTCTGATAACTCTCAGTAAAACGGTTATAACTTGTCACCTCGATACCGGATTTCGACGAAATTGGTATTGTTTGAAAGCTAATTCAATTCTCTACATGACAAAAAGTCAAATTTATGAAAATTCTTCCAATCACTTGGGAAGTCAATTCTCAATGTTTTAGGTACGAAATTACATTTTACTTTACACACCCTATGCCTCAGACTACGAGGGAGCTTTGCGGGGTCTTACAATTTCGTGGCCATATCGTATTGCCTTACTATTCTTAACATTGAAATTGGTCTCAAGACAAAAATACCCCTTTTAAAAAGGACTTACAAATACTAAACTGGGGCTGCGAAGGTCGAAGCGATGGTCCGTCGCTAGCCTAACGGTCCGTCGCACATGGGCCAAAAAAAGAGTTACTGCCTTAGTTGTGATGGGCCGAGATATGGTCCGTCGTAGACTCGATGGTCCGTTGGATCGTCCGTCGCACCTGGGTAATTCTGATAACTCTCAGTAAAACGGCAATAACTTGTCACCCCGATACCAGATTTGGACGAAATTTGTAATGTTGAAAAGTTAATTCAATTCTCTACATGACAAAAAGTCAAATTTAATAAAATTCTTTATGGTTTAAACAAAAATAACTTGGGAAGTCACTTCTCATTCTCTTAGGTCCAAAATTACTTTTCACTTGATACGCCCTATGGCTCAGACTACGAGGGAACTTTGTGGGGTCTTACAATTCCGTGGCCATATCGTATTGCCTTACAATTCTGAACATTGAAAGGGGTGTCAAGACGAAAAATACCCTTTTAAAAAGGACTTACAAATACTAAAGTGGGGCTGCGACGGTCCGTCGCTAGCTTGATGTTTTGTCGCTAGCCAGACGGCCATCGCTATCGTGATAGTCCGTCGCTAGCCTGACGGTCCATCGAGTCATCCTTCGCACATGGACCAAAAAAGAGTTACTGCCTTGGTTGTGACGGGCCGTGCTTTGGTTCGTCGCAGACTTGATGGTCCGTCGGATCATCCGTCGCACCTAGATGATTCTAATAACTGTCAGTAAAACGGCTATAACTTGTCACCCCGATACCGGATTTGGACGAAATTGGTATTGTTGGAAAGCTAATTCAATTCTCTACATGAAAAAAGTCTAATTTAAAAAAATTCTTCCAATCACTTGGGAAATCAATTCTCAATGTTTTAGGCACGAAATTAGATTTTACTTGACACGCCCTATGGCTCAGACTACGAGGGAGATTTGCGGGGTCTTACAATGTCATGGCCATATCGTATTGCCTTACTATTCTGAACATTGAAATGGGTCTCAAGACAAAAATACCCCTTTTAAAAAGGACTTACAAATACTAAACTGGGGCTGCGACGGTCGAAGCGATGGTCCGTCGCTAGCCTGACGGTCCGTCACACATGGACCGAAAAACGAGTTACTGCCTTAGTTGTGATGGGCCGAGCTATAGTCCATCCTAAACTCGATGGTCCGTCGGATCGTCCGTCGCACCTGGGTAATTCTGATAACTCACAGTAAAACGGCTATAACTTGTCACCCCGATACCGGATTTGGACGAAATTGGTATTGTTGGAAAGTTAATTCAATTCTCTACATGACAAAAAGTCAAATTTAATAAAATTCTTCATGGTTTAAACACCAATCACTTGGGAAGCCACTTCTCATTCTCTTAGGTCCAAAATTACGTTTCACTTGACACGCCCTATGGCTCAGACTTCGAGGGAACATTTTGGGGTCTTACAATGTCGTGGCCATATCGTATTGCCTTTCTATTCTGAACATTGAAACGGGTCTCAAGACGAGAAATACCCTTTTATAAAGGACTTACAAATACTAAACTGGGGTTGCGACGGTCGAAGCGACGGTCCGTCGCTAGCCTGATGTTTTATCGCTAGCCACACGACAATCCCTATCGTGATAGTCCGTCGCTAGCCTGACGGTCCATCGAATCATCCTTCGCACATGGACCAAAAAAGAGTTACTGCTTTGGTTGTGACGGGCCGTGCTTTGGTTCGTCTCAGACTTGATGGTCCGTCGGATCGTCCGTCGCACCTAGATGATTCAGATAACTCTCAGTAAAATGGCTATAACTTGTCACCCCGATACCGGATTTGGACGAAATTGGTATTATTGGATAGCTAATTCAATTCTCTACATGACAAATAGTCAAATTTAAGAAAATTCTTCCAATCACTTGGGAAGTAAATTCTCAATGTTTTAGGTACGAAATTACATTTTACTTCACACCCCCTATGGCTTAGACTATGAGGGAGCTTTGCGGGGTTTTACAATAACGTGGCCATATCGTATTGCCTTACTATTCTAAATATTGAAATGGGTCTCAAGACAAAAATACCCCTTTTAAAAAGGACTTACAAATACTAAACTGGGGCTGCGACGGTCGAAGCGTTGGTTCGTCGCTAGCCTGACGGTCCGTCGCACATGGGCAAAAAAAAAGAGTTACTGCCTTTGTTGTGATGGGCCGAGCTATGGTCCGTCATAGACTCGATGGTCTGTCGGATCGTCCGTCGCACCTGGGTAATTCTGATAACTCTCAGTAAAATGGCTATAACTTGTCACCCCGATACCGGATTTGGACGAAATTGGTATTGTTGGAAAGCTAATTCAATTCTCTAAATGACAAAAATTAAAATTAAACAAAATTCTTTATGGTTTAAACAACAATCACTTGGGAAGTCAGTTCTCATTCTCATAGGTCCAAAATTACGTTTCACTTGACACGCCCTATGGCTCAGACTACGAGGGAACTTTGTGGGGTCTTACAATTCCGTGGCCATATCGTATTGTCTTACAATTCTGAACATTGAAACGGGTCTCAAGACGAAAAATACGCTTTTAAAAAGGACTTACAAATACTAAACTGGGGATGCGACGGTCCGTCGCTAGATTGATGTTTTGTTGCTAGCCAGACGGCCATCGCTATCATGATAGTCCGTCGCTAGCCTGACGGTCCATCGAGTCATCCTTTGCACATGGACCAAAAAAGAGTTACTGCCTTGGTTGTGACGGGCCGTGCTTTGGTTCGTCGCAGACTTGATGGTCCGTCAGATCGTCCGTCTCACCTAGATGATGCTAATAACTCTCAGTAAAATGGCTATAACTTGTCACCCCGATACCGGATTTGGACGAAATTGGTATTGTTGGAAAGCTAATTCAATTCTCTACATGACGAAAAGTCAAATTTAACAAAATTCTTCCAATCACTTTGGAAATCAATTCTTAATGTTTTAGGTACGAAATTACATTTTACTTGACACGCCCTATGGCTCAGACTACGAGGGAGCTTTGCGGGGTCTTACAATGTCAAGGCCATATCGTATTGCCTTACTATTATGAACATTGAAATGGGTCTCAAGACAAAAATACCCCTTTTAAAAAGGACTTACAAATACTAAACAGTGGCTGCGACGGTCGAAGCGATGGTCCGTCCCTAGCCTGACGGTCCGTCACACATGGGCCGAAAAAAGAGTTACTGCCTTAGTTGTGATGGGCCGAGCTATGGTCCGTCGTAAACTCGATGGTCCGTTGGATCGTCCGTCGCACCTGGGTAATTCTGATAACTCTCAGTAAAACGGCTATAACTTGTCACCCCGATACCAGATTTGGACGAAATTTGTAATGTTGAAAAGTTAATTCAATTCTCTACATGACAAAAAGTCAAATTTAATAAAATTCTTTATGGTTTAAACAACAATCACTTGGGAAGTCACTTCTCATTCTCTTAGGTCCAAAATTACGTTTCACTTGACACGCCCTATGGCTCAGACTACGAGGGAACTTTGTGGGGTCTTACAATTCCGTGGCCATATCGTATTGCCATACAATTCGGAACATTGAAACGGGTCTCAAGACGAAAAATACCCTTTTAAAAAGAACATACAAATACTAAACTGGGGCTGAGACGGTCCGTCGCTAGCTTGATGTTTTGTCGCTAGCCAGACGGCCATCGCTATCGTGATAGTCCGTCGCTTGCCTGACGGTCCATCGAGTCATCCTTCGCACATGGACCAAAAAAGAGTTACTGCCTTGGTTGTGACGGGCCGTGCTTTGGTTCGTCGCAGACTTGATGGTCCGTCGGATCATCCGTCGCACCTAGATGATTCTAATAACTCTCAGTAAAACGGCTATAACTTGTCACCCCGATACCGGATTTGGACGAAATTGGTATTGTTGGAAAGCTAATTCAATTCACTACATGACAAAAAGTCAAATTTAAAAAAATGCTTCCAATCACTTGGGAAATCAATTCTCAATGTTTTAGGTACGAAATTATATTTTCCTTGACACGCCCTATGGCTCAGACTACGAGGGAGCTTTGCGGGGTCTAACAATGTCATGGCCATATCGTATTGCCTTACTATTCTGAACATTGAAATGGGTCTCAAGGCAAAAATACCCCTTTTAAAAAGGACTTACAAATACTAAACTGGGGCTGCGACGGTCGAAGCGATGGTCCGTCGCTAGCCTGACGGTCCTTCACACATGGGCCGAAAAAAGAGTTACTACCTTAGTGCTGATGGGCCGAGCTATGGTCCGTCGTAAACTTGATGGTCCGTCGGATCGTCCGTCGCACCTGGGTAATTCTGATAACTCACAATAAAACGGCTATAACTTGTCACCCCGATACCGGACTTGGACGAAATTGGTATTGTTGGAAAGTTAATTCAATTCTCTACATGACAAAAAGTCAAAATTAATAAAATTCTTCATGGTTTAAACACCAATCACTTGGGAAGTCACTTCTCATTCTCTTAGGTCCAAAATTACGTTTCACTTGACACGCCCTATGGCTCAGATTTCGAGGGATCTTTGTGGGGTCTTACAATGCCGTGGACATATCGTATTGCCTTTCTATTTTGAACATTGAAACGGGTCTCAAGACGAGAAATACCCTTTTAGAAAGGACTTACAAATACTAAACTGGGGCTGCGACGGTCGAAGCGACGGTCCGTCGCTAGCCTGATGTTTTATCGCTAGCCAGACGGCCATCCCTATCGTGATAGTCCGTCGCTAGCCTGACGGTCCATCGAATCATCCTTCGCACATGGACCAAAAAAGTGTTACTACTATGGTTGTGACGGGCCGTGCTTTGGTTCGTCGCAGACTTGATGGTCCGTCGGATCGTCCGTCGCACCTAGATGATTCTGATAACTCTCAGTAAAACGGCTATAACTTGTCACCCCGATACCGGATTTGGACAAAATTGGTATTATTGGAAAGCTAATTCAATTCTCTACATGACAAATAGTCAAATTTAAGAAAATTCTTCCAATCACTTGGGAAGTCAATTCTCAATGGTTTAGGTACGAAGTTACATTTTACTTCACACGCCCTATGGCTCAGACTATGAGGGAGCTTTGCGGGGTTTTACAATAACGTGGCCATATCGTATTGCCTTACTATTCTTAACATTGAAATGGGTCTCAAGACAAAAATACCCCTTTTAAAAAGGACTTACAAATACTAAACTGGGGCTGCGACGGTCGAACCGTTGGTTCGTCGCTAGCCTGACGGTCCGTCGCACATGGGCAAAAAAAAGAGTTATTGCCTTTGTTGTGATGGGCCGAGCTATGGTCCGTCATAGACTCGATGGTCTGTCGGATCGTCCGTCGCACCTGGGTAATTCTGATAACTCTCAGTAAAATGGCTATAACTTGTCACCCCGATACCGGATTTGGACGAAATTGGTATTGTTGGAAAGCTAATTCAATTCTCTAAATGACAAAAAGTCAAATTTAATAAAATTCATTATGGATTAAACAACAATCACTTGGGAAGTCACTTCTCATTCTCTTAGGTCTAAAATTACGTTTCACTTGACACGCCCTATGGCTCAGACTATGAGGGAACTTTGTGGGGTCTTACAATTCCGTGGCCATATCGTATTGCCTTACAATTCTGAACATTGAAACGGGTCTCAAGACGAAAAATACGCTTTTATAAAAGACTTACAAATACTAAACTGGGGCTGCGACGGTCCGTCGCTAGCTTGATGTTTTGTCGCTAGCAAGACGGCTATCGCTATCGTGATAGTCCGTCGCTAGCCTGACGGTCCATCGAGTCATCCTTTGCACGTGGACCAAAAAAGAGTTACTGCCTTGGTTGTGACGGGCCGTGCTTTGGTTCGTCGCAGACTTGATGGTCCATCGGATCGTCCGTCGCACCTAGATGATTCTAATAACTCTCAGTAAAATGGCTATAACTTGTCACCCCGATATCGGATTTGGACGAAATTGGTATTGTTGGACAGCTAATTCAATTTTCTACATGATGAAAAGTCAAATTTAAAAAAATTCTTCCAATCACTTTGGAAATCAATTCTTAAAGTTTTAGGTACGAAATTACATTTTACTTGACACGCCCTATGGCTCAGACTACGAGTGAGCTTTGCGGGGTCTTACAATGTCATGGCCATATCGTATTGCCTTACTATTCTGAACATTGAAATGGGTCTCAAGACAAAAATACCCCTTTTAAAAAGGACTTACAAATACTAAACTGGGGCTGCGACGGTCGAAGCGATGGTCCGTCGCTAGCCTGACGGTCCGTCACACATGGGCCGAAAAAAGAGTTACTACCTTAGTTGTGATGGGCCGAGCTATGGTCTGTCGTAAACTCGATGGTCCATCGGATCGTCCGTCGCACCTGGGTAATTCTGATAACTCACAGTAAAACGGCTATAACATGTCACCCCGATACCGGATTTGGACGAAATTGGTATTGTTGGAAAGTTAATTCAATTCTCTACATGACAAAAAGTCAAATTTAATAAAATTCTTCATGGTTTAAACACCAATCACTTGGTAAGTCACTTCTCATTCTCTTAGGTCCAAAATTATGTTTCACTTGACACGCCCTATGGCTCAGACTTCGAGGGATCTTTGTGGGGTCTTACAATTCCGTGGCCATATCATATTGCCTTACAATTTTGAACATTGAAACGGGTCTCAAGACGAAAAATACTCTTTTATAAAGGACTTACAAATACTAAACAGGTGCTGCGACGGTCCGTCGCTAGCTTGATGTTTTGTCGCTAGCCAGACGGCTATCGCTATCGTGATAGTCCGTCGCTAGCCTGACGGTTCATCGAGTCATCCTTCGCACGTGGACCAAAAAAGAGTTACTGCCTTGGTTGTGACGGGCCGTGCTTTGGTTCGTCGCAGACTTGATGGTCCATCGGATCGTCCGTCGCACCTAGATGATTCTAATAACTATCAGTAAAATGGCTATAACTTGTCACCCCGATATCGGATTTGGACGAAATTGGTATTGTTGGAAAGCTAATTCAATTTTCTACATGACGAAAAGTCAAATTTAAAAAAATTCTTCCAATCACTTTGGAAATCAATTCTTAATGTTTTAGGTACGAAATTACATTTTACTTGACACGCCCTATGGCTCAGACTACGAGTGAGCTTTGCGGGGTCTTACAATGTCATGGCCATATCGTATTGCCTTACTATTCTGAACATTGAAATGGGTCTCAAGACAAAAATACCCCTTTTAAAAAGGACTTACAAATACTAAACTGTGGCTGCGACGGTCGAAGCGATGGTCCGTCGCTAGCCTGACGGTCCGTCACACATGGGCCGAAAAAAGAGTTACTGCCTTAGTTGTGATGGGCCGAGCTATGGTCCATCGTAAACTCGATGGTCTGTTGGATCGTCCGTCGCACCTGGGTAATTCTGATAACTGTCAGTAAAACGGCTATAACTTGTCACCCCGATACCAGATTAGGACGAAATTTGTAATGTTGAAAAGTTAATTCAATTCTCTACATGACAAAAAGTCAAATTTAATAAAATTCTTTATGTTTTAATCAACAATCACTTGGGAAGTCACTTCTCATTATCTTAGGTCCAAAATTACGTTTCACTTGACACGCCCTATGGCTCAGACTACGAGGGAACTTTGTGGGGTCTTACAATTCCGTGGCCATATCATATTGCCTTACAATGATGAACATTGAAACGGGTCTCAAGACGAGAAATACCCTTTTAGAAAGGACTTACAAATACTAACCTAGGGCTGCAACGGTCGAAGCGACGGTCCGTCGCTAGCCTGATGTTTTATCGCTAGCCAGACGGCCATCCCTATCGTGATAGTCCGTCGCTAGCCTGACGGTCCATCGAATCATCCTTCGCACATGGACCAAAAAAGAGTTACTACATTGGTTGTGACGGGCCGTGCTTTGGTTCGTCGCAGACTTGATGGTCCGTCGGATCGTCCGTCGCACCTAGATGATTCTGATAACTCTCAGTAAAACGGCTATAACTTGTCACCCCGATACCGGATTTGGATGAAATTGGTATTAATGGAAAGCTAATTCAATTCTCTACATGACAAATAGTCAAATTTAAGAAAATTCTTCCAATCACTTGGGAAGTTAATTCTCAATGGTTTAGGTACGAAGTTATATTTTACTTCACACGCCCTATGGCTCAGACTATAAGGGAGCTTTGCGGGGTTTTACAATAACGTGGCCATATCGTATTGCCTTACTATTGTTAACATTGAAATGGGTCTCATGACAAAAATACCCCTTTTAAAAAGGACTTACAAATACTAAACTGGGGCTGCGACGGTCGAAGCGTTGGTTCGTCGCTAGCCTGACGGTCCGTCGCACATGGGCAAAAAAAAGAGTTACTGCCTTTGTTGTGATGGGCCGAGCTATGGTCCGTCATAGACTCGATGGTCTGTCGGATCGTCCGTCGCACCTGGGTAATTCTGATAACTCTCAGTAAAATGGCTATAACTTGTCACCCCGATACCGGATTTGGACGATATTGGTATTGTTGGAAAGATAATTCAATTCTCTAAATGACAAAAAGTCAAATTTAATAAAATTCATTATGGTTTAAACAACAATCACTTGGGAAGTCACTTCTCATTCTCTTAGGTCCAAAATTACGTTTCACTTGACACACCCTATGGCTCAGACTACGAGGGAACTTTGTGGGGTCTTACAATTTCATGGCCATATCGTATTGCCTTACTATTCTGAACATTGAAATGGGTCTCAAGACGAAAAATACGCTTTTATAAAGGACTTACAAATACTAAACTGGGGCTGCGACGGTCCGTCGCTAGCTTGATGTTTTTTCGCTAGCCAGACGACCATCGCTATCGTGATAGTCCGTCGCTAGCCTGATGGTCCATCGAGTCATCCTTCGTACGTGGACCAAAAAAGTGTTACTGCCTTGGTTGTGAAGGGCCGTGCTTTGGTTCGTCGCAGACTTGATGGTCCGTCGGATCGTCCGTCGCACCTAGATGATTCTAATAACTCTCAGTAAAATGGCTATAACTTGTCACCCCGATATCGGATTTGGACGAAATTGGTATTGTTGGAAATCTAATTCAATTCTCTACATGACGAAAAGTCAAATTTAAAAAAATTCTTCCAATCACTTTGGAAATCAATTCTCAATGTTTTAGGTACGAAATTACATTTTACTTGACACGCCCTATGGCTCAGACTACGAGGGAGCTTTGCGGGGTCTTACAATGTCATGGCCATATAGTATTGCCTTAGTATTCTGAACATTGAAATGGGTCTCAAGACAAAAATACCCCTTTTAATAAGGACTTACAAATACTAAACTGGGGCTGCGACGGTCGAAGCGATGGTCCGTCGCTAGCCTGACGGTCCGTCACACATGGGCCGAAAAAAGAGTTACTGCCTTAGTTGTGATGGGCCGAGATATGGTCCGTCGTAGACTCGATGGTCCGTCGGATCGTCCGTCGCACCTGGGTAATTCTGATAACTCTCAGTAAAACGGCTATAACTTGTCACCCCGATACCGGATTTGGACGAAATTGGTATTGTTGGAAAGTTAATTCAATTCTCTAAATGACAAAAAGTCAAATTTAATAAAATTCTTTATGGTTTAAAAAACAATCACTTGGGAAGTCACTTCTCATTCTCTTAGGTCCAAAATTATGTTTCACTTGACACGCCCTATGGCTCAGACTACGAGGGAACTTTGTGGGGTCTTACAATGTCGTGGCCATATCTTATTGCCTTTCTATTCTAAACATTGAAACGGGTCTCAAGACGAAAAATACCCTTTTAGAAAGGACTTACAAATACTAAACTGGGGCTGCGACGGTCCGTCGCTAGCTTGATGTTTTGTCGCTAGCCAGACGGCCATCGCTATCGTGATAGTCCGTCGCTAGCCTGACGGTCCATCGAGTCATCCTTCGCACATGGACCAAAAAAGAGTTACTGCCTTGGTTGTGACGGGCCGTGCTTTGGTTCGTCACAGACTTGATGGTCCGTTGGATCGTCCGTCGCACCTAGATGATTCTGATAACTCTCAGTAAAATGGCTATAACTTGTCACCCCTTTTAAAAAGGACTTACAAATACTAAACTGGGGCTGCAACGGTCGAAGCGATGGTCCGTCGCTAGCCTGACGGTCCGTCACACATGGGCCGAAAAAAGAGTTACTGCCTTAGTTGTGATGGGCCGAGCTATGGTCCGTCGTAGACTCCATGGTCCGTCGGATCGTCCATCGCACCTGGGTAATTCTGATAACTCTCAGTAAAACGGCTATAACTTGTCACCCCGATACCGGATTTGGACGAAATTGGTATTGTTGGAAAGTTAATTCAATTCTCTAAATGACAAAAAGTCAAATTTAATAAAATTCTTTATGGTTTAAAAAAAATCACTTGGGAAGTCACTTCTCATTCTCTTAGGTCAAAAATTATGTTTCACTTGACACGTCCTATGGATCAGACTTCGAGGGAACTTTTGGGGGTCTTACAATGTCGTGGCCATATCTTATTGCCTTTCTATTCTGAACATTGAAACGGGTCTCAAGATGAAAAATACCCTTTTATAAAGGACTTACAAATACTAAACTGGGGCTGCGACGGTCCAACGCTAGCCTGATGTTTTATCGCTAGCCAGACGGCCATCCCTATCGTGATAGTCCGTCGCTAGCCTGACGGTCCATTGAATCATCCTTCACACATGGACCAAAAAAGAGTTACTGCCTTGGTTGTGACGGTCCGTGCTTTGGTTCGTCGCTGACTTGACGGTCCGTCGGATCGTCCGTCGCACCTAGATGATTCTGATAACTCTCAGTAAAACGGCTATAACTTGTCACCCCGATACCGGATTTGGACGAAATTGGTATTATTGGAAAGCTAATTCAATTCTCTACATGACCAATAGTCAAATTTAAGAAAATTCTTCCAATCACTTGGGAAGTCAATTCTCAATGTTTTAGGTACGAAGTTACATTTTACTTGACACGCCCTATGGCTCAGACTACGAGGGAGCTTTGCGGGGCTTTACAATAACGTGGCCATATCGTATTGCCTTACTATTCATAACATTGAAATGGGTCTCAAGACAAAAATACCCCTTTTAAAAAGGACTTACAAATACTAAAAAGGGGTTGCGAAGGTCGAAGCGTTGGTCCGTCGCTAGCCTGACGGTCCGTCGCACATGGGCAAAAAAAAGAGTTACTGCCTTAGTTGTGATGGGCCGAGCTATGGTCCGTCGTAGACTCGATGGTCTGTCGGATCGTCCGTCGCACCTGCGTAATTCTGATAACTCTCAGTAAAATGGCTATAACTTGTCACCCCGCTACCGGATTTGGACGAAATTGGTATTGTTTGAAAGCTAATTCAATTCTCTACATGACAAAAAGTCAAATTTAATAAAATTGTTTATGGTTTAAACACCAATCACTTGGGAAGTCACTTCTCATTCTCTTAGGTCCAAAATTATGTTTTACTTGATACGCCCTAAGGCTCAGACTACGAGTGAACTTTATGGGGTCTTACAATGTCGTGGCCATATCGTATTGCCGTACTATTCTGAACATTGAAACGGGTCTCAAGATCAAAAATACACCTTTAGAAAGGATATACAAACACTAAACTGGGGCTGCGATGGTCGAAGCGACGGTCCGTCGCTAGCCTGATGTTTTATCGCTAGCCCGACAGCCATCGCTATCCTGATAGTCCGTCGCTAGCGTGACGGTCCATCGAATCATCTGTCGCACATGGACCAAAAAATAGTTACTGCCTTGGTTGTGACGGGCCGTGCTTTTGTCCGTCGCAGACTCGATGGTCCGTCGCACCTGGACGATTCTGATAACTCTCAGTAAAACGACTATAAATTGTCACCCCGATACCGGATTTGGACGAAATTGGTATTGTTGGAAAGCTAATTCAATTCTCTAAATGACAAACAGTCAAATTTATGATGATTCTTCCAATCACTTGGGAAGTCAATTCTCATTGTTTTAGGTACGAAATTACATTTTACTTGACACGCCCTATGGCTCAGACTACGAGGGAGCTTTGCGGGGTTTTACAATAACGTGGCCATATCGTATTGCCTTACTATTATTAACATTGAAATGGGTCTCAAGACAAAAATACCCCTTTTAAAAAGGACTTACAAATACTAAACTGGGGCTGCGACGGTCGAAGCGTTGGTCCGTCGCTAGCCTGACGGTCCGTCGCTAGCCTGACGGTCCGTCGCACATGGGCAAAAAAAAGAGTTACTGCCTTAGTAGTGATGGGCCGAGCTATGGTCCGTCGTAGACTCGATGGTCTGTCGGATCGTCCGTCGCACTTGGGTAATTCTGATAACTCTCAGTAAAATGGCTATAACTTGTCACCCCGATACCGGATTTGGACGAAATTGGTATTGTTGGAAAGTTAATTCAATTCTCTAAATGACAAAAAGTCAAATGTAATAAAATTCTTTATGGTTTAAAAAACAATAACTTGGGAAGTCACTTCTCATTCTCTTAGGTCCATTATTACGTTTCACATGACCCGCCCTATGGCTCAGACTTCGAGGGAACTTTGTGGGGTCTTACAATGCCGTGGCTATATCGTATTGCCTTTCTATTCTGAACATTGAAATGGGTCTCAATACGAAAAATACCCTTTTAGAAAGGACTTACAAATACTAAACTGGGGTTGCGACGGTCGAAGCGACGGTCCGTCGCTAGCCTGATGTTTTATCGCTAGCCAGATGGCCATCCCTATCGTGATAGTCCGTCGCTAGCCTGACGGTCCATCGAATCATCCTTCGCACATGGACCAAAAAAGAGTTACTGCCTTGTTTGTGACGGGCCGTGCTTTGGTTTGTCGCAGACTTGATGGTCCGTCGGTTCGTCCGTCGCACCTAGATGATTCTGATAACTCTCAGTAAAACGGCTATAACTTGTCACCCCGATACCGGATTTGGAAGAAATTGGTATTATTGGAAAGCTAATTCAATTCTCTACATGACAACTAGTGTAATTTAAGAAAATTCTTCCAATCACTTGGGAAGTCAATTCTCAATGTTTTAGGTACGAAATTACATTTTACTTGACACGCCCTATGGCTCAGACTACGAGGGAGCTTTGCAGGGTTTTACAATAACGTGGCCATATCGTATTGACGTACTATTTATAACATTGAAATGGGTCTCAAGACAAAAATACCCCTTTTAAAAAGGACTTACAAATACTAAACTGGGGCTGCGACGGTCGAAGCGTTGGTCCGTCGTTAGCCTGACGGTCCGTCGCACATGGGCAAAAAAAGAGTTACTGCCTTAGTTGTGATGGGCCGAGCTATGGTCCGTCGTAGACTCGATGGTCTGTCGGATCGTCCGTCGCACCTGCGTAATTCTGATAACTCTCAGTAAAATGGCTATAACTTGTCACCCCGCTACCGGATTTGGACGAAATTGGTATTGTTTGAAAGCTAATTCAATTCTCTACATGACAAAAAGTCAAATTTAATAAAATTGTTTATGGTTTAAACACCAATCACTTGGGAAGTCACTTCTCATTCTCTTAGATCCAAAATTATGTTTTACTTGATATGCCCTAAGGCTCAGACTACGAGTGAACTTTATGGGGTCTTACAATGTCGTGGCCATATCGTATTGCCGTACTATTCTGAACATTGAAACGGGTCTCAAGATCAAAAATACACCTTTAGAAAGGATATACAAACACTAAACTGGGGCTGCGATGGTCGAAGCGACGGTCCGTCGCTAGCCTGATGTTTTATCGCTAGCCCGACAGCCATCGCTATCCTGATAGTCCGTCGCTAGCGTGACGGTCCATCGAATCATCTGTCGCACATGGACCAAAAAATAGTTACTGCCTTGGTTGTGACGGGCCGTGCTTTTGTCCGTCGCAGACTCGATGGTCCGTCGCACCTGGACGATTCTGATAACTCTCAGTAAAACGACTATAAATTGTCACCCCGATACCGGATTTGGACGAAATTGGTATTGTTGGAAAGCTAATTCAATTCTCTAAATGAAAAACAGTCAAATTTATGATGATTCTTCCAATCACTTGGGAAGTCAATTCTCAATGTTTTAGGTACGAAATTACATTTTACTTGACACGCCCTATGGCTCAGATTACGAGGGAGCTTTGCGGGGTTTTACAATAACGTGGCCATATCGTATTGCCTTACTATTATTAACATTGAAATGGGTCTCAAGACAAAAATACCCCTTTTAAAAAGGACTTACAAATACTATACTGGGGCTGCGACGGTCGAAGCGTTGGTCCGTCGCTAGCCTGACGGTCCGTCGCACATGGCAAAAAAAAGAGTTACTGCCTTAGTAGTGATGGGCCGAGCTATGGTCCGTCGTAGACTCGATGGTCTGTCGGATCGTCCGTCGCACTTGGGTAATTCTGATAACTCTCAGTAAAATGGCTATAACTTGTCACCCCGATACCGGATTTGGACGAAATTGGTATTGTTGGAAAGTTAATTCAATTCTCTAAATGACAAAAAGTCAAATGTAATAAAATTCTTTATGGTTTAAAAAAAAATAACTTGGGAAGTCACTTCTCATTCTCTTAGGTCCATTATTACGTTTCACATGACCCGCCCTATGGCTCAGACTTCGAGGGAACTTTGTGGGGTCTTACAATGCCGTGGCTATATCGTATTGCCTTTCTATTCTGAACATTGAAATGGGTCTCAATACGAAAAATACCCTTTTAGAAAGGACTTACAAATACTAAACTGGGGTTGCGACGGTCGAAGCGACGGTCCGTCGCTAGCCTGATGTTTTATCGCTAGCCAGACGGCCATCCCTATCGTGATAGTCCGTCGCTAGCCTGACGGTCCATCGAATCATCCTTCGCACATGGACCAAAAAAGAGTTACTGCCTTGTTTGTGACGGGCCGTGCTTTGGTTTGTCGCAGACTTGATGGTCCGTCGGTTCGTCCGTCGCACCTAGATGATTCTGATAACTCTCAGTAAAACGGCTATAACTTGTCACCCCGATACCGGATTTGGAAGAAATTGGTATTATTGGAAAGCTAATTCAATTCTCTACATGACAACTAGTGTAATTTAAGAAAATTATTCCAATCACTTGGGAAGTCAATTCTCAATGTTTTAGGTACGAAATTACATTTTACTTGACACGCCCTATGGCTCAGACTACGAGGGAGCTTTGCAGGGTTTTACAATAACGTGGCCATATCGTATTGACGTACTATTTATAACATTGAAATGGGTCTCAAGACAAAAATACCCCTTTTAAAAAGGACTTACAAATACTAAACTGGGGCTGCGACGGTCGAAGCGTTGGTCCGTCGTTAGCCTGACGGTCCGTCGCACATGGGCAAAAAAAAGAGTTACTGCCTTAGTTGTGATGGGCCGAGCTATGGTCCGTCGTAGACTCGATGGTCTGTCGGATCGTCCGTCGCACCTGCGTAATTCTGATAACTCTCAGTAAAATGGCTATAACTTGTCACCCCGCTACCGGATTTGGACGAAATTGGTATTGTTTGAAAGCTAATTCAATTCTCTACATGACAAAAAGTCAAATTTAATAAAATTGTTTATGGTTTAAACACCAATCACTTGGGAAGTCACTTCTCATTCTCTTAGGTCCAAAATTATGTTTTACTTGATACGCCCTAAGGCTCAGACTACGAGTGAACTTTATGGGGTCTTACAATGTCGTGGCCATATCGTATTGCCGTACTATTCTGAACATTGAAACGGGTCTCAAGATCAAAAATACACCTTTAGAAAGGATATACAAACACTAAACTGGGGTTGCGATGGTCGAAGCGACGGTCCGTCGCTAGCCTGATGTTTTATCGCTAGCCCGACAGCCATCGCTATCCTGATAGTCCGTCGCTAGCGTGACGGTCCATCGAATCATCTGTCGCACATGGACCAAAAAATAGTTACTGCCTTGGTTGTGACGGGCCGTGCTTTTGTCCGTCGCAGACTCGATGGTCCGTCGCACCTGGACGATTCTGATAACTCTCAGTAAAACGACTATAAATTGTCACCCCGATACCGGATTTGGACGAAATTGGTATTGTTGGAAAGCTAATTCAATTCTCTAAATGACAAACAGTCAAATTTATGATGATTCTTCCTATCACTTGGGAAGTCAATTCTCAATGTTTTAGGTACGAAATTACATTTTACTTGACACGCCCTATGGCTCAGACTATGAGGGAGCTTTGCGGGGTCTTACAATATCGTGGCCAAATCGTATTGCCTTACTATTCTGAACATTGAAATGGGTCTCAAGACAAAAATAACCCTTTTAAAAAGGACTTACAAATACTAAACTGGGGATGCGACGGTCAAAGCGATAGTCCGTCGCTAGCCTGACGGTCCGTCTTTAGCCTGACGGTCCGTCGCACATTGGCCAAAAAAGGAGTTACTGCCTTAGTTGTGATGGGCCGAGAAATGGTTCATCGTAGATTCGATGGCATGTCGGATCTTCCGTCGCACCTGGGTAATTGTGATAACTCTCAGTAAAATGGCTATAACTTGTCACCCCGATACCGGATTTGGACGAAATTGGTATTGTTGGAAAGTTAATTCAATTCTCTAAATGACAAAAGGTCAAATTTAATAAAATTCTTTATGGTTTAAAAAACAATCACTTGGGAAGTCACTTCTCATTCTCTTAGGTCCAAAATTACGTTTCACTTGACACGCCCTATGGCTCAGACTTCGAGGGAACTTTGTGGGGTCTTACAATGTCGTGGCCATATCGTATTGCCTTTATATTCTGAACATTGAAACGGGTCTCAAGACAAAAAATACCCTTTTAGAAAGGACTTTCAAATACTAAACTAGGGATTCGACGGTCGAAGCGACGGTCCGTCGCTAGCCTGATGTTTTATCGCTAGCCAGACGGCCATCCCTATCGTGATAGTCCGTCGCTAGCCTGACGGTCCATCGAATCATCCTTCGCACATGGACCAAAAAAGAGTTACTGCCTTGGTTGTGACGGGCCGTGCTTTGGTTCGTCGCAGACTTGATGGTCCGTCGGATCGTCCGTCGCACCTAGATGATTCTGATAACTCTCAGTAAAACGGCTATAACTTGTCACCCCGATACCGGATTTGGACGAAATTGGTATTATTGGAAAGCTAATTCAATTCTCTACATGACAAATAGTCTAATTTAAGAAAATTCTTCCAATCACTTGGGAAGTCAATTCTCAATGTTTTAGGTACGAAATTACATTTTACTTGACACGCCCTATGGCTCAGACTATGAGGGAGCTTTGCGGGGTCTTACAATATCGTGGCCAAATCGTATTGCCTTACTATTCTGAACATTGAAATGGGTCTCAAGACAAAAATAACCCTTTTAAAAAGGACTTACAAATACTAAACTGGGGATGCGATAGTCCGTCGCTAGCCTGACGGTCCGTCTTTAGCCTGACGGTCCGTCGCACATTGGCCAAAAAAGGAGTTACTGCCTTAGTTGTGATGGGCCGAGCAATGGTTCTTCGTAGATTCGATGGCATGTCGGATCTTCCGTCGCACCTGGGTAATTGTGATAACTCTCAGTAAAATGGCTATAACTTGTCACCCCGATACCGGATTTGGACGAAATTGGTATTGTTGGAAAGTTAATTCAATTCTCTAAATGACAAAAAGTCAAATTTAATAAAATTCTTTATGGTTTAAAAAACAATCACTTGGGAAGTCACTTCTCATTGTCTTAGGTCCAAAATTACGTTTCACTTGACACGCCCTATGGCTCAGACTTCGAGGGAACTTTGTGGGGTCTTACAATGTCGTGGCCATATCGTATTGCCTTTCTATTCTGAACATTGAAACGGGTCTCAAGACAAAAAATACCCTTTTAGAAAGGACTTTCAAATACTAAACTAGGGATTCGACGGTCGAAGCGACGGTCCGTCGCTAGCCTGATGTTTTATCGCTAGCCAGACTGCCATCCCTATCGTGATAGTCCGTCGCTAGCCTGACGGTCCATCGAATCATCCTTCGCACATGGACCAAAAAAGAGTTACTGCCTTGGTTGTGACGGGCCGTGCTTTGGTTCGTCGCAGACTTGATGGTCCGTCGGATAGTCCGTCGCACCTAGATGATTCTGATAACTCTCAGTAAAACGGCTATAACTTGTCACCCCGATACCGGATTTGGACGAAATTGGTATTATTGGAAAGCTAATTCAATTCTCTA
The DNA here is from genome assembly GCA_030864215.1 of Capsicum pubescens. NCBI lineage: Eukaryota > Viridiplantae > Streptophyta > Magnoliopsida > Solanales > Solanaceae > Capsicum > Capsicum pubescens. The sequence goes on from CM061548.1 coordinate 326,100,210, forward strand.
CATGACAAATAGTCTAATTTAAGAAAATTCTTCCAATCACTTGGGAAGTCAATTCTCAATGTTTTAGGTACGAAATTACATTTTACTTGACACGCCCTATGGCTCAGACTATGAGGGAGCTTTGCGGGGTCTTACAATATCGTGGCCAAATCGTATTGCCTTACTATTCTGAACATTGAAATGGGTCTCAAGACAAAAATAACCCTTTTAAAAAGGACTTACAAATACTAAACTGGGGATGCGATGGTCAAAGCGATAGTCCGTCGCTAGCCTGACGGTCCGTCTTTAGCCTGACGGTCCGTCGCACGTTGGCCAAAAAAGGAGTTACTGCCTTAGTTGTGATGGGCCGAGCAATGGTTCTTCGTAGATTCGATGGCATGTCGGATCTTCCGTCGCACCTGGGTAATTGTGATAACTCTCAGTAAAATGGCTATAACTTGTCACCCCAATACCGGATTTGGACGAAATTGGTATTGTTGGAAAGTTAATTCAATTCTCTAAATGACAAAAAGTCAAATTTAATAAAATTCTTTATGGTTTAAAAAACAATAACTTGGGAAGTCACTTCTCATTCTCTTAGGTCCAAAATTACGTTTCACTTGACACGCCCTATGGCTCAGACTTCGAGGGAACTTTGTGGGGTCTTACAATGTCGTGGCCATATCGTATTGCCTTTCTATTCTGAACATTGAAACGGGTCTCAAGACAAAAAATACCCTTTTAGAAAGGACTTTCAAATACTAAACTAGGGATTCGACGGTCGAAGCGACGGTCCGTCGCTAGCCTGATGTTTTATCGCTAGCCAGACGGCCATCCCTATCGTGATAGTCCGTCGCTAGCCTGACGGTCCATCGAATCATCCTTCGCACATGGACCAAAAAAGAGTTACTGCCTTGGTTGTGACGGGCCGTGCTTTGGTTCGTCGCAGACTTGATGGTCCGTCGGATCGTCCGTCGCACCTAGATGATTCTGATAACTCTCAGTAAAACGGCTATAACTTGTCACCCCGATACCGGATTTGGACGAAATTGGTATTATTGGAAAGCTAATTCAATTCTCTACATGACAAATAGTCTAATTTAAGAAAATTCTTCCAATCACTTGGGAAGTCAATTCTCAATGTTTTAGGTATGAAATTACATTTTACTTGACACGCCCTATGGCTCAGACTATGAGGGAGCTTTGCGGGGTCTTACAATATCGTGGCCAAATCGTATTGCCTTACTATTCTGAACATTGAAATGGGTCTCAAGACAAAAATAACCCTTTTAAAAAGGACTTACAAATACTAAACTGGGGATGCAACGGTCAAAGCGATAGTCCGTCGCTAGCCTGACGGTCCGTCTTTAGCCTGACGGTCCGTCGCACATTGGCCAAAAAAGGAGTTACTGCCTTAGTTGTGATGGGCCGAGCAATGGTTCTTCGTAGATTCGATGGCATGTCGGATCTTCCGTCGCACCTGGGTAATTGTGATAACTCTCAGTAAAATGTCTATAACTTGTCACCCCGATACCGGATTTGGACGAAATTGGTATTGTTGGAAAGTTAATTCAATTCTCTAAATGACAAAAAGTCAAATTTAATAAAATTCTTTATGGTTTAAAAATCAATCACTTGGGAAGTCACTTCTCATTGTCTTAGGTCCAAAATTACGTTTCACTTGACACGCCCTATGGCTCAGACTTCGAGGGAACTTTGTGGGGTCTTACAATGTCGTGGCCATATCGTATTTCCTTTCTATTCTGAACATTGAAACGGGTCTCAAGACAAAAAATACCCTTTTAGAAAGGACTTTCAAATACTAAACTAGGGATTCGACGGTCGAAGCGACGGTCCGTCGCTAGCTTGATGTTTTATCGCTAGCCAGACGGCGATCCCTATCGTGATAGTCCGTCGCTAGCCTGACGGTCCATCGAATCATCCTTCGCACATGGACCAAAAAAGAGTTACTTCCTTGGCTGTGACGGGCCGTGCTTCGGTTCGTCGCAGACTTGATGGTCCGTCGGATCGTCCGTCGCACCTAGATGATTCTGATAACTCTCAGTAAAACGGCTATAACTTGTCACCCCGATACCGGATTTGGACGAAATTGGTATTATTGGAAAGCTAATTCAATTCTCTACATGACAAATAGTCTAATTTAAGAAAATTCTTCCAATCACTTGGGAAGTCAATTCTCAATGTTTTAGGTACGAAATTACATTTTACTTGACACACCCTATGGCTCAGACTACGAGGGAGCTTTGCGGGGTTTTACAATAACGTGGCCATATCTTATTTCATTACTATTCATAACATTGAAATTGGTCTCAAGACAAAAATACCCCTTTTAAAAAGGACTTACAAATACTAAACTGGGGCTGCGACGGTCGAAGCGTTGGTCCGTCGCTAGCCTGACGGTCCGTCGCACATGGGAAAAAAAAAAGTTACTGTCTTAGTTGTGATGGGCCGAGCTATGGTCCATCATAGACTCGATGGTTTGTCGGATCGTCCGTCGCACCTGGGTAATTCTGATAACTCTCAGTAAAATGGCTATAACTTGTCACCCCGATACCGGATTTTGACGAAATTGGTATTGTTGGAAAGCTAATTCAATTCTCTAAATGACAAAAAGTCAAATTTAAGAAAATTCTTCCAATCACTTGGGAAGTCAATTCTCAATGTTTTAGGTACGAAATTACATTTCACTTGACACACCCTATGGCTCAGACTACGAGGGAGCTTTGCGGGGTCTTACAATGTCGTGGCCAAATCGTATTGCTTTACTATTCTTAATATTGAAATGGGTCTCAAGACAAAAATGCCCCTGTTAAAAAAGGACTTACAAATACTAAACTGGGGCGGCGACGGTCGAAGCGATGGTCCGTCGCTAGCCTGACGGTCCGTCGCACATTGTCCAAAAAAAGAGTTACTGCCTTAGTTGTGATGGGCCGAGCTATGGTCCGTCATAGACTCGATGGTCTGTCGGATCGTCCGTCGCACCTGGGTAATTCTGATAACACTCAGTAAAATGGCTATAACTTGTCACCCTGATACCGGATTTGGATGAAATTGGTATTGTTGGAAAGTTAATTCAATTCTCTACATGACAAAAAGTCAAATTAAAAATAATTCTATTTGGTTTAAACACCTATAACTTGGGAAGTCACTTCTCATTCTCTTAGGTCCAAAATTACATTTCACTTGACATGCCCTATGCCTCAGACTACGAGGGAACTTTGTGGGGTCTTACAATGTCGTGGCCATATCGTATTGCCTTACTATTCTAAACATTAAAACGGGTCTCAAGACAAAAAATACCCTTTTAGAAAGGACTTAAAAATACTAAACAGGGGCTGCGACGGTCGAATCGACGGTCCGTCGCTAGCCAGACAACCATCGCTATCCTGATAGTCCGTCGCTAGCCTGACGGTCCATAGAATCATCTGTCGCACATGGACCAAAAAATAGTTACTGCCTTGGTTGTGACGGGCCGTGCTTTTTTCCGTCGCAGACTCGATGGTCCGTCGCACCTCGACGATTCTGATAACTCTCAGTAAAATGACTATAAATTGTCACCCCGATACCGGATTTGGACGAAATTGGTATTGTTGGAAAGCTAAATCAATTCTCTAAATGACAAACAGTCAAATTTAAGAAAATTCTTCCAATCACTGGGGAAGTCAATTCTCAATGTTTTAGGTACGAAATTACATTTTACTTGACACGCCCTATGGCTCAGACTATGAGGGAGCTTTGCGGGGTCTTACAATATCGTGGCCAAATCGTATTGCCTTACTATTCTGAACATTGAAATGGGTCTCAAGACAGAAATAACCCTTTTAAAAAGGACTTACAAATACTAAACTGGGGATGCGACGGTCTAAGCGATAGTCCATCGCTAGCCTGACGGTCCGTCGTTAGCCTGACGGTCCGTCGCACATTGGCCAAAAAAAGAGTTACTACCTTAGTTGTGATGGGCCGAGCTATGGTTCTTCGTAGACTAGATGGTATGTCGGATCTTCCATCGCACCTGGGTAATTGTGATAACTCTCAGTAAAATGGCTATAACTTGTCACCCCGATACCGGATTTGGATTAAATTGGTATTGTTGGAAAGTTAATTCAATTCTCTACATGACAAAAAGTCAAATTTAATAAAATTCATTATGGTTTAAACACCAATCACTTAGTAAGTCACTTAAAATTCTCTTAGGTCCAAAATTCTGTTTCACTTGACACGCCCGATGGCTCAGACTAAGAGGGAACTTTGTGGGGTCTTACAATGCCGTGGCCATATCGTATTGCCTTACTATTCTGAACATTGAAACGGGTCTCAACACCAAAAATACCCTTTTAGAAAGGACTTACAAATACTAAACTGGGGCTGCGACGGTCGAAGTGACGGTCCGTCGCTAGCCTGATGTTTTGTCGCTATCCAGACGGCCATCGCTATCCTGATAGTTTGTCGCTAGCCTGACGGTCCATCGAGTCATCCGTCGCACAAGGACCAAAAAAGAGTTACTGCCGTGGTTGTGACGGTTCGTGCTTTGTTCCTTCGCAGACTCGATGGTCCGTCGGATCGTCCGTCGCACCTGGACGATTCTGATAACTCTCAGTAAAATGGCTATAACTTGTCACCCCGATACCGGATTTGGACAAAATTGGTATTGTTGGAAAGATAATTCAATTCTCTACATGAAAAAAAGTCAAATTTAATAAAATTGTTTATGGTTTAAACACCAATCACTTGGGATGTCACTTCTCATTCTCTTAGGTCCAATATTATGTTTTACTTGCCACGCCCTAAGGCTCTCACTACGAGTGAACTTTGTGGGGTGTTACAATGCTGTGGCCATATCGTATTGCCGTACTATTCTGATCATTGAAACGGGTCTCAAGACCAAAAATACACCTTTAGAAAGGACGTACAAATACTAAACTGGGGCTGCGACGGTCGAAGCGACGGTCCGTCGCTAGCCTGATGTTTTATTGCTAGCCAGACAGCCATCGCTATCCTGATAGTCCATCGCTAGCCTGACGGTCATCGAATCATCTGTCGCATATGGACAAAAAAATATTTAATGCCTTGGTTGTGACGGGCCGTGCTTTTGTCTGTCGCAGACTCGATGGTCCGTCGCACCTGGACGATTCTGATAACTCTCAGTAAAACGACTATAAATTGTCACCCCGATACCGGATTTGGACGAAATTGGTATTGTTGGAAAGCTAATTCAATTCTCTAAATGACAAACAGTCAAATTTAAGAAAAATCTTCCAATCACTTGGGAAGTCAATTCTCAATGTTTTAGTTACGAAATTACATTTTACTTGACACGCCCTATGGCTCAGACTATGAGGGAGCTTTGCGGGGTCTTACAATATCGTGGCCAAATCGTATTGCCTTACTATTCTGAACATTGAAATGGGTCTCAAGACAAAAATAACCCTTTTAAAAAGGACTTACAAATACTAAACTGGGGATGCGACGTTCTAAGCGATAGTCCGTCGCTAACCTGACGGTCCGTCGTTAGCCTGACGGTCCGTCGCACATTGGCCAAAAAAAGAGTTACTACCTTAGTTGTGATGGGCCGAGCTATGGTTCTTCGTAGATTCGATGGTATGTCGGATCTTCCGTCGCACCTGGGTAATTGTGATAACTCTCAGTAAAATGGCTATAACTTGTCACCCTGATACCGGATTTGGACGAAATTGGTATTGTTGGAAAGTTAATTCAATTCTCTAGATGACAAAAAGTCAATTTAATAAAATTCTTCATGGTTTAAACACCAATCAATTCGGGAAGTCACATCTCATTCTCTTAGGTCCAAAATTACGTTTCACTTGACACGCCCTATGGCTCAGACTTCGAGGGAACTTTGTGGGGTCTTACAATGCCGTGGCCATATCGTATTGCCGTTCTATTCTGAACATTGAAATGGGTCTCAAGATGAAAAATACCCTTTTAGAAAGGACTTACAAATACTAAACTGGGGCTGCGATGGTCGAAGCGACGGTCCGTCGCTAGCCTGATGTTTTATCGCTAGCCAGACGGACATCCCTATCGTGATAGTCCGTCGCTAGCCTGACGGTCCATCGAATCATCCTTCGCACATGGACCAAAAAAGAGCTACTGCCTTGGTTGTGACGGGCCGTGCTTTGGTTCGTCGCAGATTTGATGGTCCGTCGGATCGTCCGTCGCACCTAGATGATTCAGATAACTCTCAGTAAAACGGCTATAACTTGTCACCCCGATACCGGATTTGGACGAAATTGGTATTATTTGAATGCTAATTCAATTCTCTACATGACAAATAGTCAAATTTAAGAAAATTCTTTCAATCACTTGGGAAGTCAATTCTCAATGTTTTAGGTACGAAATTACATTTTACTTGACACGCCCTATGGCTTAGACTACGAGGGAGCTTTGCGGGATTTTACAATAACGTGGCCATATCGTATTGCCTTACTATTCTTAACATTGAAATGGGTCTCAAGACAAAAATACCCCTTTTAAAAAGGACATACAAATACTAAACTGGGGCTGCGACGGTCGAAGCGTTTGTCCGTCGCTAGCCTGACGGTCCGTCGCACATGGGAAAAAAAAGAGTTACTGCCTTAGTTGTGATGGGCCGAGCTATGGTCCGTCGTAGACTCGATGGTCGGTCGGATCATCCGTCGCACCTGGGTAATTCTGATAACTCTCAGTAAAATGGCTATAACTTGTCACCCCGATACCGGATTGGGACGAAATTGGTATTGTTTGAAAGATAATTCAATTCTCTACATGACAAAAAGTCAAATTTAATAAAATTGTTTATGGTTTAAACACCAATCACTTGGGATGTCACTTCTCATTCTCTTAGGTCCAAAATTATGTTTTACTTGCCACGCCCTAAGGCTCTCACTACGAGTGAACTTTGTGGGGTGTTACAATGTTGTGGCCATATCGTATTGCCGTACTATTCTGATCATTGAAACGGGTCTCAAGACCAAAAATACACCTTTAGAAAGGACGTACAAATACTAAACTGGGGCTGCGACGGTCGAAGCGACGGTCCGTCGCTAGCCTGATGTTTTATTGCTAGCCAGACAGCCATCGCTATCCTGATAGTCCATCGCTAGCCTGACGGTCATCGAATCATCTGTCGCATATGGACAAAAAAATATTTAATGCCTTGGTTGTGACGGGCCGTGCTTTTGTCTGTCGCAGACTCGATGGTCCGTCGTACCTGGACGATTCTGATAACTCTCAGTAAAACGACTATAAATTGTCACCCCGATACCGGATTTGGACGAAATTGGTATTGTTGGAAAGCTAATTCAATTCTCTAAATGACAAACAGTCAAATTTAAGAAAAATCTTCCAATCACTTGGGAAGTCAATTCTCAATGTTTTAGTTACGAAATTACATTTTACTTGACACGCCCTATGGCTCAGACTATGAGGGAGCTTTGCGGGGTCTTACAATATCGTGGCCAAATCGTATTGCCTTACTATTCTGAACATTGAAATGGGTCTCAAGACAGAAATAACCCTTTTAAAAAGGACTTACAAATACTAAACTGGGGATGCGACGGTCTAAGCGATAGTCCATCGCTAGCCTGACGGTCCGTCGTTAGCCTGACGGTCCGTCGCACATTGGCCAAAAAAAGAGTTACTACCTTAGTTGTGATTGGCCGAGCTATGGTTCTTCGTAGATTCGATGGTATGTCGGATCATCCGTCGCACCTGGGTAATTTTGATAACTCTCAGTAAAATGGCTATAACTTGTCATCCCGATACCGGATTTGGACGAAATTGGTATTGTTGGAAAGTTAATTGAATTCTCTACATGACAAAAAGTCAAATTTAATAAAATTCATCATGGTTTAAACATCAATCACTTCGGGAAGTGACTTCTCATTCTCTTAGGTCCAAAATTACGTTTCACTGGACACGCCCTATGGCTCAGACTTCGAGGGAACTTTGTGGGGTCTTACAATGCCGTGGCGATATCGTATTGCCTTTCTATTCTGAACATTGAAACGGGTCTCAAGATGAAAAATACCCTTTTAGAAAGGACTTACAAATACTAAACTGGGGCTGCGACGGTCGAAGCGACGGTCCGTCGCTAGCCTGATGTTTTATCGCTAGCCAGACGGCCATCCCTATCGTGATAGTCCGTCGCTAGCCTGACGGTCCATCGAATCATCCTTCGCACATGGACCAAAAAAGATCTACTGCCATGGTTGTGACGGGCCGTGCTTTGGTTCGTCGCAGACTTGATGGTCCGTCAGATCGTCCGTCGCACCTAGATGATTCTGATAACTCTCAGTAAAACGGCTATAACTTGTCACCCCGATTCCGGATTTGGACAAAATTGGTATTATTGGAAAGCTAATTCAATTCTCTACATGACAAATAGTCAAATTTAAGAAAATTCTTCCAATCACTTGGGATGTCAATTATCAATGTTTTAGGTACGAAATTACATTTTACTTAACACGCCCTATGGCTCAGACTACGAGGGAGCTTTGCGGGGTTTTACAATAACGTGGCCATATCGTATTGCCTTACTATTCTTAACATTGAAATGGGTCTCAAGACAAAAATACCCCTTTTAAAAAGGATATACAAATACTAAACTGGGGCTGCGACGGTCGAAGCGTTGGTCCGTCGCTAGCCTGACGGTTCGTCGCACATGGGCAAAAAAAAAAGGTAACGGCCTTAGTTGTGATGGGCCGAGCTATGGTCCGTCGTAGACTCGATGGTCTGTCGGATCATCCGTCGCACCTGGGTAATTCTGATAACTCTTAGTAAAATGGCTATAACTTGTCACCCCGATACTGGATTTGGACGAAATTGGTATTGTTGGAAAGCTAATTCAATTCTCTACATGACAAAAAGTCAAATTTATGAAAATTGTTTATGGTTTAAACACCAATCACTTGGGAAGTCACTTCTCATTCTCTTAGGTCAAAAATTATGTTTTACTTGACACGCCCTAAGGCTCAGACTACGAGTGAACTTTGTGGGGTCTTACAATGTCGTGGCCATATCGTATTGTCGTACTATTCTGAACATTTAAACGGGTCTCAAGATCAAAAATACACCTTTAGAAAGGACTTACAAATACTAAACTGGGTCTGCGACGGTCGAAGCGACGGTCCGTCGCTAGCCTTATGTTTTATCGCTAGCCAGACAGCCATCGCTATCCTGATAGTTCGTCGCTAGCCTGAAGGTCCATCGAATCATCTGTCGCACATGGACCAAAAAATAGTTACTGCCTTGGTTGTGACGGGCCGTGCTTTTGTCCGTCGCAGACTCGATGGTCCGTCGCACCTGGACGATTCTGATAACTCTCAGTAAAACGACTATAAATTGTCACCCCGATACCGGATTTGGACGAAATTGGTGTTGTTGGAAAGCTAATTCAATTCTCTCAATGACAAACAGTCAAATTTAAGAAAATTCTTCCAATCACTTGGGCAGTCAATTCTCAATGTTTTAGGTACGAAATTACATTTTACTTGACACGCCCTATGGTTCAGACTATGAGGGAGCTTTGCGGGGTCTTACAATATCGTGGCCAAATCGTATTGCCTTACTATTCTGAACATTGAAATGGGTCTCAAGACAAAAATAACCCTTTTAAAAAGGACTTACAAATACTAAACTGGGGATGCGACGGTCTAAGCGATAGTCCGTCGCTAGCCTGACGGTCCGTCGTTAGCCTGATGGTCCGTCGCACATTGGCCAAAAAAAGAGTTACTGCATTAGTTGTGATGGGCCGAGCTATGGTTCTTCGTAGATTCGATGGTATGTCGGATCTTCCGTCGCACCTGGGTAATTGTGATAACTCTCAGTAAAATGGATATAACTTGTTACCCCGATACCGGATTTGGATGAAATTGGTATTCTTGGAAAGTTAATTCAATTCTCTACATGAAAAAAAGTAAAATTTAATTAAATTCTTCATGGTTTAAACACCAATCACTTGGGAAGTCACTTCTCATTCACTTAGGTCCAAAATTACGTTTCACTTGACACGCCCAATAACTCAGACTTCGAGGGAACTTTGTGGGGTCTTACAATGTCGTGGCCATATCGTATTGCCTTTCTATTCTGAACATTGAAACGGGTCTCAAGACGAAAAATACCCTTTTAGAAAGGACATACAAATACTAAACTAGGGCTGCGACGGTCGAAGCGACGGTCCGTCGCTAGCCTGATGTTTTATCGCTAGCCAGACGGCCATCCCAATCGTGATAGTCCGTCGCTAGCCTGACAGTCCATCGAATCATCCTTCGCACATGGACCAAAAAAGAGTTACTGCCTTGGTTGTGACGGGCCGTGCTTTGGTTCGTCGCAGATTTGATGGTCCGTCGGATCGTCCGTCGCACCTAGATGATTCTGATAACTCTCAGTAAAACGACTATAACTTGTCACCCCGATACCGGATTTGGACGAAATTGGTATTATTGGAAAGCTTATTCAATTCTCTACATGACAAATAGTCAAATTTAAGAAAATTCTTACAATCACTTGGGAAGTCAATTCTCAATGTTTTAGGTATGAAATTACATTTTACTTGACACGCCCTATGGCTCAGACTACGAGGGAGCTTTACGGGGTTTTACAATAACGTGGCCATATCATATTGCCTTACTATTCTAAACATTGAAATGGGTCTCAAGAAAAAAATACCCCTTTTAAAAAGGACTTACAAATACTAAACTGGGGCTGCAACGGTCGAAGCGTTGGTCCGTCGCTAGCCTGACGGTCCGTCGCACATGGGCAAGAAAAAGAGTTACTGCCTTAGTTGTGATGGGCCGAGCTATGGTCCGTCGTAGACTCGATGGTCTGTCGGATCGTTCGTCGCACCTGGGTAATTCTGATAACTCTCAGTAAAATGGCTATAACTTGTCACCCCGATACCGGATTTGGACGAAATTCGTATTATTGGAAAGCTAATTCAATTCTTTACATGACAAGAAGTCAAATTTAATAAAATTGTATATGGTTTAAACACCAATCACTTGGGAAGTCACTTCTCATTCTCTTAGGTCCAAAATTATGTTTTACTTGACACGCACTAAGGCTCAGACTACGAGTGAACTTTGTGGGGTCTTACAATGCCGTGGCCATATCGTATTGCCGTACTATTCTGAACATTGAAACGGATCTCAAGACCAAAAATACATCTTTAGAAAGGACATACAAATACTAAACTGGGGCTGCGACGGTCGAAGCGACGGTCCGTCGCTAGCCTGATGTTTTATCGCTAGCCATACAGCCATCGCTATCCTGATAGTTCGTCGCTAGCCTGACGGTCCATCGAATCATCTATCGCACATGGACCAAAAAATAGTTACTGCCTTGGTTGTGACGGGCCGTGCTTTTGTCCGTCACAGACTCGATGGTCCGTCGCACATGGACGATTCTGATAACTCTCAGTGAAACGACTATAAATTGTCACCCCGATACCGAATTTGGACGAAATTGGTATTGTTGGAAAGCTAATTCAATTCTCTAAATGACAAACTGTCAAATTTAGGAAAATTCTTCCAATCACTTGGGAAGTCAATTCTAAATGTTTTAGGTACGAAATTACATTTTACTTGACACGCCCTATGGCTCAGACTATGAGGGAGCTTTGCGGGGTCTTACAATATCGTGGCCAAATCGTATTGCCTTACTATTCTGAACATTGAAATGGGTCTCAAGACAAAAATAACCCTTTTAAAAAGGACTTACAAATAATAAACTGGGGATGCGACGGTCTAAGCGATAGTCCGTCGCTAGCCTGACGATCCGTCGTTAGCCTGACGGTCCGTCGCACATTGGCCAAAAAAGAGTTACTACCTTAGTTGTAATGGGCCGAGCTATGGTTCTTCGTAGATTCGATGCTATGTCGGATCTTCCGTCGCACCTAGGTAGTTGTGATAACTCTCAGTAAAATGGCTATAACTTGTCACCCCGATACCGGATTTGGACGAAACTTGTATTGTTGGAAAGTTAATTCAATTCTCTACATGACAAAAAGTCAAATTTAATTAAATTCTTCATGGTTTTAACACCAATCACTTAGGAAGACACTTCTTATTCTCTTAAGTCCTAAATTACGTTTCACTTGACAAGCCCTATGGCTCAGACTTCGAGGGAACTTTGTGTGGTCTTACAATGTCGTGGCCATATCGTATTGCCTTTCTATTCTGAACATTGAAACGGGTATCAAGATGAAAAATACCCTTTTATAAAGGACTTACAAATACTAAACTATGGATTCGACAGTCGAAGCGACGGTCCGTCGCTAGCCTGATGTTTAATCGCTAGCCAGACGGCCATCCCTATCGTGATAGTCCGTCGCTAGCCTGAGAGTCCATCGAATCATCCTTCGCACATGTACCAAAAAAGAGTTACTGCCTTGGTTTTGATGGTCCGTGCTTTGGTTCGTCGCAGACTTGATGGTCCGTCGGATCGTCCGTCGCACCTAGATGATTCTGATAACTCTCAGTAAGACGGCTATAACTTGTCACCCCGATACCGGATTTGGACGAAATTGGTATTATTGGAAAGCTAATTCAATTCTCTACATGACAAATAATCAAATTTAAGAAAATTCTTCCAATCACTTGGGAAGTCAATTCTCAATGTTTTAGGTATGAAATTACATTTTACTTGACACGCCCTATGGCTCAAACTACGAGGGAGCTATGCGGGGTTTTACAATAACGTGGCCATATCGTATTGCCTTACTATTCTTAACATTGAAATGGGTCTCAAGAAAAAAATACCCCTTTTAAAAAGGACTTACAAATACTAAACTGGGGCTGCGACGGTCGAAGCGTTGGTCCGTCGCTAGCCTGACGGTCCGTCGCACATGGGCAATAAAAAAAGTTACTGCCTTAGTTGTGATGGGCCGAGCTATGGTCCGTCGTAGACTCGATGGTCTGTCGGATCGTCTGTCGCACCTGGGTAATTCTGATAACTCTCAGTAAAATGGCTATAACTTGTCACCCCGATACCGGATTTGGACGAAATTGGTATTGTTGGAAAGCTAATTCAATTCTCTAAATGACAAAAAGTCAAATTTAAGAAAATTCTTCCAATCACTTGGGAAGTCAATTCTCAATGTTTTAGGTACAAAATTACATTTCATTTGACACACCCTATGGCTCAGACTACGAGGGAGCTTTGTGGGGTCTTACAATGTCGTGGCCAAATCGTATTGCCTTACTATTCTTAACATTGAAATGGGTCTCAAGACAAAAATACCCCTTTTAAAAAGGACTTACAAATACTAAACTGGGGCTGCGACGGTCGAAGCGATAGTCCGTCGCTAGCCTGACGGTCCATCGCATATGGGCCAAAAAAAGAGTTACTGCCTTAGTTGTCATGGGCCGAGCTATGGTCCGTCGTAGACTCGATGGTCTATCGGATCGTCCGTCGCACCTGGGTAATTCTGATAACTCTCAGTAAAACGGCTATAACTTGTTACCCAGATACCGGATTTGGATGAAATTGGTATTGTTGGATAGTTAATTCAATTCTCTACATGACAAAAAGTCAAATTAAATAAAATTCTTTATGGTTTAAACACCAATAACTTGGGAAGTCACTTCTCATTCTCTTAGGTCCAAAATTACATTTCACTTGACATACCCTATGGCTCAGACTACGAGGGAACTATGTGGGGTCTTACAATGTCGTGGCCATATCGTATTGCCTTACTATTCTGAACATTGAAACGGGTCTCAAAACAAAAAATACCCTTTTTGAAAGGACTTACAAATACTAAACTGGGGCTGCGACAGTCAAAGCGACGGTCCGTCGCTAGCCTGATGTTTTGTCGCTAGCCAGACAGCCATCGCTATCCTGATAGTCCGTCTCTAGCCTGACGGTCCATCGAATCATCTGTCGCACATGGACCAAAAAAAAGTTACTGCCTTGGTTGTGACGGGCCGTGCTTTTGTCCGTAGCAAACTCGATGGTCCGTCGCACCTGGACGATTCTGATAACTCTCAGTAAAACGACTATTAATTGTCACCCTGATACCGGATTTGGACGAAATTGGTATTTTTGGAAAGTTAATTCAATTCTCTAAATGAAAAATAGTCAAATTTAAGAAAATTCTTCCAATCACATGGGAAGTCAATTCTCAATGTTTTAGGTACGAAATTACATTTTACTTGACTCGCCCTATGGCTCAGACTATGAGGGAGCTTTGCGGGGTCATACAATATCGTGGCCAAATCGTATTGCCTTACTATTCTTAACATTGAAATGGGTCTCAAGACAAAAATAACCCTTTTAAAAAGGACTTACAAATACTAAGCTGGGGATGCGACGGTCTAAGCGATAGTCCGTCGCTAGCCTGACGGTCCGTCGTTAGCCTGACAGTCCGTCGCACATTGGCCAAAAAAAGAGTTACTGACTTAGTTGTGATGGGCCGAGCTATGGTTCTTCGTAGACTCAATGCTATATTGGATCTTCCGTCGCACCTGGGTAATTGTGATAACTCTCAGTAAAATGGCTATAACTTGTCACCCCGATACCGGAATTGGACGAAATTGGTATTGTTGGAAAGTTAATTCAATTCTCTACATGACAAAAAGTCAAATTTAAGAAAATTCTTCCAAACACTTGGGAAGTAAATTCTCAATGTTTTAGGTACGAAATTACATTTCATTTGACACACCCTATGGCTCAGACTACGAGGGAGCTTTGTGGGGTCTTACAATGTCGTGGCCAAATCGTATTGCCTTACTGTTCTTAACATTGAAATGGGTCTCAAGACAAAAATACCCCTTTTAAAAAGGACTTACAAATACTAAACTGGGGATGCGACGGTCGAAGCGATGGTCCGTCGCTAGCCTGACGGTCCATCGCATATGGGCCAAAAAAAGAGTTACTGCCTTAGTTGTGATGGGCCGAGCTATGGTCCGTCGTAGACTCGATGGTCTATCGGATCGTCCGTCGCACCTGGGTAATTCTGATAACTCTCAGTAAAACGGCTATAACTTGTCACCCCGATACCGGATTTGGACGAAATTCGTATTGTTGGAAAGCTAATTCAATTCTTTACATGACAAAAAGTCAAATTTAATAAAATTGTATATGGTTTAAACACCAATCACTTGGGAATTCACTTCTCATTCTCTTAGGTCCAAAATTATGTTTTACTTGACACGCCCTAAGGCTCAGACTACGAGTGAACTTTGTGGGGTCTTACAATGCCGTGGCCATATCGTATTGCCGTACTATTCTGAACATTGAAATGGATCTCAAGACCAAAAATACATCTTTAGAAAGGACATATAAATACTAAACTGGGGCTGCGACGGTCGAAGCGACGGTCCGTCGCTAGCCTGATGTTTTATCGCTAGCCATACAGCCATCGCTATCCTGATAGTTCGTCGCTAGCCTGACGGTCCATCGAATCATCTGTCGCACATGGACCAAAAAATAGTTACTGCCTTGGTTGTGACGGGCCGTGCTTTTGTTTGTCGCAGACTCGATGGTCCGTCGCACCTGGACGATTCTGATAACTCTAAGTGAAACGACTATAAATTGTCACCCCGATACCGAATTTGGACCAAATTGGTATTGTTGGAAAGCTAATTCAATTCTCTAAATGACAAACTTTCAAATTTAGGAAAATTCTTCCAATCACTTGGGAAGTCAATTCTCAATGTTTTAGGTACGAAATTACATTTTACTTGACACGCCCTATGGCTCAGACTATGAGGGAGCTTTGCGGGGTCTTACAATATCGTGGCCAAATCGTATTGCCTTACTATTCTGAACATTGAAATGGGTCTCAAGACAAAAATAACCCTTTTAAAAAGGACTTACAAATAATAAACTGGGGATGCGACGGTCTAAGCGATAGTACGTCGCTAGCCTGACGGTCCGTCGTTAGCCTGACGGTCCGTCGCACATTGGCCAAAAAAGAGTTACTACCTCAGTTGTAATGGGCCGAGCTATGGTTCTTCGTAGATTCGATGCTATGTCGGATCTTCCGTCGCACCTAGGTAGTTGTGATAACTCTCAGTAAAATGGCTATAACTTGTCACCCCGATACCGGATTTGGACGAAACTTGTATTGTTGGAAAGTTAATTCAATTCTCTACATGACAAAAAGTCAAATTTAATTAAATTCTTCATGGTTTTAACACCAATCACTTAGGAAGACACTTCTCATTCTCTTAGGTCCTAAATTACGTTTCACTTGACAAGCCCTATGGCTCAGACTTCGAGGGAACTTTGTGGGGTCTTACAATGCCGTGGCCATATCGTATTGCCTTTCTATTCTGAACATTGAAACGGGTCTCAAGACGAAAAATACCCTTTAATAAAGGACTTACAAATACTAAACTATGGATTCGACAGTCGAAGCGACGGTCCGTCGCTAGCCTGATGTTTTATCGCTAGCCAGACGGCCATCCCTATCGTGATAGTCCGTCGCTAGCCTGAGAGTCCATCGAATCATCCTTCGCACATGTACCAAAAAAGAGTTACTGCCTTGGTTTTGATGGGCCGTGCTTTGGTTCTTCGCAGACTTGATGGTCCGTCGGATCGTCCGTCGCACCTAGATGATTCTGATAACTCTCAGTAAGACGGCTATAACTTGTCACCCCGATACCGGATTTGGACGAAATTGGTATTATTGGAAAGCTAATTCAATTCTCTACATGACAAATAATCAAATTTAAGAAAATTCTTCCAATCACTTGGGAAGTCAATTCTCAATGTTTTAGGTATGAAATTACATTTTACTTGACACGCCCTATGGCTCAGACTACGAGGGAGCTATGCGGGGTTTTACAATAACGTGGCCATATCGTATTGCCTTACTATTCTTAACATTGAAATGGGTCTCAAGACAAAAATACCCCTTTTAAAAAGGACTTACAAATACTAAACTGGGGCTGCGACGGTCGAAGCGTTGGTCCGTCGCTAGCCTGATGGTCCGTCGCACATGGGCAATAAAAAAAGTTACTGCCTTAGTTGTGATGGGCCGAGATATGGTCCGTCGTAGACTCGATGGTCTGTCGGATCGTCTGTCGCACCTGGGTAATTCTGATAACTCTCAGTAAAATGGCTATAACTTGTCACCCCGATACCGGATTTGGACGAAATTGGTATTGTTGGAAAGCTAATTCAATTCTCTAAATGACAAAAAGTCAAATTTAAGAAAATTCTTCCAATCACTTGGGAAGTCAATTCTCAATGTTTTAGGTACGAAATTACATTTCATTTGACACACCCTATGGCTCAGACTACTAGGGAGCTTTGTGGGGTCTTACAATGTCGTGGCCAAATCGTATTGCCTTACTATTCTTAACATTGAAATGGGTCTCAAGACAAAAATACCCCTTTTAAAAAGGACTTACAAATACTAAACTGGGGCTGCGACGGTCGAAGCGATGGTCCGTCGCTAGCCTGACGGTCCATCGCATATGGGCCAAAAAAAGCGTTACTGCCTTAGTTGTCATGGGCCGAGCTATGGTCCGTCGTAGACTCGATGGTCTATCGGATCGTCCGTCGCACCTGGGTAATTCTGATAACTCTCAGTAAAACGGCTATAACTTGTTACCCAGATACCGGATTTGGATGAAATTGGTATTGTTGGATAGTTAATTCAATTCTCTACATGACAAAAACTCAAATTAAATAAAATTCTTTATGGTTTAAACACCAATAACTTGGGAAGTCACTTCTCATTCTCTTAGGTCCAAAATTACATTTCACTTGACATACCCTATGGCTCAGACTACGAGGGAACTTTGTGGGGTCTTACAATGTCGTGGCCATATCGTATTGCCTTACTATTCTGAACATTGAAACGGGTCTCAAAACAAAAAATACCCTTTTTGAAAGGACTTACAAATACTAAACTGGGGCTGCGACTGTCAAAGCGACGGTCCGTCGCTAGCCTGATGTTTTGTCGCTAGCCAGACAGCCATCGCTATCCTGATAGTCCGTCTCTAGCCTGACGGTCCATCGAATCATCTGTCGCACATGGACCAAAAAAAAGTTACTGCCTTGGTTGTGACGGGCCGTGCTTTTGTCCGTAGCAAACTCGATGGTCCGTCGCACCTGGACGATTCTGATAACTCTCAGTAAAACGACTATTAATTGTCACCCTGATACCGGATTTGGATGAAATTGGTATTGTTGGAAAGTTAATTCAATTCTCTAAATGACAAACAGTCAAATTTAAGAAAATTCTTCCAATCATATGGGAAGTCAATTCTCAATGTTTTAGGTACGAAATTACATTTTACTTGACACGCCCTATGGCTCAGACTATGAGGGAGCTTTGCGGGGTCATACAATATCGTGGCCAAATCGTATTGCCTTACTATTCTTAACATTGAAATGGGTCTCAAGACAAAAATAACCCTTTTAAAAAGGACTTACAAATACTAAACTGGGGATGCGACGGTCTAAGCGATAGTCCGTCGCTAGCCTGACGGTCCGTCGTTAGCCTGACAGTCCGTCGCACATTGGCCAAAAAAAGAGTTACTGACTTAGTTGTGATGGGCCGAGCTATGGTTCTTCGTAGACTCAATGCTATATTGGATCTTCCGTCGCACCTGGGTAATTGTGATAACTCTCAGTAAAATGGCTATAACTTGTCACCCCGATACTGGAATTGGACGAAATTGGTATTGTTGGAAAGTTAATTCAATTCTCTACATGACAAAAAGTCAAATTTAATAAAATTCATAATGGTTTAAACACCAATCACTTGGGAAGTGACTTAAAATTCTCTTAGGTCCAAAATTACGTTTCACTTGACACGCCCTATGGCTCAGACTAAGAGGGAACTTTGTGGGGTCTTACAATGTCGTGGCCATATCGTAATGCCTTACTATTCTGAAAGTTGAAACGGGTCTCAACACCAAAAATACCCTTTTAGAAAGGACTTACAAATACTAAACTGGGGCTGCGACGGTCGAAGCGACGATCCGTCGCTAGCCTGATGTTTTGTCGCTAGCCAGACGCCCATCGCAATCTTGATAGTCCGTCGCTAGCCTGACGGTCCATCGAGTCATCCGTCGTACAAGGACCAAAAAAGTGTTACTGTCGTGGTTGTGACGGGTCGTGCTTTGGTCCTTCGCAGACACGATGGTCCGTCGGATCGTCCGTCGTACCTAGACGATTCTGATAACTCTCAGTAAAACGGCTATACCATGTCACCCCGATACCGGATTTGGACGAAATTGGTATGGTTGGAAAGATAATTCAATTCACTACATGAAAAAAAGTCAAATTTACTAAAATTGTTTATGGTTTAAACACCAATCACTTGGGAAGTCACTTCTCATTCTCTTTGGTCCAAAATTATGTTTTACTTGACACGCCCTAAGGCTCAGACTACGAGTCAACTTTGTGGGGTCTTACAATGCCGTAGCCATATCGTATTGCCGTACTATTCTGAACATTGAAACGGGTCTCAAGACCAAAAATACCTTATTAGAAAGGACTTACAAATACTAAAATGGGGCTGTGACGGTCGAAGCGACGGTCCGTCGCTAGCCTGATGTTTTGTTGCTAGCCAGACAGCCATCGCTATCCTGATAGTCCGTCGCTAGCCTGATGGTCCATCGAATCATCTATCGCACATGGACCAAAAAATAGTTACTGCCTTGGTTGTGACGGGCCGTGCTTTTGTCCGTCGCAGACTCGATGGTCCGTCGCACCTGGACGATTCTGATAACTCTCAGTAAAACGACTATAAATTGTCACCCCGATACTGGATTTGGACGAAATTGTTATTGTTGCAAAGCTAATTCATTTCTCTAAATGACCAACAGTCAAATTTAAGAAAATTCTTCCAATCACTTGGGAAGTCAATTCTCAACGTTTTAGGTACGAAATTACATTTCACTTGACACGCCCTATGGCTCAGACTATAAGGGAGCTTTGCGGGGTCTTACAATATCGTGGCCAAATCATATTGCCTTACTATTCTGAACATTGAAATGGGTATGAAGACAAAAATAACCATTTTAAAAAAGACTTACAAATACTAAACTGGGGATGCGACGGTCTAAGCGATAGTCCGTCGCTAGCCTGACGGTCCGTCGTTAGCCTGACGGTCCGTCGCACATTGGCCATAAAAAGAGTTACTGCCTTAGTTGTGATGGGCCGAGCTATGGTTCTTCGTAGACTCAATGGTATGTCGGATCTTCCGTCGCACCTGGGTAATTGTGATAACTCTCAGTAAAATGGCTATAACTTGTCACCCCGATACCGGATTTGGACGAAATTGGTATTGTTGGAAAGTTAATTCATTTCTCTACATGACATATTGTCAAATTTAATAATATTCATTATGGTTTAAACACCATTCACTTGGGAAGTCACTTAAAATTCTCTTAGGTCCAAAATTACGTTTCACTTGACACGCCCTATGGCTCAGACTAAGAGGGAACTTTGTGGGGTCTTACAATGCCATGGCCATATCGTATTGCCTTACAATTCTGAACATTGAAACGGGTCTCAACACAAAAAATACCCTTTTAGAAAGGACTTACAAATACTAAACTGGGGCTGCGACGGTCCGTCGCTAGCCTGATGTTTTGTCGCTAGCCAGACGGCCATCGCAATCCTGATAGTCCGTCGCTAGCCTGACGGTCCATCGAGTCATCCGTCGCACAAGGACCAAAAAAGAGTTACTGCCGTGGTTGTGACGGGTCGTGCTTGTGTCCTTCGCAGACTCGATGGTCCGACGGATCGTCCGTCGCACCTGGATGATTCTGATAACTCTCAGTAGAACGGCTATAACTTGTCACCCCGATACCGGATTTGGATGAAATTGGTATTGTTGGAAAGATAATTCAATTCTCTACATGAAAAAAAGTAAAATTTAATAAAATTGTTTATGGTTTAAACACCAATCACTTGGGAAGTCACTTCTCATTCTCTTAGGTCCAAAATTATGTTTTACTTGACACACCCTAAAGCTCAGACTACGAGTCAACTTTGTGGGGTCTTACAATGCCGTGTTCATATCGTATTGCCGTACTATTCTGAACATTGAAACGGGTCTCAAGACCAAAAATACCCCTTTAGAAAGGACTTACAAATACTAAACTGGGGTTGCGACGGTTGAAGCGACGGTCCGTCGCTAGCCTGATGTTTTGTCGCTATCCAGACAGCCATCCCTATCCTAATAGTCAGTCGCTAGCCTGACGGTCCAACGAATCATCTGTCGCACATGGACCAAAAAATAGTTACTGCCTTGGTTGTGACGGGTCGTGCTTTTGTCCGTCGCAGACTCGATGGTCCGTCCCATCTGGACGATTCTGATAACTCTCAGTAAAACGACTATAAATTGTCACCCCGATACCGGATTTGGACGAAATTGGTATTGTTGGAAAGTTAATTCAATTCTCTAAATGACAAACAGTCAAATTTAAGAAAATTCTTTCAATCACTTGGGAAGTCAATTCTCACTGTTTTAGGTACGAAATTACATTTTACTTGACACGCCCTATGGCTCAGACTATGAGGGAGCTTTGCGGGGTCTTACAATATCATGGACAAATCGTAATGCCTTACTATTCTGAACATTTAAATGGGTCTCAAGACAAAAATAACCCATTTAAAAAGAACTTACAAATACTAAACTGGGGATGCGACGGTCTAAGCGATAGTCCGTCGCTAGCCTGACGGTCCATCGTTAGCCTGATGGTCCGTCGCACATTGGCCAAAAAAAGAGTTACTGCCTTAGTTGTGATGGGCCGAGCTATGGTTCTTCGTAGACTCAATGGTATGTCGGATCTTCCGTCGCACCTGGGTAATTGTGATAACTCTCAGTAAAATGGCTATAACTTGTCACCCCGATACCGGATTTGGACGAAAATGGTATTGTTGGAAAGTTAATTCAATTCTCTACATGACAAAAAGTCAAATTCAATAAAATTCATTATGGTTTAAACACCATTCACTTGGGAAGTCACTTAAAATTATCTTAGGTCTAAAATTACATTTCACTTGAAACGCCCTATGGCTCAGACTAAGAGGGAACTTTGTGGGGTCTTACAATGTCGTGGCCATATCGTATTGCCTTACTATTCTGAACATTGAAACGGGTCTCAACACCAAAAATACCCGTTTAGAAAGGACTTACAAATACTAAACTGGGGCTGCGACGGTCCGTTGCTAGCCTGATGTTTTGTCGCTAGCCAGACAGCCATCGCAATCCTGATAGTCCGTCGCTAGCCTGACGGTCCATCGAGTCATCCGTCGCACAAGGACCAAAAAAGAGTTACTGCCGTGGCTGTGACGGGTCGTGCTTTGGTCCTTTGCAGACTCGATGGTCCGTCGGATCGTCCGTCGCACCTGGACGATTCTGATAACTCTCAGTAAAACGGCTATAACTTGTCACCCCGATACCAGATTTGGACGAAATTGGTATTGTTGGAAGGATAATTCAATTCTCTACATGACAAACAGTCAAATTTAAGAAAACTCTTCCAATCACTTGGGAAGTCAATTCTCAATGTTTTAGGTACGAAATTACATTTCACTTGACACGCCCTATGGCTCAGACTATGAGGGAGCTTTGCGGGGTCTTACAATATCGTGGACAAATCGTATTGCCTTACTATTATGAACATTGAAATGGGTCTCTAGACAAAAATAACCCTTTTAAAAAGGACTTACAAATACTAAACTGGGGATGCGACGGTCTAAGCGATAGTCCGTCGCTAGCCTGACGGTCCGTCGTTTGCCTGACGGTCCGTCGCACATTGGCCAAAAAAAGAGTTACTGCCTCAGTTGTGATGGGCCGAGCTATGGTTCTTCGTAGACTCAATGGTATGTCGGATCTTCCGTCGCACCTGGGTAATTGTGATAACTCTCAGTAAAATGGCTATAACTTGTCACCCCGATACCGGATTTGGACGAAATATGTATTGTTGGAATGTTAATTCAATTCTCTACATGACAAAAAGTCAAATTTAATAAAATTCATTATGTTTTAAACACCATTCACTCGGGAAGTCACTTCAAATTATCTTAGGTCCAAAATTACGTTTCACTTGACACGCCCTATGGCTCAGTTTAAGGGGGAACTTTGTGGGGTCTTACAATGTCGTGGCCATATCGTATTGCCTTACTATTCTGAACATTGAAACGGGTCTCAAAACCAAAAATACCCTTTTAGAAAGGACTTACAAATACTAAACTGGGGCTTCGACGGTCGAAGCGACGGTCCGTCGCTAGCCTGATGTTTTGTCGCTAGCCAGACGGCCATCGCAATCCTGATAGTCCGTCGCTAGCCTGACGGTCCATCGAGTCATCCGTCGCACAAGGACCAAAAAAGAGTTACTGCCGTGGTTGTGACGGGTCGTGCTTTGGTCCTTCGCAGACTCGATGGTCCGTCGGATCGTCCGTCGCACCTGGACGATTCTGATAACTCTCAGTAAAACGGATATAACTTGTCACCCCGATACCGGATTTGGACGAAATTGGTATTGTTGGAAAGATAATTCAATTCTCTACATGACAAAAAGTCAAATTTAAGAAAATTCTTCCAATCACTTGGGAAGTCAATTCTCAATGTTTTAGGTACGAAATTACATTTCACTTGACACGCCCTATGGCTCAGACTAGGAGGGAGCTTTGCGGGGTCTTACAATATCGTAGCCAAATCGTATTGCCTTACTATTATGAACATTGAAATGGGTCTCAAGACAAAAATAACCCTTTTAAAAAGGACTTACAAATACTAAACTGGGGATGCGACGGTCTAAGCGATAGTCCGTCGCTAGCCTGACGGTCCATCGTTAGCCTAACGGTCCGTCGCACATTGGCCCAAAAAAGAGTTACTGCCTTAGTTGTGATGGGCCGAGCTATGGTTCTTCGTAGACTCAATGGAATGTCGGATCTTCCGTCGCACCTGGGTAATTGTGATAACTCTCAGTAAAATGGCTATAACTTGTCACCCCGATACCGGATTTGGACGAAATGTGTATTGTTGGAATGTTAATTCAATTCTCTACATGACAAAAAGTCAAATTTAATAAAATTCATTATGGTTTAAACACCATTCACTTGGGAAGTCACTTCAAATTCTCTTAGGTCCAAAATTACGTTTCACTTGACACGCCCTATGGCTCAGACTAAGGGGAAACTTTGTGGGGTCTTACAATGTCGTGGACATATCGTATTGCCTTACTATTCTGATCATTGAAACGGGTCTCAACACCAAAAATACCCTTTTAGAAAAGACTTACAAATACTAAACTGGGGCTGCGACGGTCGAAGCGACGGTCCGTCGCTAGCCTGGTGTTTTGTCGCTAGCCAGACGGCCATCGCAATCCTGATAGTCCGTCGATAGCCTGACGGTCCATCGAGTCATCCGTCGCACAAGGACCAAAAACGAGTTACTGTCGTGGTTGTGACGGGTCGTGCTTTGGTCCTTCGCAGACTTGATGGTCCGTTGGATCGTCCGTCGCACCTGGACGATTCTGATAACTCTCAGTAAAACGACTATAGCTTGTCACCCCGATACCGGATTTGGACGAAATTGATATTGTTGGAAAGATAATTCAATTCTCTACATGACAAACAGTCAAATTTAAGAAAATTATTCCAATTACTTGGGAAGTCAATTCTCAATGTTTTAGGTACGAAATTACATTTTACTTAACACGCCCTATGGCTCAGACTATGAGGGAGCTTTGCGGGGTCTTACAATATCGTGGCCAAATCGTATTGCCTTACTATTCTGAACATTGAAATGGGTCTCAAGACAAAAATAACCCTTTTAAAAAGGACTTACAAATACTAAACTGGGGATGCGACGGTCTAAGCGATAGTCCGTCGCTAGCCTGACGGTCCGTCGTTAGCCTGACGGTCCGTCGCACATTGGCCAAAAAAAGAGTTACTGCCTTAGTTGTAATGGGCCGAGCTATGGTTCTTCGTAGACTTAATGGTATGTCGGATCTTCCATCGCACCTGGGTAATTGTGATAACTCTCAGTAAAATGGCTATAACTTGTCACCCCGATACCGGATTTGGACGAAATTGGTATTGTTGGAAAGTTAATTCAATTCTCTACATGACAAAAAGTCACATTTAATAAAATTCATTATGGTTTAAACACCATTCACTTGGGAAGTCACTTAAAATTCTCTTTGGTCCAAAATTACGTTTCACATGACACGCCCTATGGCTCAGACTAAGAGGGAACTTTGTGGGGTCTTACAATGTCGTGGCCATATCGTTTTGCCTTACTATTCTGCACATTGAAACGGGTCTCAACACCAAAAATACCCTTTTAGAAAGGACTTACAAATACTAAACTGGGGCTGCGACGGTCGATGCGACGGTCCGTCGCTAGCCTGATGTTTTATCGCTAGCCAGACGGCCATCGCAATCCTGAAAGTTCGTCGCTAGCCTGACGGTCCATCGAGTCATCCGTCGCACAAGGACCAAAAAAGAGTTACTGCCGTGGTTGTGACGGGTCGTTCTTTGGCCCTTCGCAGACTCGATGGTCCGTCGGATCGTCCGTCGCACCTGGACGATTCTGATAACTCTCAGTAAAACGGCTATAACTTGCCACCCCGATACCGGATTTGGACGAAATTGGTATTGATGGAAAGATAATTCAATTCTCTACATGACAAACAGTCAAATTTAAGAAAATTCTTCCAATCACTTGGGAAGTCAATTCTCAATGTTTTAGGTACGAAATTACATTTCACTTGACACGCCCTATGGCTCAGACTATGAGGGAGCTTTGCGGGGTCTTACAATATCGTGGACAAATCGTATTGCTTTACTATTATGAACATTGAAATGGGTCTCTAGACAAAAATAACCCTTTTAAAAAAGACTTCCAAATACTAAACTAGGGATGCGACGGTCTAAGCGATAGTCCGTCGCTAGCCTGACGGTCCGTCGCACGTTGGCCAAAAAAAGAGTTACTGCCTTAGTTGTGATGGGCCGAGCTATGGTTCTTCGTAGACTCGATGGTATGTCGGATCTTCCGTCGCACCTGGGTAATTGTGATAACTCTCAGTAAGGCTCAGACTACGAGGGAACTTTGTGGGGTCTTACAATGTCGTGGCCATATCGTATTGCCTTACTGTTCTTAACATTGAAACGGGTCTCAAAACAAAAACTCCCCTTTTAAAAAGGACTTACAAATACTAATCTGGGGCTGCCACAGTCGAAGCGATGGTACGTCGCTAGCCTCACGGCCATCGCTAGACTGACGGTCCATCGAGTCATCCGTCGCACATAGGTCAAAAAAGGGAGTTACTTCCATGGTTATGACGGGCCGACCTATGATCCATCGTAGACTCGATAGTCTGTCGGACTTGGGCGATTCTGATAACTCTCAGTAAAATGGCTATAAGTTGTCACCCCGATACCGGATTTTGATAAAATTGGTATTGTTTGAAAGTTAATTCAATTCTCTAGATGAAAAAAAGTCAAATTTCTGAAAATTCTTCCAATTACTTGGGAAGTCAATTCTCAATCTTTTAGGTCCGGAATTACATTCCACTTGACACGCCCTAAGGCTCAGACTACGAGGGAACTTTGAAGGGTCTTACAATGTCGTGGCCATATCGTATTGCCTTACAATTCTGAACATTGAAACGAGGCTCAAAACCAAAAATCCCCTTTTAAAAAGGTCTTACAAATACTTAACTGGGGCTGCGACTGTAGAAGCGATGGTCCGTGGCAAGCCTAATGTTTCGTCGCTAGCCTGACAACCATCGCTATCCTGATGGTCCATCGCTAGCCTGACGGTCCGTCGAGTCATCCGTCGCACATGGGACATAAAAAGAGTTACTGCCTTGGTTGTGACGTGCCGTGCTATGGTCCATCGTAGAATCGATGGTCCGTCGGATCGTCCGTCGCACCTGGACAATTCTGATAACTCTAAGTGAAACAGCTATAACTTGTCACCCCGATACCGAATTTGGACGAAATTGGTATTGTTGAAAAGCTAATTCAATTCTCTACATGACAAAAAGTCAAATTTAAGAAAATTCTTCCAATCACTTGGGAAGTAAATTCTCAATCTTTTAGGTCCGAAATTACATTTCACTTGATACGCTTTGAGGCTCAGACTACGAGGGAACTTTGCGGGGTCTTACAATGTCGTTGCCATATCACATTGACTTACTACTTTAAACATTGAAACGGGTATAAAGACCTAAAAACCCCTTTTAAAAAGAACTTAAAAATACTAAACGGGGGCTGCGACATTCCGTCGGTAGCTTGGTGTTCCTTCGCTTGCCTGACAGTCAGTCGGGTCGTCCGTCGCACGTTGATCAGAAAAAGAACACACTACCTCGAGGTGAAGGTCGAAGTTACGATACTTTGCTTAACCTTATTTTCCATTGGTTCATCGTTGCACCTTGGCCAGGATGAGGCCATACTGCCTCAGTGTAGCGGTCCCAACGACGGTCCATCGCAGCCTTGATGGACCCTCATTTTGTCCATCGTACTTGCGCCAATATAGGGGGTTACAACCTTTGTTGCGATGGTCCATCGTAGACTCGATGATCTATCGGATCGTCAGTCGCACCTTGGCAGTTCTGATAATCTTAGTAAAACGTCCATAACTTCTCACCCCAATACCAGATTAGGATAAAATTGGTATTGTTGAAAAGCTAATTCAATTCTCTATATGAAAAAAAGTTTAATATAAAAAAATTCTATATGGTTTAAACACTAATAACTTGGGAATTAAATTCCCAATCATTTAGGGCCGAAATTATATTTCACATGACACGCTCTGAGTCTCAGACTACGAGGGAATTTTGCGGGGTATTACAATGTCGTTTCGATATCACATTTACTTACTAATTTGAACATTGAAACGGGTCTCATGACCCGAAAACCCCTTTTAAAAATAATTTAAAAATACTAAATGGGGGCTGCGACATTCCGTCGCTAGCCTGACAGTCGGTCGGGTTGTAATTCTCACGTTGATCAGAAAAAGAACATACTGCCTCGATGTGACGGTCGAAGTGATGGTCCTTCGCTTAACCTGATGGTCCGTCGAATCGTCTTTGCACGTTGGCCAGGATAAGGCCATACTGGCTGAGCGCGATGGTCCCAGCGACGGTCCATCGCATCCTTGATAGACAGTCATTTTGTCCATCGCACTTGCGCCAAAAAAGGGAGTTAATGCCTCGGTTGCGACGGTCCGTCATAGACTCGACGGCTCGTTGGATCTTCAGTAGCACCTGGGAGGTTTTGATAACTCTTAGTAAAACGGCCATAATTTCTCACCCCGAAACCAGATTAGGACAAAATTGGTATTGTTGGAAAGCTAATTCAATTCTCTACATGACTAAATGTCAAATTTAAAAAATTCTATACGGTTTAATTACTAATAAATTGGGAATTAAATTCTCAATCATTTAGGGCCGAAATTACATTTCACTTGACACACTCTGAGTCTCAAACTACGAGGGAATTTTGCGGGGTATAACAATATCATTTCCATATCACATTGACTTACTAATTTAAACAGTGAAAGGGGTCTCAAGACCCAAAAAAAACTTTTAAAAATAATTTAAAAATACTAAATGGGGGTTGCGACATTCCGTCGCTAGCCTGACAGTCGGTCGGGTTGTCCTTCGCACGTTGATCAGAAAAAGAACATACTGCCTCGATGTGACGGTCGAAGTGACGGTCCTTCACTTAACCTGATGGTCCGTCGAATCGTCTATGCACGTTGGCCAGGATAAGGCCACACTGCCCGAGCGCGGCGGTCCCAGTGACGTTCCGTCGCAGCCTTGATAGACCGTCATTTTGTCCATCGCATTTGTGCCAAAAAAAGAGAGTTACTGCCTTAGTTGCGACGGTCCGTCATAGACTCAACGACCCGTTGGATCTTCAGTCACACGTGGGAGGTTTTGATAACTCTCAGTTAGACGGCCATAGCTTCTCACCCCGATACCGGATTAGGGAGAAATTGGTATTGTTGGAAAACTAATTCAATTCTCTACATGACAAAAACTCAAATTTAAAAAAATTCTATATGGTTTAAACACTAATAACTTGGGAATTAAATTCTCAATCACATAGGGCAGAAATTACATTTCACTAGACAGGCTCTGAGTCTCACACTACGAGGGAATTTTGAGGGGTATTACAATATCGTTGCCATATAACATTGACTTACTAATTTGAACATTGAAACGGGTCTCAAGACCCAAAAAACCCTTTTAAAAATAATTTAAAAATACTAAACGGGGGCTGCGACATTCCGTCGCTAGACTGACAGTCGGTCGGGTTGTCCTTTGCACGTTGATCAGAAAAAGAACATACTGCCTCGATGTAACGGTCGAAGTGACGGTCCTTTGCTTAACCTGATGGTCCGTTCGAATCGTCTTTGCATGTTGGCCAGGATAAGGCCACACTGCCTGAGCGCGGCGGTCCCAACGACGGTTCGTCGCAGCCTTGATAGACCGTCATTTTGTCCATCGCACTTGCACCAAAAAAATGAGTTACTTCCTTGGTTGCGACGGTCCATCATAGACTCGACAGCCCGTTGGATCTTCAGCCGCATCTGGGAGGTTTTGATAACTCTCAGTAAAACGGCCATAACTTCTCACCCCGATACCGGATTAGGATAAAATTTGTATTGTTGGAAAACTAATTTAATTCTCTACATGAAAAATAGACAAATTTTAAAAAATTCTATATGTTTTAAACACTAATAACTTGGGAATTAAATTCTCAATCATTTAGGGATGAAATTACATTTTATTTGACACGCTCTGAGTCTCAGACTACGACGGAATTTTATGGGGTATTACAATTTCGTTGCAATATTACATTGACTTACTAATTTAAACATTGAAACGGGTATTAAGACCCAAAAACCCCATTTAAAAATAATTTAAAAATAGTAAACGGGGGCTGCGACATTCCGTCTGTAGCCTGACAGTCGGTCGGGTTGTCCTTCGCACGTTGATCAGAAAAAGAACATACTGTCTCTATGTGACAGTTGAAGTGACGGTCCTTCGCTTAACCTGATGGTACATCAGATCGTCTTTGCACGTTGTCCAGGATAAGGCCAAACTACCTTAGCGCGGCGGTCCCAGCGACAGTCTATCGGAGCCTTGATAGACTGTCTTTTTGGCCATCGCAATTGCGCCAAAAAAGGGAGTTACTGCCTTGCTTGTGATGGCCCGTCATAGACTCGACGGCCCGTTGGATCTTCAGTCGCACCTGGGAGGTTTTGATAACTCTCAGTAAAATGACCATAACTTCTCACCCCGATACCGGATTAGGACGAAATTGGTATTGTTGGAAAGCTAATTTAATTCTCTACATAACAAAAAGTCAAATTTAATAAAATTCTGTATGGTCTAAACACCAATTACTTGGAAAGTAAATTCACAATCATTTTGCTCAGAAATTACATTTCACTTGACACGCTCTGAGGCTCATACTACGAGGGATGTTTTCGGGGTCTTACAATGTCATTGCCATATAGCATTAACTTACTACTTTGAACATTGAAACGGGTCTCAAGACCTAAAAACCCCTTTTTTAAAGAACATAAAAATACTATACGGGGGTTGCAACATTCCGTCGCTAGTTTGATGTTTCGTCAGTAGCCTGACAGTCGGTCGGGTTGTCTATCGCAAGTTGATCAGAAAAAAAAACACACTACCTCGATGTGATGTTAAAAGTGACGGTCCTTCGGTTAACCTTATGGTTCATGGGATCATCGTTGCACGTTGTCCAGGATAAGGCCACACTGCCTGAGCGCAGCGGTCCCAGCGACGGTTCGTCGCAGCCTTGATGGACCATCATTTAGGCCATCGCACTTACGCCAAAAAACCGAGTTACTACCTTGGCTGTGATGGGCCGAGCGATGGTCCATCGTAGACTCGACGGTCCGTCGGATCGTCTGTCGCACTTGGCCAGTTTCGATAACTCTCAGTAAAATGGACATAAATTCTCACCCTGATACCGGATTAGGATGAAATTGGTATTGCCTCGATGTGACGGTCGAAGTGACGGTCCTTCACTTAACCTGATGGTCCGTCGAATCGTCTTTGCACGTTCTCCAGGATAAGGCCACACTGCCTGAGCGCGGCGGTCCCAGCGACGGTCCGTCGCAGCCTTGATAGACCGTCATTTAGTCCATCGCACCTGCCCCAAAAAAGGGAGTTACTGCCTTGGTTGCGATGGTCCATCATAGACTAGACTGCCCGTTGGATCTTCAGTCGCACCTGGGAGTTTTTGATAACTCTTAGTTAGACGGCCATAACTTCTCACCCCGATACCGGATTAGGACAAAATTGGTATTGTTGGAAAGCTAATTCAATTCTCTACATGACAAAATGTCAAATTTAATAAAATTCTATAAGGTTTAAACACTAATAAGTTGGGAATTAAATTCTCAATCATTTAGGGCCAAAATTACATTTCACTTGACACGCTCTGAGTCTAAGACTACGAGGGAATTTTGCAGGGTATTACAATATCTTTGTCATATCACATTGACATACTAATTTGAACATTGAAATGGGTCTCAAGACCCAAAAACCCCTTTTAAAATTAATTTAAAAATACTAAACGGGGGTTGCGACATTCCGTCCCTAGCCTGATAGTCGGTCGGGTTGTCCTTCGTACGTTGATCAGAAAAAGAACATACTGCCTCGATGTGACGGTAGAAGTGATGGTTCTTATCTTAACCTAATGGTACGTCGAATCGTCTTTGCACGTTCGCCAGGATAAGGCCACACTCCCTGAGCACGGCGATCTCAGCGACGGTCCGTCGCAGCCTTGATAGACCGTCATTTTGTCCATCGCACTTGCGCTAACAAATGGAGTTACTTCCTTGGTTGTGATGGTCAATCATAGAATCAACGGCCCGTTGGATCTTCAGTTACACCCGGGAGGTTTTGATAACTCTCAGTAAAATGGCCATAACTTCTCACCCCAATACCGGATTAGGACGAAATTGGTATTGTTGGAAAGCTAATTTAATTCTCTACATAACAAAAAGTCAAATTTAATAAAATTCTGTATGGTCTAAACACCAATTACTTGGAAAGTAAATTCACAATCATTTTGGTCAGAAATTACATTTCACTTGACACGCTCTGAGGCTCATACTACGAGGGATGTTTTCGGGGTCTTACAATGTCATTGCCATATAGCATTAACTTACTACTTTGAACATTGAAACGGGTCTCAAGACCTAAAAACCCCTTTTTTAAAGAACATAAAAATACTATACGGGGGTTGCAACATTCCGTCGCTAGTTTGATGTTTCGTCAGTAGCCTGACAGTCGGTCGGGTTGTCTATCGCAAGTTGATCAGAAAAAAAAACACACTACCTCGATGTGATGTTAAAAGTGACGGTCCTTCGGTTAACCTTATGGTTCATGGGATCATCGTTGCCCGTTGTCCAGGATAAGGCCACACTGCCTGAGCGCAGCGGTCCCAGCGACGGTTCGTCGCAGCCTTGATGGACCATCATTTAGGCCATCGCACTTACGCCAAAAAACCGAGTTACTACCTTGGCTGTGATGGGCCGAGCGATGGTCCATCGTAGACTCGACGGTCCGTCGGATCGTCTGTCGCACTTGGGCAGTTTCGATAACTCTCAGTAAAATGGACATAAATTCTCACCCTGATACCGGATTAGGATGAAATTGGTATTGCCTCGATGTGACGGTCGAAGTGACGGTCCTTCACTTAACCTGATGGTCCGTCGAATCGTCTTTGCACGTTCTCCAGGATAAGGCCACACTGCCTGAGCGCGGCGGTCCCAGCGACGGTCCGTCGCAGCCTTGATAGACCGTCATTTAGTCCATCGCACCTGCCCCAAAAAAGGGAGTTACTGCCTTGGTTGCGATGGTCCGTCATAGACTAGACTGCCCGTTGGATCTTCAGTCGCACCTGGGAGTTTTTGATAACTCTTAGTTAGACGGCCATAACTTCTCACCCCGATACCGGATTAGGACAAAATTGGTATTGTTGGAAAGCTAATTCAATTCTCTACATGACAAAATGTCAAATTTAATAAAATTCTATAAGGTTTAAACACTAATAAGTTGGGAATTAAATTCTCAATCATTTAGGGCCAAAATTACATTTCACTTGACACGCTCTGAGTCTAAGACTACGAGGGAATTTTGCAGGGTATTACAATATCTTTGTCATATCACATTGACATACTAATTTGAACATTGAAATGGGTCTCAAGACCCAAAAACCCCTTTTAAAATTAATTTAAAAATACTAAACGGGGGTTGCGACATTCCGTCCCTAGCCTGATAGTCGGTCGGGTTGTCCTTCGTACGTTGATCAGAAAAAGAACATACTGCCTCGATGTGACGGTAGAAGTGATGGTTCTTATCTTAACCTAATGGTACGTCGAATCGTCTTTGCACGTTCGCCAGGATAAGGCCACACTCCCTGAGCACGGCGATCTCAGCGACGGTCCGTCGCAGCCTTGATAGACCGTCATTTTGTCCATCGCACTTGCGCTAACAAATGGAGTTACTTCCTTGGTTGTGATGGTCAATCATAGAATAAACGGCCCGTTGGATCTTCAGTTACACCCGGGAGGTTTTGATAACTCTCAGTAAAATGGCCATAACTTCTCACCCCAATACCGGATTAGGACGAAATTGGTATTGTTGGAAAGCTAATTCAATTCTCTACATGACAAAATGTCAAATTTAAATAAATTCTAATAGGTTTAAACACTAATAACTTGGGAATTAAATTCTCAATCATTTAGGGCCGAAATTACATTTTACTTGACACGCTCTGAGTCTCAGACTACGAGGGAATTTTGCGGGTTATTACAATATCGTCTCCATATCACATTGACTTACTAATTTGACCATTGAAAGGGGTCTCAAGACCCAAAAAACCCTTTTAAAACTAATTTAAAAATACTAAATGGGGGCTGCGTCATTCCGTTGCTAGCCTGACAGTCGGTCGGGTTGTCCTTCGCACGTTGATCAGAAAAAGAACATACTGCCTCGATGTGATGGTCGAAGTGACGGTCCTTCACTTAACCTGATGGTCCGTCGTATCGTCTTTGCACGTTGTCCAGGATAAGGCAACACTTCCCGAGCACGGCGGTCCCAGCGACGTTCCGTCGCAGCCTTCATAGACCGTCATTTTGTCCATCACACTTGCGCCAAAAAAAAGGAGTTACTGCCTTAGTTGCGACGGTCCGTCATAGACTTGATGGACCGTTGGATCTTTAGTCACACCGGGGAGGTTTTGATAACTCTCAGTTAGACGGCCATAGCTTCTCACCCCGGTACCGGATTAGGGCGAAATTGGTATTGTTGGAAAACTAATTCAATTCTCTACATGAAAAAAAGTTAAATTTAAAAAAATTCTGTATGGTTTAAACACTAATAACTTGGGAATTAAATTCCCAATCACTTAGGGCAGAAATTACATTTCACGTGGCAGGCTCTATGTCTCACACTACGAGGGAATTTTGAGGGGTATTACAATGTCGTTGCCATACAACATTGACTTACTAATTTGAACATTGAAACGGGTCTCAAGACCCAAAAAACCCTTTTAAAAATACTAAACGGGGGCTGTGACATTCCGTCGCTAGCCTGACAGTCGGTCGGGTTGTCCTTCGCACGTTGATCAGAAAAAGAACATACTGCCTCGATGTGATGGTCGAAGTGACGTTCCTTCCCTAAACCTGATGGTCCGTCGAATTGTGTTTGCACGTTGGCCAGGATAAGGCCACACTGCCTGAGCGCGGCGGTCCCAACGACGGTCCGTCGCAGCCTTGATAGACCGTCATTTTCTCCATCGCACTTGCGCCAAAAAAAGGAGTTACTGCCTTGGTTGTGACGGTCCATCATAGACTCGCCGGCCCGTTGGATCTTCAGTCTCATCTGGGAGGTTTTGATAACTCTCAGTAAAACAGCCATAACTTCTCACCCCGATGCCGGATTAGGACAAAATTGATATTGTTGGAAAACTAATTTAATTCTCTACATGAAAAAAGGACAAATTTAAAAAAATTCTATATGGTTTAAACATTAATAACTTGGGAATTAAATTCTCAATCATTTAGGGACGAAATTACATTTCCTTTGACATGCTCTGAGTCTCATACTACGAGGGAATTTTACGGGGTATTACAATGTCGTTGCCATATTACATTGACTTACTAATTTGAACATTGAAACGGGTCTCAAGACCCAAAAAACCCATTTAAAAATAAGTTAAAAATACTAAACGGGGGCTGCGACATTTCGTCGGTAGCCTGACAGTCGGTCGGGTTGTCCTTCGCACGTTGATCAGAAAAAGAACATACTGCCTCGATGTGACAGTTGAAGTGACGGTCCTTCGCTTAACCTGATGGTCCGTCGGATCGTCTTTGCATGTTGTCCAGGATAAGGCCAAACTACCTGAGCGCGGCGGTCCCAGCGACGGTCCATCGGAGCCTTGATAGACTGTCTTTTTGGCCATCGCACTTGCACCAAAAAAGGGAGTTACTACCTTGGTTGCAATGTTCCGTCAAAGACTCGACGGCCCGTTGGATCTTCAGTCGCACCAGGGAGGTTTTGATAACTCTCAGTAAAACGATCATAACTTCTCACCCCGATACCAGATTAGGACAAAATTGGTATTGTTGGTAAGCTAATTAAATTATCTACATAACAAAAAGTCAAATTTAATAAAATTCTGTATGGTTTAAGCACCAATCACTTGGGAAGTAAATTCACAATTATTTTGGTCAGAAATTACATTTCCCTTGACACGCTCTGAGGCTCAGACTATGAGGGATGTTTTCGGGGTCTTATAATGTCGTTGCCATATAACATTGACTTACTACTTTGAACATTGAAACGGGTCTCAAGACCTAAAAACCCCTTTTTAAAAGAACATAAAAATACTAAACGGGGGCAACAACATTCCGTCGCTAGTTTGATGTTTCGTCATTAGCCTGACAGTCGGTCGGGTCGTCTGTCGTAAGTTGATCAAAAAAACAACACACTACCTCGATGTTATGCTCAAAGTGACGGTCCTTCGCTTAACCTTATGGTTCAAGGGATCATCGTTGCACGTTGTCCAGGATAAGGCCACACTGCCTGAGCGCGGCGGTCCCAGCGACGATTCATCGCAGCCTTGATGGACCGTTATTTTGGCCATCGCACTTACGCCAAAAAAAGGAGTTACTGCCTTGGTTGCGATGGTCCGAGCGATGGTCCATCGTAGACTCGACGGTCCGTCAGATCGTCAGTCGCACTTGGGCCGTAAAACGACCATAACTTCTCACCCTGATACCGGATTAGGATGAAATTGGTATTGCCTCGATGTGATGGTCGAAGTGACGGTCGAAGTGATGGTCCTTCACTTAACCTGATGGTCCGTAGAATCGTCTTTGAACATTGTCCAGGATAAGGACACACTGCCTGAGCGCGGCGGTCCCAACGACGGTCCGTCGCAGCCTTGATAGACCGTCATTTAGTCCATCGCACATGTGCCAAAAAAGAGAGTTACTGCCTTGGTTGCGATGGTCCGTCTTAGACTCGACTGCCCGTTGGATCTTCTGTCGCACCTGGGAGGTTTTGATAACTCTTAGTTAGACGGCCATAACTTCTCACCCCGATACCGGATTAGGACAAAATTGGTATTGTTTGAAAACTAATTCAATCCTCTACATGAAAAAAAGTCAAATATTAAAAAATTCTATATGGTTTAAACACTAATAACTTGGGAATTAAATTATCAATCACTTAGGGCCGAAATTACATTTCACTTGACACGCTCTGAGTCTCAGACTACGAGGGAATTTTGCAAGGTATTACAATGTCGTTTCCATATAACATTGACTTACTAATTTTAACATTGAAACGGGTCTCAAGACCCAAAAACCCCTTTTAAAAATAATTTAACAATACTAAACGGGGGCTGCGACATTCCGTCGCTAGCCTGACAGTGGGTCGGGTTGTCCTTCGCACGTTGATTAGAAAAAGAACATAGTGCCTCGATGTGATAGTTGAAGTGACGGTCCTTCGCTTAAGATGATGGTTCGTTGGATAATCTTTGCACGTTGGCCAGGATAAGGCCACACTGCCTGAGCGCGGCGGTCCCAGCGACGGTCCGTCGCAGCCTTGATAGACCGTCATTTTGTCCTTCGCA
Source organism: Capsicum pubescens (assembly GCA_030864215.1). Classification (NCBI taxonomy): domain Eukaryota; kingdom Viridiplantae; phylum Streptophyta; class Magnoliopsida; order Solanales; family Solanaceae; genus Capsicum; species Capsicum pubescens. Next base: position 326,137,335 of record CM061548.1, read on the forward strand.
CTTGCGCCAAAAAAGGGAGTTACGGCCTTGGTTGCGACGGTCCGTCGTAGACTCAACGGCCCGTTGGATCTTCAGTTGCACCCGGGAGGTTTTGATAACTCTCAATAAAACGGCCATAACTTCTCACCCCAATACCGAATTCGGACGAAATTGGTATTGTTGGTAAGCTAATTCAATTCTCTACATGACAAAATGTCAAATTTTAAAAAATTCTATAATCTTTAAACACTAATAACTTGGGAATTAAATTTTCAATCATTTAGGGCCAAAATTACATTTCACTTGACACGCTCTGAGTCTCAGACTACGAGGGAATTTTGCGGGGTATTACAGTGTCTTTGCCATATCACATTGACTTAGTAATTTGAACATTGAAATGGGTCTCAAGACCCAAAAACCCCTTTTAAAGATAATTTAAAAATACAAAACGGGGGATGCGACATTCCGTCCCTAGCCTGATAGTCGGTCGGGTTGTCCTTCACACGTTGATTAGAGAAAGAACATAATGCCTCGATATGACAGTTGAAGTTACGGTCCTTCGCTTAACCTGATGGTCCATCAGATTGTCTTTGCACGTTGGCCAGGATAAGGCCACACTGCCTGAGCGCGGCGGTCCCAGCGATTGTCCGTCGTAGCCTTGATAGACCGTCATTTTGTCCATCGCACTTGCGCCAATAAAGGGAGTTACTGCATTGGTTACGACGGTTCGTCATAGACTCGACGGCCCGTTGGATCTTCTGTCGCTCCTGGGAGGTTTTGATAACTCTCAGTTAGACGGCCATAACATCTCACCCCGATACCAGATTAGTACGAAATTGGTATTGTTCAAAATTAGACGGCCACCACGCTCTGAGTCTCAGACTATGAGGGAATTTTGCGGGGTATTACAATGTCTTTGTTATATCACATTGACTTACTAATTTGAACATTGAAATGGGTCTCAAGACCCAAAAAACCCTTTTAAAAATAATTTAAAAATACTAAACGGGGGCTGCGACATTCCGTCCCTAGCCTGATAGTCGGTAGGGTGGTCCTTCGCACGTTGATCAGAAAAAGAACATACTTCCTTGATGTGACTGTCGAAGTGATGGTCCTTCGCTTAACCTGATGGTCCGTCGAATCGTCTTTGCACGTTGGCCAGGATAAGGCCACACTGCCTGAGCGCGGCGGTCCCAGCGACGGTCCGTCGCAGCCTTGATAGACCGTCATTTTGTCCATCGCACTTGCACCAAAAAAGGGAGTTACTGCCTTGGTTGCGACGGTACTTCATAGACTCGACGGCCCGTTAGATCTTCAGTCGCATCTATGAGGTTTTGATAACACTCAGTAAAATGGCCATAACTTCTAACCCCGATACCGGATTAGGACAAAATTGGTATTGTTGGAAAACTAATTCAATTCTCTACATTACAAAAAGTTAAATTTAATAAAATTCTATATGGTTTAAACACCAATCACTTAGGAAGTAAATTCACCATCATTTTTGTCAGAAATTACATTTCACTTGACACGCTCTGAGGCTCAGACTATAAGGGATGTTTTTGGGGTCTTACAATGTCGTTTCCATATAATATTGACTTACTACTTTGAACATTGAAACGGGTCTCAAGACCTAAAAACCCCTTTTTAAAAGAACATAAAAATACTAAACGGGGGCTGCAACATTCTGTCGCTAGTTTGATGTTTCGTCATTAGCTTGACAGTCGGTCGGGTCGTCTGTCACAAGTTGATAAGAAAAAGAACACACTGCCTCGATGTGATGTTCAAAGTGACGGTCCTTCACATAACCTGATGGTCCATGGGATTATCGTTGCACGTTGTCCAGGATGAGGCCACACTGCCTGAGCGCGGCGATCCCAGCGACGATTCGTCGCAGCCTTGATGGACCGTTATTTTAGCCATCGCACTTACGCCAAAACAAGCAGTTACTGCCTTGGTTGCGATGGGCCGAGCGATGGTCCATCATAGACTCGACGGTCCGTCGGATCGTCAGTCGCACTTGGGCAGTTTCGACAACTCTCAGTAAAATGGACATAACTTCTCACCCCGATGCCGGATTAGGATGAAATTGGTATTGCCTCGATGTGACGGTCGAAGTGACGGTCCTTCACTTAACTTGATGGTCCGTCGAATAATCTTTGCACGTTGTTCAGGATAAGGCCTACTGCCTTAGCGCGATGGTCCGTCGCAGCCTTGATAGACCGTCATTTTGATCATCACATTTGCGCCAAAAAAGGAAGTTACTGCCTTGGTTGCGACGGTCCATCATAGACTCGACGGCCCGTTGGATCTTCAGTCGCACCTGGGAGGTTTTCATAACTCTCAGTTAGACGGCCATAACTTTTCTCCCCGATACCGGATTAGGACGAAATTTGTATTGTTTGAAAACTAATTAAATTCTCTACATGACAAAAAGTCAAATTTAAAAAAAGCCTATAAGGTTTAAACACTAATAACTTGGGAATTAAATTCTCAATCACTTAGGGGCAAAATTACATTTCACTTGACACGCGCTGAGTCTCAGACTACGAGGGAATTTTGCGGGGTATTACAAAGTCGTTGCCATATAACATTGACTTACTAATTTGAACATTGAAACGGGTCTCAAGAACCAAAAACTCCTTTTAAAAATAATTTAAAAATACTAAACGGGGGCTGCGACATTCCGTAGCTAGCCTGACAGTCGGTCGGGTTGTCCTTCGCACGTTGATTAGAAAAAGAACATAATGCCTCGATGTGACAGTTGAAGTGACGGTCCTTTGCTTAACCTGATGGTCCGTCAGATCGTCTTTGCACGTTGGCCAGGATAAGGCCACACTGCCTGAGCGCGGCGGTCCCAGCGATGGTCCGTCGTAGCCTTGATAGACCATCATTTTGTCCATCGCACTTGCGCCAAAAAAGGGAGTTACTTCCTTGGTTGCGACGGTCCGTCATAGACTCGACGGCCCTTTGGATCTTCAGTCGCACCTCGGAGGTTTTGATAACTCTAAGTAAAACGGCCATAACTTCTCACCCCAATACCGGATTAGGACGAAATTGGTATTGTTGGAAAGCTAATTCAATTCTCTACATGACAAAATATCAAATTTAATAAAATTCTATAAGGTTTAAACACTAATAACTTGGGAATTAAATTCTCAATCATTTAGGGCCGAAATTACATTTCACTTGACACGCTCTGAGTCTCAAACTACGAGGGAATTTTGAGGGGTATTTCAATGTCTTTGCCATATCACATTAACTTACTTATTTGAACATTGAAATGGGTCACAAGACCCAAAAACCCCTTTTAAAAATAATATAAAAATACTAAACGGGGGTTGCGACATTCCGTCCCTAGCCTGACAGTCGGTCGGGTTGTCCTTCACACGTTGATAAAAAAAAGAACATACTGCCTCGATGTGACGGTCAAAGTGACGGTCCTTCGCTTAACCTGATGGTCCGTCGAATCGTCTTTGCACGTTGGCCAGGATAAGGCCACAGTGCCTGAGCGAGGCGGTCCAAGCGATGGTCCGTTGCAACTTTGAAAGACCGTCATTTTGTCCATCGCACTTGCGCCAAAAAAGGGAGTTACTGCCTTGGTTGCGATGGTCTATCATAGACTCGAAGGCCCGTTGGATCTTCAGTCGCATCTGGGAGGTTTTGATAACTCTCAGTAAAACGGCCATAACTTCTCACCCCGATACCGGATTAGGACAAAATTGGTATTGTTGGAAAACTAATTCAATTCTCTACAAGTCAGATTTTAAAAAATTCTATATGGTTTAAACACTAATAACTTGGGAATTAAATTCTCAATCAATTAAGGCCGAAATTACATTTCATTTGACACGCTCTAGGTCTCAAACTATGAGGGAATTTTATGGGGTATTACAATGTCGTAGCCATATCACATTGACATACTAATTTGAACATTGAAACGGGTATCAAGATCCAAAAACCCCATTTAAAAATAATTTAAAAATACTAAACGAGGGTTGCGACATTCCGTCGCTAGCCTGACAGTCGGTCGGGTGGTCCTTCGCACGTTGATCAGAAAAAGAACATACTGCCTCGATGTGACAGTTGAAGTGACGGTCCTTCACTTAACCTGATGGTCCGTCAGATCATCTTTGTACGTTGGCTAGGATAAGACCACAATGCCTGAGTGCGGCGGTCCCAGCGACGGTCCGTCGCAGCCTTGATAGACCGTCATTTTGGCCATCGCACATGCGCCAAAAAAGGGAGTTACTGCCTTGGATGCGATGGTCCATCATAGACTCGACGGCCCATTGGATCTTCAGTCGCACCTGGGAGGTTTTGATAACTCTCAGTAAAACGACCATAACTTCTCACCCCGATACAGGATTAGGACGAAATTGGTATTGTTGGAAAGCTAGTTCAATTCTCTACATTACAAAAAGTTAAATTTAATAAAATTCTATATGGTTTAAACACCAATCACTTATGAAGTAAATTCAGAATCATTTTTGTCTGAAACTACATTTCACTTGACACACGCTGAGGCTCAGACTACGAGGGAATTTTTCGGGGTCTTATAATGTCGTTTCCATATAATATTGACTTACTACTTTGAACATTGAAACGGGTCTCAAGACCTAAAAAACCCTTTTTAAAAGAACATAAAAATACTAAACGGGGGCTGCAACATTCCGTCGCTAGTTTGATGTTTCGTCATTAGCCTGACAGTCGGTCGGGTCGTCTGTCGTAAGTTGATCAGAAAAAGAACACACTGCCTTGATGTGATGTTCAAAGTGACGGTCCTTTTCTTAACCTGATGGTCCATGGGATCATCGTTGCACGTTGGCCAGGATGAGGCCACACTGCCTGAGCGCGGCGGTCCCAGCGTTGGTTCGTCGCAGCCTTGATGGACCGTCATTTTGGCCATCGCACTTATGCTTAAAAAAGGAGTTACTGCCTTGGTTACGATGGGCCGAATAAAGGTCCATCGTAGACTCGACGTTCCGTCGGATCTTCAGTCGCACTTGGGCGGTTTCGATAACTCTCAATAAAATGGATATAACTTCTCACACCGATACCGGATTAGGATGGAATTGGTATTGCCTCGATGTGACGCTCGAAGTGACGGTCCTTCACTTAACTTGATGGTCCGTCGAATCGTCTTTGAACATTTGCCAGGATAAGGCCACACTGCCTGAGCGCGGCGGTCCCAGCGACGGTCCGTCGCCGCCTTGATAGACCGTCATTTTGTCCATCGCACCTCCGCCAAAAAAAGGAGTTACTGCCTTGGTTGCGACGGTCCGTCATAGACTCGACGGACCGTTGGATCTTCAGTCGCACCTGGGAGGTTTTGATAACTCTCAGTTAGACGGCGATAACTTCTCACCCCGATACCGGATTAGGACGAAATTGCTATTGTTTGAAAACTAATTCAATTCTCTACATGACAAAAAGTAAAATTTATTAAAATTCTATATGGTTTAAACACTAATAACTTGGGAATTAAATTCTCAATCACTTAGGGCCGAAATTAAATTTCACTTGACACGCTCTGAGTCTCAGAGTACAAGGGAATTTTGCGGGGTATTACAGTATCGTTGACATATAACATTGACTTACTAATTTGAACATTGAAACGGGTCTTAAGACCCAAAAAATCCTTTTAAAAATAATTTAAAAATACTAAACGGGGGCTGCGACATTCCGTCGCTAGCCTGACAGTCGATCGGGTTGTCCTTCGCATGTTGATTAGAAAAAGAACATAATCCCTCGATGTGACAGTTGAAGCGACGTCATTCGCTTAACCTGATGGTCCATCAGATCGTCTTTGTACGTTGGAAAGGATAAGGCCACACTCCCTGAGCGCGGCGGTCCCAGCGATGGTCCGTTGTAGCCTTGATAGACCGTCATTTTGTCCATCGCACTTGCTCCAAAAAAAGGAGTTACTGCCTTGGTTGCGACGGCCCGTTGGATCATCAGTCGCACCTGGGAGGTTTTGATAACTCTCAGTAAAACGACCATAACTTCTTACCCCAATACCGGATTAGGACGACACTGGTATTGTTGGAAAGCTAATTCAATTCTCTACATGAAAAAATGTCAAATTTTAAAAAATTCTATAAGGTTTAAACACTAATAACTTGGGAATTAAATTCTCAATCATTTAGGGTCGAAATTACATTTCACTTAACACGCTCTGAGTCTCAGACTACGAGGGAATTTTGCGGGGTATTACAATGTCTTTGCCATATCACATTAACATACTAATTTGAACATTGAAATGGGTAACAAGACCCAAAAACACCTTTTAAAAATAATTTAAAAATACTAAACGGGGGTTGCGACATTCCGTCCCTAGCCTGACAATCGGTCGGGTTGTCCTTCGCATGTTGATCAGAAAAAGAACATAATGCCTCTATGTGATGGTTGAAGTGACGGTTGTTCTTCGCTTAACCTGATGGTCCGTTGAATCATCTTTGCACGTTGGCCAGGATAAGGCCACACTGCCTGATCGCGGCGGTCCCAGCGACGGTCCGTCGCAGCCTTGATAGACCGTCATTTTGTCCATCGCACTTGCGCCAAAAAAGGGAGTTACTGCCTTGGTTGCGACGGTCCGTCATAGACTCGACGGCCCGTTGGATCTTCAGTCATATCTGGGAGGTTTTGATAACTCTCAGTAAAACGGCCATAACTTCTCACCCCGATACAGGATTTGGAAAAAATTAGTATTGTTGGAAAACTAATTCAATTCTCTACATGACAAAAAGTGAAATTTAAAAAAATTCTATATGGTTTAAACACTAATAACTTGGGAATTAAATTCTCAATCATTTAGGGCCGAAATTACATTTCATTTGAGACGCTCTGAGTGTCAGACTACGAGGGAATTTTACGGGGTATTACAATGTTGTTGCCATATCACATTGACATACCAATTTGAACATTGAAACGGGTCTCAAGTCCCAAAAACTCCATTTAAAAATAATTTAACAATACTAAATGGGGGCTGCGACATTCTGTAGCTAGCCTGACAGTCGGTCGGGTTGTCCTTCGCACGTTGATCAGAAAAAGAACATACTGCCACAATGTTACAGTTGATGTGAAGGTCCTTCGCTTAACCTGATGGTCCGTCGGATTGTCTTTGTACGTTGGGCAGGATAAGGCCACAGTGCCTGAGCGCGGCGGTCCCAGCTACGGTCCGTCGCAGCCTTGATAGACCGTCATTTTGGCCAACGCACTTGCGCCAAAAAAGGATTTACTGCCTTGGATGGGATGGTCCATCATAGACTCGATGACCCGTTGGATCTTTAGTCGCACCTGGGAGGTTTTGATAACTCTCAGTAAAACGACCATAACTTCTCACCCCGATACCGGATTAAGACGAAATTGGTATTGTTGGAAAGCTAGTTCAATTCTCTACATTACAAAAAGTTAAATTTAATAAAATACTATATGGTTTAAACACCAATCACTTAGGAAGTAAATTCACAATCATTTTTGTCAGAAATTACATTTCACTTGACACGCTCTGAGGCTCAGACTATAAGGGAAGTTTTCGGGGTCTTACAATGTCGTTTCCATATAATATTGACTTACTACTTTGAAAATTGAAACGGGTCTCAAGACCTAAAAACCCCTTTTTAAAAGAACATAAAAATAGTAAACGGGGGTTGCAACATTCCGTCGCTAGTTTTATGTTTCGTCATTAGCCTGACAGTCGGTCGGGTCGTCTGTCGCAAGTTGATAAGAAAAAGAACACACTGCCTCGATGTGATGTTCAAAGTGACGGTCCTTCACTTAACCTGATGGTCCATGGGATTATCGTTGCACGTTGGCCAGGATGAGGCCACACTGCCTGAGCGCGGCGATCCCAGCGACGATTCGTCGCAACCTTGATGGACCGTTATTTTGGCCATCGCACTTACACCAAAACAAGCAGTTACTGCCTTGGTTGCGATGGGCCGAGCGATGGTCCATCATAGACTCGACGGTCCGTCGGATCGTCAGTCGCACTTGGGCGGTTTCGACAACTCTCAGTAAAATGGACATAACTTCTCACCCCGATGCCGGATTAGGATGAAATTGGTATTGCCTCGATGTGACGGTCGAAGTGACGGTCCTTCACATAACCTGATGGTCCGTCGAATCATCTTTGCACGTTGTTCAGGATAAGGCCTACTGCTTGAGCGCGATGGTCCATCGCAGCCTTGATAGACCATCATTTTGTCCATCGCATTTGCGCCAAAAAAGGAAGTTACTGCCTTGGTTGCGACGGTCCGTCATAGACTCGACGGCCCGTTGGATCTTCAGTCGCACCTGGGAGGTTTTCATAACTCTCAGTTAGACGGCCATAACTTTTCTCCCCGATACCGGATTAGGACGAAATTTGTATTGTTTGAATACTAATTAAATTCTCTACATGACAAAAAGTCAAATTTAAAAAAAATCTATAAGGTGTAAACACTAATAACTTGGGAATTAAATTCTCAATCACTAAGGGCCGAAATTACATTTCACTTGACACGCGCTGAGTCTCAGACTACGAGGGAATTTTGCGGGGTATTGCAAAGTCGTTGCCATATAACATTGACTTACTAATTTGAACATTGAAACGGGTCTCAAGAACCAAAAACTCCTTTTAAATTAATTTAAAAATACTAAACGGGGGCTACGACATTCCGTAGCTAGCCTGTCAGTCGGTCGGGTTGTCCTTCGCACGTTGATTAGAAAAAGAACATAATGCCTCGATGTGACAGTTGAAGTGACGGTCCTTTGCTTAACCTGATGGTCCGTCAGATCGTCTTTGCACGTTGGCCAGGATAAGGCCACACTGCCTGAGCGCGGCGGTCCCAGCGATGGTCCGTCGTAGCCTTGATAGACCGTCATTTTGTCCATCGCACTTGCGCCAAAAAAGGGAGTTACTTCCTTGGTTGCGACGGTTCATCATAGACTCGACGGCCCGTTGGATCTTCAGTCGCACCTGGGAGGTTTTGATAACTCTAAGTAAAACGGCCATAACATCTCACCCCAATACCGGATTAGGTCAAAATTGGTATTGTTGGAAAGCTAATTCAATTCTCTACATGACAAAATATCAAATTTATTAAAATTATATAAGGTTTAAACTCTAATAACTTGGGAATTAAATTCTCAATCATTTAGGGCCGAAATTACATTTCACTTGACACGCTCTGAGTCTCAGACTACGAGGGAATTTTGAGGGGTATTTCAATGTCTTTGCCATATCACATTAACTTACTTATTTGAACATTGACATGGGTCTCAAGACCCAAAAACCCCTTTTAAAAATAATATAAAAATACTAAACGGGGGTTGCGACATTCTGTCCCTAGCCTGACAGTCGGTCGGGTTGTCCTTCACACGTTGATCAGAAAAAGAACATTCTTCCTCGATGTGAGGGTCAAAGTGACGGTCCTTCGCTTAACCTGATGGTCCGTCGAATCGTCTTTGCACGTTGGCCAGGATAAGGCCATAGTGCCTGAGCGCGACGGTCCAAGCGATGGTCCGTTGCAGCTTTGAAAGACCGTCATTTTGTCCATCACACTTGCGCCAAAAAAGGGAGTTACTGCCTTGGTTGCGATGGTCTGTCATAGACTCGAAGGCCCGTTGGATCTTCAGTCACATCTGGGAGGTTTTGATAACTCTCAGTAAAACGGCCATAACTTCTCACCCCGATACCGGATTAGGACAAAATTGGTATTGTTGGAAAACTAATTCAATTCTCTACAAGTCAGATTTTAAAAAATTCTATATGGTTTAAACACTAATAACTTGGGAATTAAATTCTCAATCAATTAGGGCCGAAATTATATTTCATTTGACACACTCTGAGTCTCAAACTATGAGGGAATTTTATGGGGTATTAAAATGTCGTAGCTATATCACATTAACATACTAATTTGAACATTGAAACGGGTATCAAGATCCAAAAACCCCATTTAAAAATAATTTAAAAATACTAAACGGGGGTTGCGACATTCCGTCGCTAGCCTGACAGTCGGTCGGGTGGTCCTTCGCACGTTGATCAGAAAAAGAACATACTGCTTTGATGTGACAGTTGAAGTGACGGTCCTTCACTTAACCTGATGGTCCGTCGGATCGTCTTTGTACGTTGGCTAGGAAAAGGCCACAGTGCCTGAGTGCGGCGGTCCCAGCGAAGGTCCGTCGCAGCATTGATAGACCGTCATTTTGGCCATCGCACTTGCGCCAAAAAAGGGATTTATTGCCTTGGATGAGATGGTCCATCATAGACTTGACGGCCCGTTGGATCTTCAGTCGCACCTGGGAGGTTTTTATTACTCTTAGTAAAACGACCATAACTTCTCACACCGATACCGAATTAGGACAAATTGGTATTATTGAAAGCTAGTTCAATTCTCTACATTACAAAAAGTTAAATTTAATAAAATTCTATATGGTTTAAACACCAATCACTTAGGAAGTAAATTCAGAATCATTTTGGTCAGAAATTACATTTCACTTGACACGCTCTGAGGCTCAGACTACGAGGGATGTTTTTGGGGTCTTACAATGTCGTTTCCATATAATATTGACTTACTACTTTGAACATTGAAACGGGTCTCAAGACCTAAAAAACCCTTTTTAATAGAACATAAAAATACTAAACGGGGGCTGCAACATTCCGTCGCTAGTTTGATGTTTCGTCATTAGCCTAACAGTCGGTCGGGTCGTCTGTCGTAAGTTGATCAGAAAAAGAACACACTGCCTCAATGTGATGTTCAAAGTGATGGTCCTTTGCTTAACCTGATGGTCCATGGGATCATCGTTGCACGTTTGCCAGGATGAGGCCACACAGCCTGAGCGCGGCGGTCCCAGCTACGGTTCGTCACAGCCTTGATGGACCGTCATTTTGGCCATCGTACTTATGCTTAAAAAAGGAGTTACTGCCTTGGTTAGGATGGGCCGAATAATGGTCCATCGTAGACTCGACGGTCCGTCGGATCTTCAGTCGCACTTGGGCGGTTTTGATAACTCTCAATAAAATGGACATAACTTCTCACACCGATACCGGATTAGGATGGAATTGGTATTGCCTCGATGTGACGCTCGAAGTGATAGTCCTTCACTTAACCTGATGGTCCGTCGAATTATCTTTGAACATTGGCCAGGATAAGGCCACACTGCCTGAGCGCGACGGTCCCAGCGACGGTCCGTCGCCGCCTTGATAGACCGTCATTTTGTACATCGCACTTGCGCCAAAAAAAGGAGTTACTGCCTTGGTTGCGACGGTCCGTCATAGACTTGATGGCCCGTTGGATCTTCAGTCGCACCTGGGAGGTTTTGATAACTCTCAGTTAGACGGCCATAACTTCTCACCCCGATACCGGATTAGGACGAAATTGGTATTGTTTGAAAACTAATTCAATTCTCTACATGACAAAAAGTCAAATTTAAAAAAATTCTATATGGTTTAAACACTAATAACTTGGGAATTAAATTCTCAATCACTCAGGGCCGAAATTAAATTTCACTTGACACGCTCTGAATCTCAGAGTACAAGGGAATTTTGCGGGGTATTACAATATCGTTGCCATATAACATTGACTTACTAATTTGAACATTGAAACGGGTCTTAAGACCTAAGAACTCCTTTTAAAAATAATTTAAAAATACTAAACGGGGGCTGCGACATTCCGTCGCTAGCCTGACAGTCGATCGGGTTGTCCTTCGCATGTTGATTAGAAAAAGAACATAATCCCTCGATGTGACAGTTGAAGCGACGTCCTTCGCTTAACCTGATGGTCCATCAGATCGTCTTTGTACGTTGGACAGGATAAGGCCACACTCCCTGAGCGCGGCGGTCCCAGCGATGGTCCGTTGTAGCCTTGATAGACCGTCATTTTGTCCATCTCACTTGCTCCAAAAAAAGGAGTTACTGCCTTGGTTGCGACGGTCCGTCATAGAATTGACGGCCCGTTGGATCTTCAGTCGCACCTGGGAGGTTTTGATAACTCTCAGTAAAACGGCCATAACTTCTCACCCCAATACCGGATTAGGACGACATTGCTATTGTTGGAAAGCTAATTCAATTCTCTACATGAAAAAATGTCAAATTTAAAAAAATTCTATAAGGTTTAAACACTAATAACTTGGGAATTAAATTCTCAATCATTTAGGGTCGAAATTACATTTCACTTCACACGCTCTGAGTCTCAGACTACGAGGGAATTTTGCGGGGTATTACAATGTCTTTGCCATATCACATTAACTTACTAATTTGAACATTGAAATGGGTATCAAGACCCAAAAACACCTTTTAAAAATAATTTAAAAATACTAAACGGGGGTTGCGACATTCCGTCCCTAGCCTGACAATCGGTCGGGTTGTCCTTCGCATGTTGATCAGAAAAAGAACATACTTCCTCTATGTGATGGTTGAAGTGACGGTTCTTCGCTTAACCTGATGGTCCATTGAATCGTCTTTGCACGTTGGCCAGGATAAGGCCACACTGCCGGAGCGCGGCGGTCCCAGCGACTGTCCGTCGCAGCCTTGATAGACCGTCATTTTGTCCATCGCACTTGTGCCAAAAAAGGGAGTTACTGCCTTGGTTGTGATGGTCCGTCATAGACTCGACGGCCCGTTGGATCTTCAGTCACATCTGGGAGGTTTTGATAACTCTCAGTAAAACGGCCATAACTTTTCACCCCGATACCGGATTTGGAAAAAATTAGTATTGTTGGAAAACTAATTCAATTCTCTACATGACAAAAAGTCAAATTTAAAAAAATTCTATATGGTTTAAACATTAATAACTTGGGAATTAAATTCTCAATCATTTAGGGCCGAAATTACATTTCATTTGAGACGCTCTGAGTCTCAGACTACGAGGGAATTTTACGGGGTATTACAATGTCGTTGCCATATCACATTGACATACTAATTTGAACATTGAAATGGGTCTCAAGACCCAAAAAATCCATTTAAAAATAATTTAACAATACTAAACGGGGGCTGCGACATTCCGTAGCTAGCCTGACAGTCGGTCGGGTTGTCCTTCGCACGTTGATCAGAAAAAGAACATACTGCCACAATGTGAAAGTTGAAGTGAAGGTCCTTCTTATAACCTGATGGTCCATCAGATTATCTTTGTACGTTGTCCAGGATAAGGCCACAGTGCCTGAGCGCGGCGGTCCCAGCTACGGTCCGTCGCAGCCTTGATAGACCGTCATTTTGGCCAACGCACTTGCGCCAAAAAAGGAATTACTGCCTTGGATGCGATGGTCCATCATAGACTCAACGACCCGTTGGATCTTTAGTCGCACCTAGGAGGTTTTGATAACTCTCAGTAAAACGACCATAACTTCTCACCCCGATACCGGATTAGGACGAAATTGGTATTGTTGGAAAGCTAGTTCAATTCTCTACATTACAAAAAGTTAAATTTAATAAAATACTATATGGTTTAAATACCAATCATTTGGGAAGTAAATTCACAATCATTTTGGTCAGAAATTACATTTCATATGACACGCTCTGAGGCTCAGACTACGAGTGATGTTTTCGGGGTCTTACAATGTCGTTGCCATATAACATTGACTTACTACTTTAAACATTGAAATGGGTCTCAAGACCTAAAAACTCCTTTTTAAAAGAACATAAAAATACTAAACGGGGGCTGCAACATTCCGTCGATAGTTTGATGTTTCGTCATTAGCCTGACAGTCGGTCGGGTCGTCTGTCGCAAGTTGATCAGAAAAAAAACACACTGCCTCGATGTGATGTTCAAAGTGACGGTCCTTCGCTTAACATGATGGTACATGGGATCATCATTGCACGTTGGCCAGGATGAGGCCACACTGCCTGAGCGCGGCGGTCCCAGCGACGGTTCATTGCAGCCTTGATGGACCGTCATTTTGGCCATCGCACTTACGCCATAAAAAGGGTTACTGGCTTGGTTGCGATGGGCCGAGCGATGGTCCATCGTAGACTCGATGGTCCGTCGGATCGTCAGTCGCACTTGGGAGGTTTCGATAACTCTGAGTAAAATGATCATAACTTCTCACCCCGATACCGGATTAGGATGAAATTGGTATTGCCTCAATATGACGTTCGAAGTGAGGGTCCTTCACTTAAACTGATGGTTCGTCGAATAGTCTTTGCACGTTGGCTAGGATAAGGCCACACTGCCTGAGCGCGGCAGTCCCAGCGACGGTCCATCGTAGCCTTGATAGACCGTCATTTTGTCCATCGCACTTGCACCAAAAAAGGGAGTTAATGCCTTGGTTGCGATGGTCCGTCATAGACTCGACGGCCCGTTGGATCTTCAGTCGCACCTGGGAGGTTTTGATAACTCTCAGTTAGACGGCCATAACTTCTCACCCCGATACCGGATTAGGACGAAATTGGTATTGTTTGAAAACTAATTCAATTCTCTACATGACAAAAAGTCAAATTTTAAAAAATTCTATATGGTTTAAACACTAATAACTTGGGAATTAAATTCTCAATCACTTAGGGCAGAAATTACATTTCACTTGACACGCTCTGAGTCTTAGACTACGATGGAATTTTGCGGGGTATTACAATGTTGTTGCCATATAACATTGACTTACTAATTTGAACATTGAAATGGGTCTCAAGACCCAAAAACCCCTTTTAAAAATAATTTTAAAATACTAAACGGGGGCTGCGACATTCTGTCGCTAGCCTGACAGTCGGTCAGGTTGTCCTTCCCACGTTGATTAGAAAAAGAACATAATTCCTCGATGTGACAGTTGAAGTGACGATCCTTCGCTTAACCTGATGGTCCGTCAGATCGTCTTTGCACGTTGGCCAGGATAAGGCCACACTGCCTTAGAGCGGCGGTCCCAGCGATGGTCAGTCGCTGCCTTGATAGACCGTCATTTTGTCCATCGCACTTTAGCCAAAAGAGGGAGTTACTGCCTTGGTTGCGATGGTCCGTCATAGACTCGACGACCCGTTGGATCTTCAGTCGCACCCAAAGTAACGGATTATCAAGCCACTGACGGGCCGTCAAATGTGACGCGACAATGCTGATTTCAAATTTTAAAACCCCAGCACCTAGGAACATATAAATACCCAGTCTAGGTTTAGATTAGGTAACTTTCATACATTTTTTTATCTTATTTCCACCATTGAAATTCATTGTAATATATTATTCTCTGAGATTACAAACCGCTATTGTGGATCAGAAGATTTTTATCAATATTCTCAATGAAGATCAAGAATAATTGTGGGAATATCTGTAAGTAATTCTTTGAATTAATTTATGAACAAAATAATGTTTTTTCTTCTTCTTTTGAGATGTGTGGCTAAAGCTCCCACAACTAGGGTTATAGGAGCGTTGATGTAATTTGCTGATAGGGGTTATAAGAATGCATAATTTCTATGATTCATTGACATTGTATAAAATCCTATTCACAATCATGACCTTTCTTGGTTGAAAAATTCAAGGGTGAGCACAAGAACATCACATGTTTGAGTAGAAAAGTGTATGTTGGGAAAAAAAGGAGATTTATAAGGAATTAAGAGGTTTCAACCTTTGGGTTAAGGGTTGATGCCTTAACAGGATCAACCCACTTGTGAAATAAATTTAAAAATTAAATTCATTCTTTGAGTTCAAAAGAATTAAAAGGGTAATTACCTAGTTAGGTTGAGAAACGAATGGGTCAACATTAGAATTCAATAATTCTTTCAATTGAAGTTGTAAATTAGAAATTTAGAATAACTCACAACCCTAACTAGTTGAACATCTTGGTGAACATATGTGATGCCCCGAAAAAAAATAATTTGTTAAGATATCGGATGAAAATATGTTGAATTCTGTTCTTTATCGTGATTAATAATTTTTCTATGTGGAATTTCTGGATATGCGACCTGTCATCATGTAGAGTAATCAAATAAGCTTTCCAACGATATGTGGATCATCCAAAAAAGACACTCGAGTGATGAGTTATGATCATTCCGATCTAACTGTCAATAGTGGTGAACAGTAAATTTGCAGGAAAAAAATTTATGGCCAGGCGAATTTTAGGGTCAACTTCAAACGATCATAACTCCTTGTACATAATGATATGGGTGAGATACTATATATAAATAGAAATATCTGAAAGTCCTCTTTCCAATGAAATTGGTTTCATCCAATTTGGCCATCAGAGAAAAATGTTATGATCGATCTACTTCAGCCTATCAAAACAGTCCACCAAAGGACAGATTTGACATTATTTGATTTTTAAGGATATTTTGGTCATTCCCACTCCAATACATACGGATAAAACATGGATTGAATTCCATTAAGAGCATTCAATAGCTTATTTTTCTCCAAAATTTCCTAAGGCTCAAACCCCAACCTTACTACACCAAATTTCATCCTTCTATGTCTCTTGATTGAACCGTAGAAATTTCAAATTGATTTGGGATTCGAGTTGATCATGTTAAGGGCTTCGAGAAGCACCCTTTATTTTCGTGAATAAAGTTTCAGAGTCGGAAGTTCATATTCATCTTCCATTTTAAGGTATGTGGAGCTTTGAACAAGATTATCATTTCAATCTTGTGCCCGATATTTTTGTTGAATTATATTGACATGAGATTTTACATGTTTTACCATAAATTGGAAATATGGTTTTATATCTCATATTATTGTCCATGAGCTATGGGATTATGTCATCCGATATGTGTATGATGTTGAGATGGAATTATGTCCAAAAAGTATTTGATTATGAGAGTATGATGATTTAATTTGTTAAGCCTTGATTTATACTATCATTCCACTATTTCCTTAATATGAATTTATAATTGATATTGGAAATTCTATATCCCTACTATGGGTTTATGTATCAAGTACCTTTAAATGAGAGTTGGATGGCAAATTGAGAAATGTTGATATTGAAGTTGCAATGAGTCTTGGTATTTTCCGGATGGTTTTGATGAGTTAAATTGTTGAAAATATTATGTATTGAGTCTTCATATCCTTGTCCAAATATTGAGTCGGTTATGGTTCAATGCATTGATACCTTGTTGATATTGAGAAAAATTAAAATGTTTTGAGCTAAAATGTGTTGAGTTAGGAATCCACAAATTGATATGATTTGATAAATGAGAAAGAGATTTGATTTGGTCTTTATGATAGACCCTTGTGATGTTGTGGTGGATTTCCTAATGTGTTCTGAGCTTATCGGGTAGTAGTACTTATCACCGAGAGGTAAATTTTGTATTTCCCCAAACCTATGTGCCACCGTAGCGTTGTTTGATTGTGATATCATTGGCCAGAGAGCTCGATTATGATTATTGCAGTTTTAAGGTCATACTCCCTGTCAAAGAGTATGACACTCCTTCCAACGGAGGTTTCAAAGGTTGGTATTCCACGTCGCTCACGTGGGGTTATCGGTTATAGGAAACTCCCCTGTCCATAAGAGTCATGTTTATTGAAATACCGAGTCACTCCGAGGTTTGATGTGGTAAATCAAGTTTCCTATGATGATCTATAATAATTTATGAGGTTTTTCTCCTACATTTCCTATCTAAGATGTTATGAGTTGCATAATTCAATGTCATTCATGCCAGGTGTGTCATTATGGTCGTCTGTACGTTTTTATGAAATTTATGATATTATTTATATTTTGCATGCACCCACACATACTCAGTACGTATCTTGTGCTGATCCACATATTTCTCTATGGGCTACATTCTTACCATGATGTAGGTTCAAGTACTCAACCGCAGCCGCGGCAGTGATATCCGAGTGCTGCATCTACATTCCTTCAGTGGTGAGTCCTCATGGTTCGAGGACCAAGTTACTAGTTTTAGTGATGTTGTTTTGTGATCCCTTTGGTATGTTTGGTCAGTTGGGGTTTTGTCCCAATGGCTCATTGATTTTGCTGTATAGAGGCTGTGTCAGACTAGTGTATTGTTGGGTTGGTTTGTGTATTGACATTCCATATATGTACAGTCTAACGATATTTCGTGACATGTACGATGTGATATGATATGTACTTATATATATATCCTTAGCGTAGCGTGTATGTTGTTGTGTTGGAACCCAAGGGTAGTGTTTTGGCTTAAAGGGTTAGCTTGAGGATATGTGTAGCCTTGGGCACCATGTGGCATCTCGGGATGATATTTTGGGGCGTTACAAACTTGGTATCAGAGCCTAACATTGTGAAGAGTCCTAGGGAGTCTGACAAGCCACGTTACGTAGAGTCTTGAGCATCGGTGTGTAGCACGCCACACCTATGATCAAGAGGCTGCGGGGTTTTCTAGTAAAAGTCATTTCTTTCTTTCTACAAGAGTCTATCATGCTTATAACTTTTTCCTTCTGTTATTAATTCGTGCGTTCTTATGATAGAAAATCCCTCCATGTCAAGCTCACGGAAACAACAACCAACCTCAACCCATTGATCCGTTTCATAAGATGGTATCTCATGTCGAATTTTGGGCAGCTTTTCAGACGCTAGCCCAGGAAGTTACCGCCAATACTCAGGCCAACGCTCCACCTCCGCAGGAAAATAATTTGGCAGCAGCACGAATTTGTGATTTTATGTGGATGAATCCCCCAGAGTTTCAGAGGTCGAGAGTAGGTGAGGACCCGCAGATGTATGTTGATGAAATGAAGAAAATTACACAGACTATGCAGTGACCGAGGAAGAAAGTGTGGAGTTGGCTTCTTATCGGTTGAAGGATGTTTCCTATGACTGGGTACAAATGTGGAATAAGGGTAGAGAGGAAGATACCGCTCCGGTGAGTTGGCGATTATTCCAAGATGCTTTTTTGGATAGATTCTTTCCTTTTGAGATACGGGAAGCTAAGATAGAGGAGTTTATGAATTTGAGACAAGGATCCATGTAGGTTAAGGAGTATTGTCTTAAGTTTAATCAGTTATCGAAGTACGCTCCCAATATGATGGCTGACTCGAGGACTAGTATGAGCAAGTTTCTAACTGGGGTATCGAGTTATGTGGTGAAAGAATGTAGATCTACTATGATCAACAGGGAGATTGATATTCCTAGGTTAATGATTCACTCCCAACAGATTGAGTCAGACAAAATAAAGGAAAGAGAATGAGTAAGAGGGATTAAGAGAGTCAGATCGGAGCAACAAGGGTCTGGTCAGACTAGATTCTCCGAAAGGAGTCGCCCTCAGTTTTAGAGATGTCCATTTATACCTGTGCCATCCTCATCTAGTGCTCCCGTATATCGGGGCAGGCAAGAGCTCGGGAATAGGTAGGTACCTTCCAGGTCTCAAGACAGTGTAAGCAACTGGCCTCATCCTCCTTCGTGTGCTAAGTATGGTAAAAAACATTTTGGGGAGTGTTATATAGGGCAGCAGGGCTGTTTTGGTTGTGGCAAGTTGGGCCACATACTTAGAGACTGCTCGTATGCCAGACAACGGAGTCGTGATGCCCGTCCCCAGAGTCAGGCTACTAGTGCCCCGCCTCACGTAGCCCATCTAGTTCCTCATCAGGGTACTTCATCTAGTACTGCTGGCGGTCAACGCCAGAATCGTTTCTATGCTATACCACCTCGTCAGGAGTAAGAGGACTCTACCGATGTTGTCACTGGTATGCTCCGTGTTTTTTATTTTGATGTTTATGTGTTGATAGACCCTGATGATAGGCATATTTACACGCCTAAAGCACCTTAATTTACCCATATTTTAGCTAAATTTGAGAACAAAATATTTAATTCATGCACTTTTAGTCCTTTTTCCTGTATGTGAGCTAATAAACGTAATTAGCAAGTTTTCAGGTATAAACGATGAATATTTGAGCACTTTATGGATAACTTGATGCCCAAGGAAGCTTCACGAAAGAAGGAAAGCAGCGTTTGGACGCCTATGGACTGAAAGTGATGCATGTATAACTTGTCCCGGGCAAAAACAGCATTTCTAAAGACTTTGGGGATCATCAGTAACTTAGTAGGATTAGGATAAGGATGCAGTAACCTAGTAGGATTAGGATAAGTACGCAGTAGCCTAGTAGGAATAGGATATGGGTGTTATAAATACCCTATGTTGCTGAAGTTTTTATTATTATCTCTCTCCATTCATACAATTCATTCAACTCACTCATTCTCTTTCAATTAATTACATTCTCTTCATCTATTCAATTCTTAATTTCCACAACAAGAGAACCGCTATTCTAAAAGGGAATTCACGCCTAACGCCATACCAAGCCCTACTACACGTGAGATCTTTATTTTGGTATAATGATAAAGTCTATTGTGATTTCTGTCGCACTCATGAATAGCTAAACTTCTCTGTTGGGGTTATGGAAGCCTTATGAGATACTATCTATTGCTATGAGTTTGTGAGTTCGTGACTCATATGATGCTTATATCATTATTCACTTCATCTTAATGGAAATTCTTGTGGTTGCAAACGCATAGAATACGCCAGTATAGCATTAACTTGTTCGAAACAAAAGTTATATGTCTAGAAAAGAGATAATGTCAAGGTAATAGGGCACCAACCCCTGTTAAAAAGTTAGTACCGTAACTGGATTAACCTCTTGGAGAGTTCGTACCGTTAGACACGCTTTAAGCTCAAAAGAGTTAAAGTGAAATAATCCTTGATGGTCGAAAGACGCCTGGATTTACCATAGAATACAACTCTCTATAAGCACATGCATGTCTGAATTCCGCATAACTCATAGCCAAAAGAGACGTATAACTCATAAGGTGGACATAACCCCAACTCTCAATTCTCATTGGTTAAACATCTTACTAAACATTCTTTCTTTTTACTTTGCTATTTTCTGTTTTTACTCTATTATTTTGTTTACATTATTGCACGCTATAAAATCCCCCCTTTTACGAGACTTGCACCAAAAGTCTAATAATCTTTGCTTACTTAGTGACCAAGTATTCTCTGTGGGATCGATACCCAAGCCAGTTGGGTTATATATTTGACAACGACCGCTTACACTCTTACGAGAGCTGTAGTTTGAGCGTTATCAAAAATTGGCATCGCTGCCGGGGAATACGATTGTCAACTAAGTTTGTGATAGTTACTATACCCTTTGGTCAAAAGTTCTCAGATTTTACTTTTAGCTGTTGTTTTTGTTCTATTCAGGTTCTATTGGCAGGATGGATGCACAACGTGACATTGACAGAAGGGCGGCTCAACAGGAGCAGGCTAGACTAGATGCACTGGCAGCTGCTCAAGTGCATCAACAGAATATTGATAACCTAGGTCGGGCAACAAATCCTGATGATGAGGACCTGGGTGCTGAGGAGCTACTGAATCCTAGGTGTACTGATGAGGTGGCAGCACCTATGCATAGGAGAGATCATCAAGATAGAATGAGACCTGATCGCCGAGCTGTGCAGGCTCCTTTTGATGATGATGATGACGACGATCTGGATGGAGATGGTGCTACCGGAGCTATTATTCCTTAACCCTTGGCTCCTGGAGCCAAGTTCAATATCACTAGCACCATGATTCAGCTATTGCATCTCAATGGTTTATTTGGTGGACTCGCAGGCGATGATCCGAATATGCACCTGATCAACTTCATCACTACATGCAAGTCATTCGACAATCCAGGAGTTGGACAGAATACAATTCGGCTGCGCTTATTTCTATTGTCTCTATCTGGGGAGGCAACTCTATGGTTGAATGGGCTGACTCCTGATTCTATTACAAATTGGAGGCAATTGAAAGATGCTTTCCTAGAAAGATTCTTTTCGCCATCCAAGAGAGCGCAGTTGAGAGATGAGATTAGTAATTTTCGACAGCTTCCAACTGAAGCTCTCCATGAAACATGGGAGAGATTCAAGAAGAAACTTATGCGGTTCCCAAACCATCAGATGACGAATATCCACTTGATGGAGATATTATACAGGGCTTTGAACTCAGTGACAAAGCCAGTGGTTGATAACGCTGCAGGTGGGTCATTCATGGACCTTAATTTTATTGAGGCAAGTGATATGCTAGATCGTATGACAAAGCAGAGAAGAGCTTGGCATACCGGGGATTCTGAGGTAGAAAGCTCTACTATATCTATTGGCATGACTGCAGAGCAGAGGCTAAGACAAGAGGAACGTGACCAAGATATGACCCACATGAAAATGCAGATGGATCTTCTTACCAAGCATTTATTATCAGGCAAGACCAAAAAAGTCAAAGCAGTTGCGTCAAAAGGAAGAGACGAATCCGATTCAGAGGAAGAAGCCAACTACTTGAATAATCAAGGGGGTTTCCGAGGCAATGCCCAAGGAAACCAAGGTCGGATCTATTATGATAAATCTGGATACAAGGACCGCGATCAAGGTAGTTGGAAAAACAATACCGACAGGAGTGGTTTGTATGTTCCTCCTGGAAGACGTGACAACCGCTGCATCTGGTTCTGGAAATATGTCCATGGAAGATATGATGGATAAGCTACTGAAAGGAGTAGAGGCAACCAGCACAGGAGTAACTGAGGTAATAAATGATCTGTCCTCAATGAAGCAATTGGTTGACTCGCATTCCACTTCAATAAAACAGCTAGAGCAGCAATTGAGTCAACTTTCAGCGGCATTCAATCAAAGAAAAGCTGGAACACTACCTAGCGACACAATGCAAAATCCGAGGAATGATGGATCGTGTATGGCTATTACTACACGAAGTGGTAAAGTGTTGGAAAATTCATCTAAAGGCAAATAGGTAGTTAATGATATAACAGATAATGTTATTGATGCAGAATGTGAAGAGGCCGAAGAAGATGAAGAGTGTGTTCATGACGTCACCCCTAGACGTCTGCAGCCTGAAAAGATTGATAGTTGGAAGCAAAGTAAAAAGAAAGTGGTGGAGAGAACTATTCCCCTTCCACCACCACCTTTTCCTCAGAGACTGAAGAAGAAGGCTGACGACACTCCTGAAAAGGTTGATAATCGGAAGCAAGATAAAAAGGAAGTGGTGGAGAAAACAATTCCCCTTCCACCACCACCTTTTCCGCAGAGACTAAAGAAGAAAGCTGATGATACCAGGTTCAGTAAATTCATGACTATGTTGAAACAGCTGACTATTAATGTTCCTTTGGTGGAAGCGCTAGAGAAGATGCCCGGATATGCTAAATTCATGAAGGACCTTTTAACAAAGAAGCGGGCAGTAAGCTATGAGCCGACAAATAGTATTCATCATTGCAGTGCAATTGCCACAAGGTCCTTAGTACAGAAGAAGGAAGACCCTGGTGCTTTCACTATTCCTTGCACGGTTGGATTTATGAATTTTGCTAAGGCATTGTGCGATTTGGGAGCTAGCATCAATTTGATGCCACTATCCGTCTACAGAAAATTGGGGTTGGGCGACCCTACACCAACCAATATGCGGCTCGTGATGGCAGATAGGTCGATAAAACGACCTATGGGTATCTTGAATGATGTGTTGGTGAAGGTGTCTACCTTCATTTTTCCTGCAGACTTTGTGATTTTGGATTGCGAGGTGGATTCTGAAGTTCCCATAATCTTGGGGCGTCCTTTCCTTGCAATAGGAAGTGTGCTTATTGACATGAGAGCTAATGAGCTTTTATTTTGGTTGAATGACGAAGTGGTCCGCTTTGATATATGCAAAGCAATGAAGCAGCCCAGCGATATGAATGTGTTCTCTGTAACTGATGTTCATTATGAGGAAAAGAAAGCATTATCTATAGAGAAACAACTTACTGTTGAGCCATTGTCTGCTGCGCTGCTGAATGTTGAGCATGAGGACGATGAAGATTATAAAGAAACTATGTGTGCTCTAACAGAAATAGGATCCTATTCTCATACTCCTAAGCAGCCAGACCTTGATCTTAAGAATCAACCGTCACCAACATTGAAGACTTCCATTGAAGAGCCCCCAGTGCTAGAATCGAAAGAGCTCCCCAATTATCTAAGGTATGCGTTCTTGGGAAGTGGAAATACACTTCCGGTGAGTGTGGCGGATGATTTAAGTGAACAGCACGTAGAGGCTCTCATCTCTGCTCTGAAGAGATACAAGAGAGCTATGGGTTGGACTATTGATGATACAATTGGTATCCCTCCTGGGATATGTATGCACAAGAGTCATATCGAAGAAGATTGCATGCCTACAAGTAAGCATCAGCGTCGTCTGAATCCATTCAGAAAACGATGCCCCATCTATCTCGATGAAGTCTAAGTAATCGAGATAGTTATGTCGTGTCGCGACAATAAATCAAGCGCTTGGTGGGAGGCAACCCATCATTTTTAATTGTTTTGTTTTCTTAAGATTTTGTTGAGCCACGACCAAAACTAAGGCGCTTGATGGGAGGCAACCCATGGTTCTAATCGTTTTTGTTATTTTTGAGTAAATGTAGGTGCAAGAGGTGTAAAGGAGGAGATTGGTTTCAAATTTTGATTTGGAAGTATTGCATGTTGAAGGTGGTAAGTTAGGAATGAAAAAGCAAAAGGCTATGGGTTAGGCATTGCCTATGAAAATATAGGCAAAGAACAAGGCAAGGCCTATGTAAATCTAGGCCACGAACAAGGCATGGCCTATGCTATGGCGTAAGATCTCGGATTCTAGAGTGCCATAACATAGGCGCCGCCTATGCTCAACAATGCCATAGCATAGGCGCCGCCTATGCAAAAGCATTTTGTCTCTGAATCTAGTATGCCATGGCATAGGCGTCGCCTATGCCTAACAATGCCATAGCATAGGCGCCGCCTATGCCAAGCATAGGTAAATAATTAGGCGCCGCCTATGGTCACTTTTGGCCTCCAAATCCGATTCCAAATGGGTCAAAACCCGACCCAAGCTTGTCCTATAAATAGAACCTTAGTCTTAGAACAAAAATGCATTTAAAATTCAACCTAAGTGCCGCCTACCTCTCCAAAATCTCTCAAAAATTTTCCTTTTGCTCTTTTACTTTGCAAGAACATCTTCCGAGGCCATCAACCAAGTACAATGGCACCAAAAGCATGCCAAGGAAAGGACAAAGAAACCACCTCACAGAAAGGCCAGAAAAGGGGATGAAAAGAGCAAGATGAATCCTCTTCACTACAAATACCTCAACGCACTTTGGGATCAAGTGGGTACAATTTGAGGAAACTCTGAGGATGACGACTCTGATGATGATTCCGATGCAGGGGGAATGACCCCAGACATAGAAGAAGAGTCCAACTAATCAGGTTTTCCGTATTTATTTTCCACTGAGGGCAGTGTGTCCCGTCTAAGTGTGGGGTGCTGGTATTCGTATACTGTACTTCTTTGCCTACATTTATGGTCCTACATTTATGGTCATATTTTTTTTTGTTTGTCATAGATTTTGATGCATGAAATTGTTCTGATAAGCGGCATGGTGTTATGACAAGAGTTTGTGCTAGAATCATTACTATTGAGACATTTAGGCTCTAAATGTGACTCATTATGTGATAAGTGTGTGGTTTAATTCCTTCATCTGTTGGGTCAATAGTCTGTACTGCTCCCAATAAAGTCGACCATGTGCCTTGTGTGTGTGAGGTGATAGTATATTCTGTGTTTGTGGCTGATGCTAGAACTTGCCTGGTGTGTGTGTAAACCAAAATAAAGAGTGTGAGTCTAGGAGATGATTTAGGCATTTCTTTGGCAACCGATACTTGTTTACCTTTGTTTTACCTACCCGTGGACATTATCCTAGTCAACCCCTTTGAGACTTTAGCTATTTTCTTTGACAGCCTCATATGTAAGCCTAATCCATTTTTTTCAAGACCATAATTTGATCAAAATTCCTAAGTGCTTTAAGTTGTGAAGTCATGTGACAAAATAAGAGGAAATTGGGTGAGAGCGATGCCTTAGAGTGTATTGGTACTTGAATTTGTTATGAAAAAGAGTGGTTATCATAGAGATGTGTTATAAAAAAAAGAAATAGAAAAAAAAATGATAAATTGTGTTTATGATTAAATAAAAAGATAGTTGTGCTTGAATGGCAAAATAGGTGAAAAGGGGTGATACATGAATGAAAGGTAGCAGGGTTGATTAAAATAGAGTGTTAATGGCATAATGTGATGTATTAAAGCGCTTAGGAACATAGTCACTATTTCTGGCCAAAATAGTCCTATCCGTCCCTTAGCCTACATTACAACCTGTAAAGACCTATTTGATCCTAAGCTTAACATTCTGATATTAGTAGAGCATTACACTAAGGGAAAGCCTATGGTCATAAGTTGCAACATATGAATTCTTTGTGAGAGTGAGAGGAAGGATAATCTTATACCCATGTTCTGAAAAATGCAATATTTGAGAGTGATTATGGGTAATATCTTATGTGAGACACACATGGTTGATGAGTTTTGGGTAGTATTGTATGATTCTTTGTGGCTTAACTTGTGGATACGAATTAACCATCATCACGAGTCTATATTAGAGGTTGAATTGTTTCTAGAAGTGATTAGAAAACCACTCTTTGCTAATAATTGTTGTGCCTGTCTTGATGAATATTTTGTGTTGTTACTGTGAAACCCTAAGTAGATGTTTATATGGACATGATATATTGTTCGAGGACAAACAAAGCTTTAAGTGTGGGCTGTTGATGATAGGCGTATTTACACGCCTAAAGCACCTTAATTTACCCATATTTTAGCTAAGTTTTGAGAACAAAATATATAATTCATGCACTTTTAGTCCTTTTTCCTGTAAGTGAGCTAACAAACGTGATTAGCAAGTTGTCAGGTATAAACAATGAAGATTCCAGCACTTTATGGATAACTTGACGCCCAAGGAAGCTTTACGAAAGAAAGAAAGCAGCGTTTGGACGCCTATGAACTGAAAGTGATGTATGGATAACTTGTCCCGGGCAAAAACCGCATTTCTAAAGACTTTGGGGATCAACAGTAACTTAGTAGGATTAGGATAAGGATGCAGTAACCTAGTAGGATTAGGATAAGTACGCAGTAGCCTAGTAGGAATAGGATATGGGTGTTATAAATACCCTATGTTGCTGAAGTTTTTATTATTATCTCTCTTCATTCATACAATTCATTCAACTCACTCATTCTCTTTCAATTAATTACTTTCTCTTCATCTATTCAATTCTTCATTTCCACAACAAGAGAACCGCTATTCTAAAAGGGAATTCACGCCTAACGCCATACCAAACCCTACTACACGTGAGATCTTTATTTTGGTATAATGATAAAGTCTATTGTGATTTCCGTCGCACTCATGAATAGATAAACTTCTCTGTTGGGGTTATGGAAGCCTTATGAGATACTATCTATTGTTTTGAGTTTGTGAGTTCGTGACTTATATGATGCTTATATCATTATTCTCTTCATCTTAATGCAAATTTTTATGGTTGCAAACGCATAGAATACGCCAGTATAGCATTAACTTGTTCGAAAGAAAAGTTATATGTCTGGAAAAAAGATAATGTCAAGGTAATAGGGCACCAACCCCTGTTAAAAAGTTAGTTTCATAACTGGATTAACCTCTTGGAGAGTTCGTACCATTAGACACGCTTTAAGCTCGAAAAAGTTAAAGTGAAATAATCCTTGATGGTCGAAAGACGCCTGGATTTACCATAGAATACAACTCTCTATAAGCACATACATGTTTGAATTCCGCATAACTCATAGCCAATAGAGACGTATAACTCATAAGGTGGACATAACCCCAACTCTCAATTCTCATTGGTTAAAAATCTTACTAAACATTCTTTCTTTTTAATTTTCTATTTTCTGTTTTTACTCTATTATTTTGTTTACATTATTGCACGCTACAAAATCCCCCCTTTTACGAGACCTTCACCAAAAGTCTAATAATCTTTGCTTACTTAGTGACTACGTATTCACTATGGGATCGATACCCAACCCAGTTGGGTTATTTATTTGACAACGACCGCTTACACTCTTACGAGAGCTGTAGTTTGAGCGTTATCAGACCCCGTTTTGAGTTTTTATTATGTGACACCTCTGGTTACTGTAAATTTTGAAATGGATCCTAAACTAATTTCTGAGCCTATTTTGGTTTCTACTCCGATAGTAGAGTCTGTCATTGCTAAGAGGGTGTATAATAAATGTCCCATTACTATCTTTCATCGGGTTATGTATGCTGATATTATTGAGCTAGATATGGTTGACTTTGATATCATTCTGGGTATGGATTGGCTTCACTCATGCTATGTGTCTATTGATTGTCGTGCCCGTGTGGTCAAGTTTTTGTTTCCTGATGAACTTATCCTCGAATGGTCCAGGAGTTCTGTGATTCCTAAGGGTCGTTTCATATTCTTTCTCAAAGCTAGGAAGTTGATTTCCAAGGGTTGCATCCACCATTTGGTTCGGGTTAAAGCCACTAAGTCTGAAACCCCGACCATTCAGTCAATTAATGTTGTTAATGAGTTTCTTGATATCTTTCTGGAAGATCTCCCTGGAATACCTCTTGATAGAGAGATAGAGTTCAGGATTGACCTTCTTCCTGATACTCAGCCTATTTTTATTCCTCCGTATCTCGTGGCTCCCGCGGAACTTAAATAGTTAAAGGGGAAATTAAAAGATCTTTTAAACAAAAGTTTTATCAAACCTAGTGTGTCCCCGTGGGGTGCACCTGTCCTTTTTGTGCGTAAGAAAGATAGTTCTTTGCGGATATGTATTGATTACCGGCAGCTTAATAGGGTTACTATTAAGAACAAATATCCGTTTCCTTGAATTGATGATTTATTTTATCAATTGCAAGGTCCAAGCTACTTTTTTAAGATAGACCTCAGATTCGGTTATCACCAACTTAAGGTTAGAGAATGTGATATCCCCAAGACAACTTTTCGAACCCGTTACGGTCATTTTGAATTTATAGTGATGTCTTTCGAGTTAACTAATGCTCCAGCGACTTTCATGGATCTTATGAACCGTGTATTCCGTCCATATATGGATTTATTTGTAATAGTGTTCCTTGATGATATTCTTATTTACTCCCGAAGTGAGGGTGAATATGTGGATCATCTCTAAATCGTGTTGGAAACTCTTCGAACTCATCGGTTGAATGCTAAGTTCAGTAAGTGTGAGTTCTGGCTGAACTCTCTAGCCTTCTTGGGTCATGTTGTTTCTTCCGAAGGTATTAGAGTTGATCCTCAAAAGATAGAGGCTATAAAGAGTTCGCCTAGACTTATTTCTCCTTCTGATAATCGAAGTTTCTTGGGTCTAGCTGGTTATTATCGTTGTTTTGTTGAAGGGTTTTCATCTATTACGTCTCTTATGACCCGTTTGAACCAAAAAAAAGTGAAGTTCATGTGTTCCGAATCTTACGAGAAGTGTTTTCAGGAGTTAAAGACTCGACTCACTGCAGCCCCTGTGTTGACTTTGCCTGACGGTGTTGATGGTTTTGTGGTGTATTGTGATGCTACCAGAGTCGGTTTGGGTTGTGTATTGATGCAAAAGGGCAAGGTTATATCTTATGCTTCCAGGCAGCTAAAGCCTCATGAGAAGAATTATCCTACCCATGACCTTGAATTAGCTGTCGTGATTTTTGTTTTGAAAATTTGAAGACATTATTTGTATGGTTTCCATGTCGACGTCTTCACGGACCATAAGAGCTTCCAGTATGTATTCACCCAAAAGGAGTTGAATCTTAGGCAGAGACTATGGTTAGAACTGTTGAAAGATTATGATATAAGCGTGCTATATCATCCGGCCAAGGCCAATGTAGTAGCAGATGCCCTTAGTTAGAAGTCCACGGATAGCGTAGCATATATAGAGATTGGTAAGAAGGAGTTGGCCCGTGAGGTACATCATTTGGCTAGATTGGGGGTTAGGTTGTTTGGTGATGCAGAGGGTAGTATAGGAGTGCAAAGCGGTTCCGAATCCTCTTTAGTTTTGGAAATGAAGAAGAAGCAAGACAGGGATCCTACCTTGGTCAGGTTAAAAGAGTCAGTTAAAGACCAAAAGGTAGAGGTTTTCTCGGGGAAGATGGCATTTTGAGACTCTGAGAAAGATTATGTGTTCCTGATGTTGATAACTTGAAGTAGAGGATTATAGCGGATGTTCATGGTACACGATACTCTATCTATCCTGGTGCTACCAAGATGTACCATGATTTGCGGGAAATCTATTGGTGGAACAGTATGAAGAGGAATATAGCAGAATTTGTGGCGAAGTGTTACATGTGTCAACAAGTTAAAATAGAGCATCAAAGGCCTAGTGGCATGATGCAAGGTTTAGCATTCCTACTTAGAAGTGGGAAGAAGTGAATATGGACTTCATAGTTGGTTTCCCTCCTTCTCGTCGCCATCATGATTCGATTTGGGTTGTCGTAGATCGGCTGACGAAATCAACTCATTTCTTGCCTCTGCATTCATCATATATAGCTGAAGATTATTCTAGAATATATATTCGGGAACTCATCAGACTTCATTTTATTCCTTTGGCTATTATTTCTGACAGAGGTACTCAGTTTACCTCTAAGTTTTGGAAATCTTTCTAGAAGGGTCTAGGTACCAAAATTCGTTTAAATTCTGCTTTCCATCCGTAAACAGATGGTCAGTCCGAGCGGACCATTCAGACTTTAGAAGATATGTTGAGGGCTTGTGTTCTTGATTTTAAAGGTAGTTGGGATGAGCACTTAGCATTAATCGAGTTTGCTTACAATAACAGTTTTCATGCTACTATTAGAATGGCCCCGTTTGAAGCTTTGTATGGTAGAAGGTGTAGATCACCCATTAGTTGGTTTGAAGTTGGTGAGGCTACCGCGACTGGACCATATGCGGTGTTTGAGTCCATGGAGAAGGTTAAGTTAATTCGGGAAAGATTGAAAACCGCCCAAAGTCATCAAAAATCATACGCAAATGTAAGTAGGAAAGACCTTGAATTTGATGTTGATGATTTAGTGTACTTGAATGTTTCACCCATGAAAGGGGTGAAGAGATTTGGGAAGAAAGGAAAACTAAGTCCCCATTACATTGGTCCCTATAAGATTGTGGATCGCATTGGAAAGGTAGCGTATAAGGTTGAATTGCCAGCGGAGTTATCTAACGTCCATCCGGTTTTCCATGTATCTATGCTTAAGAAGTCTATTGGTGATTCTGTTGTGATTGATCCTTCCAAAATATCGGGTATTCAAGATAGTCTTTCATATGAATAGATTCCGGTTGAGGGTTTTGACTTTCAATTTCGTAGGCTAAGAAACAATGAAGTTCCTTTGGTTAAAGTGCTTAGGCGAAATCAATCCGTGGAGAGTGCTACTTGAGAAGACGAAGAAGATATGCATGCCAAATATCCCCACCTCTTTCCTACGAATCCTGAGCATGTCAAAGGTATCGTTCTCTTTTGATTTAATCCTTATTGTTATGTTTATCTTGGATTGTGTGTTTTCTACGATATCCAAAAAAATCTAAAATGGAGTATATGCTTGGGCAAGATAATTTTTCTCTATATACTCATTTTCATAGTATTCTTGACCTACCTATCAACATTCGAGGATGAAAGTTTCCAAGGGGGAGAGGATGTGATGCCCCGGAAAAAATTTTTCCGTTAAGATCTCGGATGAAAATGTGTTGAATTCTATTTTTATCGTGATTAATAATTTTTCTGTGTGGAATTTCTGGATATGCGATCCGTCATCGCGTAGAGAATCGAACAATCTTTCCAACGATATGTGGATCATCCAAAACGGACACTCGAGCGATAAGTTATGATCATTCCGATCTAACCGTGAATAGTGGTGAACAGTAAATGTACAGGAAAAAAATACTGAGGCCAGGCGAATTTTAGGGTCAACTTCAAATGATCATAACTCCTTGTACATAATGATCTGGGTGAGCTACTGTATATCAACAGAAATCTCTGAAAGTCCTCTTTCCAATGAAATTGGTTTCATCCATTTTGTCCATCAGAGCGAAAAGTTATGGTCGATCTACTTCAGCCTATCAAAATAGTCCACCAAAGGACAGATTTGACAGTATTTGAATTTTATGGGTATTTTTTTCATTCCCACTCCGATCCATCCAGGTAAACCATAGATTTAAGTCCATTAAGAGCATTCAGTAGCTCTTTTTTCTCAAAAATTTCCTAAGGCTCAAAACCCAACCCTACTACTCCAAATTTCATACTTCTATGTCTCTTGATTGAACCGTAGAAATTTCAAATTGATTTGGGATTCTAGTTGATCATGTTTCGTGAATAAAGTTCCAGATTTGGAAGTTCATATTCAACTTCCATTTTTAGGTATGTGGAGCTTTGAACAAGATTATCCTTTCAATCTTGTGCCCGGTATTTTTGTTGAATTACATTGACATGAGATTTTACATGTTTTACCATGAATTGGAAATATGGTTTTATATCTTTTATTATTATCCATGAGCTATGGGATTATGTAATTCGATATGTGCATGATGT
The DNA here is from genome assembly GCA_030864215.1 of Capsicum pubescens. NCBI lineage: Eukaryota > Viridiplantae > Streptophyta > Magnoliopsida > Solanales > Solanaceae > Capsicum > Capsicum pubescens. The sequence goes on from CM061548.1 coordinate 326,169,576, forward strand.
TGAGATGGAATTATGCCCAAAATGTATTTGATTATGAGAGTATGATGATTTAATTTTTTAAGCCTTGATTTATACTATCATTCCACTATTTCCTTATTATGAATTTATAATGGATATTGGAAATTCTATATCCCTACTATGGGTTGATGTCTCAAGTACCTTTAAATGAAAGTTGGATGGAAAATTGAGAAATGTTGATATTGAAGTTGCAATGAGTCTTGGTATTTTTTGGATGATTTTGATGAGTTAAATTGTTGAAAATATTATGTATTGAGTCATCATATCCTTGTTCAAATGTCGAGTCGGTTATGGTTCAATGCATTGATACCTTGTTGATGTTGAGGAAGATTAAAATGTTTTGAGCTAAAATGTGTTGAGTTAGGAATCCACAAATTGATATGATTTGATAAATGAGAAAAAGATTTTATTTGGTCTTTATGATAGACCCTTGTGATGTTGTGGTGGATTTCCTAATGCGTTCTGAGCTTGTCGGGGAGTAGTACTTAGCACGGAGAGGGAAATTTGGTATTTGCCCAAATGTATGTGCCACCGTAGGGTTGTTTGATGATGATATTATTGGCCAGAGAGCCCGATTGTGATTATTGAAGTTTTAAGGTCGTACTCCCTGGCAAAGAGTATGACGCTCCTGCCAACGGGGGTTTCAAACGTTGGTATTCCACGTAGCTCACGTGGGGTTGTCGGTTATAGAAAACTTCCCTGTCCATAAGAGTCATGTTTATTGAAATACCGAGTCACTTCGAGTTTTGATGTGGTAAGTCAAGTTGCCTATGATGATCTATAATGATGTATGAGGTTTTTCTCCTACATTTCATATCTAAGATGTTATGAGTTGCATGATTCAATGTCACTCAAGCCAGGTGTGTCATTATGGTTCGTATGTACGTTTTTACAAAATTTATGATATTATTTATATTTTGCATGCGCCCCCACGTACTCAGTACGTATCTTGTGTTGACCCACATATTTATCTATAGGCTACATTCTTACCATGATGTACGTTTAGGTACTCAACCGCAACCGCGACAGTGATATTCGAGTGCCGCATCTACGTTTCTTCAGTGGTGAGTCCTCATGGTTCAAAGACCAAGTTGCTAGTTTTGGTGATGTTGTTTTGTGATCCCTTTGGTCTGTTGAGTCTGTTGGGGGATTGTCCCAATGGCTCGTTGATTTTTTTGTACAGAGGATATGTCAGACTAGTGTATTGTTGGGTTGGTTTTTGTATAGACATTCCATATATGTACAGTCTAACAATATTCTGTGCCATGTGCGATGTAATATGATATGTACTTATATATATATCCTTAGCGTAGCGTGTATGCTGTTGTGTTGGAACCCAAGGGCAGTGTTTTGGTTTAAAGAGTTAGCTTGAGGCTACGTGTAGCCTTGGGCACTGTGTGGCGTCTCGCGATGATATTTTGGGGCGTTACAACATAATCCTAGTTGTATTAATCTCATTGAATTAAAAATTGCAATAATATTCTCTAGTTGTAATACATCTTGGTACAAACATCAAAATCTTATTAACAAACCAAAACCCCCATTACCCCGAAACCTTTGATCAACAGTCTATTAATAAATATAACACTTATGGGTCGTTTGGTAGAGTGTATAAGAACAATGCAAAATATAGTGTATTAGTAATGGTTGCATTAGCAATACTTGTATTATATTTGCTTGTATTAGTTATGCATGTATTATTTCTTATACATTTTTTGGTTTGATGTATAAGAAATAATACATCTTACATAATTTCTATAAAAGAAATTTTTGTTTAAAAAAATACCCTTATTTGATTTTGTATATATTTTTGCAACAAAGTTCTTTTGTTATTTCAAACATAATTAGTATTGTTGAACTATTATATAGAGGTTTAGGATTAATAGAAAGACCTTCATCTTTGTGCAAAAATGTTACGCTGACTAATTAACATAGTCGAAACAAAAATAAAATACAAGATGTAAAATTAGAAAATAGTCTCGAATTTTTTTAAAATATTTTTAAAGACTCTCGAATCAAAGGAAAAATATGTTATAGTTATTTAAATCAGTCATTCATTGTTGTAAATTCAAATGATGTGAAAAGAAATTGTTAAATATTTTGAAAAGATTCACTATTGCAAATTAAAATAGCGGGAAAAAGAATGGTGAAATATTTTGAGAGAAAAATTTAGGGGTATTAAGGTAATTTAATAAGTTAATGCATGTGTTTAAAGTATTTGTATTACTAATACATAGGAAATAGAGTGCATTACTAATACACACTTCAATACACAATAGAGTGTATAACTAATGCTTGCATTAGTTATTCATAGGCAAAAAGTCATACCAAACAAGGTACTAGAAGTACATATTAACTAATGAATGAATTATATTTTAGAATACATTCTACCAAACGACCCTTTAGTTTGCACAGTATTCCCTAGGGAATTCGACCACAATTTAGTTTGGCTCTATATTTGACAACGACCGCTTACACTTTCTAACGAGAGTTGTAATTTGGGCGTATCAGTTGTGTCACAAAACCTACCTTATGTGGTCTAACACATATGTGTTGTGTTTTAATATTGTTACTTCTATTTCCAAAGATCATGCTCTTCACCCTCAGTTACTCTCGTAATATCAGGATGGTGGTTGTTATAGAAGAATTGTAATGTTCTAGGATACAGAGTGGTTGATCTTCCTTATAAAATTCTGGTGTGGATGCTCGTACTAGGTTTATAGGTAAACCGAAAAGAGTGAGATTAAACTTTTGTTATGTCATATAGTTAGGAGGGAAATATGTGGTGAAAATCCTTGGTAAAGGGATTATTGTTTTTATCTTTTGGCAGGGAGATCTGTCAAGTCGGCGTAGTAAGGATGAGCTTGAATGTTTTCATTTATAGATACACAAATCATTGTGTTATGTGGCTAATAATATTAATAAGACATGAACTTGTTCAACTATAGTGATAGGTTGGAGTAGTATTCCTTGCTGGATTTGAGGCATAGAGCCATGTGGCTTAAGTTAGTATCATATAACTCCAAAATGGGCTTTAACATAGATGGAATGTATAGTTAGAATCCGGCACTTGTAGCAATATGTTTTGTAAGGGAACTTGCAGAATTAAAATGGTGAAGTGTGGTATTCATAGGTGAATTCATAGTAGAGAGATAGTGTGATATTTAAGCACAATTAGTATAAGACCCTCAAAATGTCCACCATTTTTTTTGACCCTCTCGTGTTTGAGCCATCGATTATTGACTCAAATTATGTCTCGGGATGCTAAAAAGGGTTACCGAGAAGAGTTTTGGAATTTTTGAATAGGGTACGAAGTAGATTTAGGTCATGGAGGTAGTGAGCCTCCATGATAGCCCCATGACACAGAGGCTCTGATCTGCGATAAGGTCCGCGATGTGGACCTAAGTAAAAGTTTGGTTACTTCTATTTTCACGCTTGGGGTGAGGAGCTTTGGGTCTTTTACCCTTTGAACTACCTTGGTCTCATTGCTGCATGATTCATGCTTACATAATTTACTTGGTGATGCCATTAATACCTTATCTTTTGATTCCTATATATGTTTTGTTAAGGGAAAATTCTTAATGTGAAGTTACATACTTTGTTCCGTACTTATATAGCTTCAAAATATTCCTATTCATCATTAGAGGAAGAATGATACCAAGGGGGAGATAATATAACACACCAAAACTTTAGGCTAGAATTCAAATCATTGTTTCTACGTGAATAAACTCTAATTCAATTTTTATGTCTAAATGTATGTGTTATGATTATTATCCTAGTGTCAAAAGTGCTTTTTAGGGGAAGAATGATTGTAGTAAACACTTAGAGTAAAGTGGAGTTAAGAACTTTCTCTATCGACTAAATTTTAGAATTCAATTATGTAAGTGTCAAATTTGAATATGTATAACTTCTTGAATATGTGGTATCTTTGGTCTCAAAAAACCCCCAAATGATATATAATTGAGTCCTCTTTCCAACGCATCCAATTTTGCCTTAATCCGATACCCGATCGAAAAGTTATGAGGAGTTTCATGAGGAGACAAAAAGGGTCCTTGATGGTGACGCGTCAAGGAGATCATCATGGATATTTCACTCCATAACACGTTAATGCTTTAAATTTGGGAAATTTCAAACTTGATTACTTGTAGGAAGGGTTGTTGGTGTCATTTCACTTGTAAACGACCCCTTATCACTATATTAACCTATTTTCATCCATTTTCATGATATAACATAGATTAGTTCACTCTAAAAAATCCTCTATCTCAAATATAACTTTTCTAGTAAAGGATAGGGTTCAAAGAGGTGGTGGTCTAGGGTCCTAAGGGTGTGGTCTTCAATTTTCTTGGTAATTATAGAAATAATCTCTTTTCCTATACTTATACTTTTCTTAATGGCATAAATTGATTATTGATGAAATATTTTAAGGTGGGTTTTGATATAGTTGAGGGCTTTTGACATGATTGGTTATTTTATTAATTTTCATGGTTATTTGTGCAACATTCATGCTTTACTATTCATTTTGAATATTGTGGGGTGTATAGGAATGGTAAATGGATTTTGGAGTACTATGATTCCCCAATTACTTGGTTTTGTTTTTGAAAATTATATGCCCTTAACATGTTTTTGAAATTGTAAACGAATATGATTTTTTCACTTGGTTTGACTAATCCACCTATCTAATTACATGGCTTAAAAAGGTTAAACAATGAACATTGATTTTAAAGGCCTTGTTGGCTATGTTTTGATTTAATGAACAATGGGGTTCGAAGCATTTCCCCATACTTTATTTGATGAAGAAAAGGGGTCGAGGCATTCCCCCATACTTGATTTAATGAACATAAAGGTGTTTGAGTAATTCCCCTAAGTTAATTTGCTGGTTATGGCATATAGATAAGCTTGTAAGTATATGGGTATAACGATACCCATGTGTCCCTTAATGGTTGGTTCATTGAATAACAAATAGTTAAGGTGAAACTTATTTTAAATTTGACTTAAAAGGGGTTATATAGCTAAGCCATGAAGTTGTGGGTTTTGGATTGCTTGTACTTGAAACTAGTGTTTGCTGACATGAGGTTTTGCCTTGATGACCTATCAGCATGGTTCACACTATTGATGTATATTTGTATCTTCGATTAACATAGCATCGGGGCATTACCTTGTCTTCCTCGATACCTCTGGTTCATTCAGCTAACATGCACCAGGCCCTTTCACTAGGGGGAGCTGAACCCATATAGCTCGTGGGTACCTATTTATGACGGTTGAGCTACATAGTCTAGGTTAAAGTTTTTAAATACATGGTAAGACTTGTTCCTTTTCCCGACATTTGATATATATATACATATATATATATATATATATATATTTCATTTAATAGTATGAATGGGATTTGAATGGTTTGGAATTATCATTAATGGCATTATTTATTCCCTTATCCATGAGTTGCATGCTAGTGCTCCAACCTCTAAATGTTTTCAGACATTGTATCCCCACACAATGGATGAACTGGTTGTAATACTACTCCGCCTGCACAGTAACTAAGTGATTGTAGGACAGGTCGTGAGTCAGACTAAAGTGATGAGCTTCCATTCTTTAGAAGACCCCTTTTCATGTTTAGTTTATTAGAACTCGATTTTTGTTAGGGTCTTTGTGGATATTGTGGTCTTGGGTATTGTTTACGTTTGAAATATTTATCCTTTACATAACCTTCTTGGATCTCTTATAACATTTATCTTATATTGATGACATTCGCTACTAGGTGTTCTTAGCTGTATTGGAATAGGCTTAGTGGGCGGTCTCTAGTCCTAGGTGGACTAGGCATGATCGTCACGTCCAGGACGTGGTTCAGGTCGTGACACTCATCCTCATTATGAGAAACACTCCACACAGACAATATGCTAAGGGAGTGACCAAAAAATTAGTCTTACCTGAATGGTAAAATATGCTCATATCATAATCCTTAAAAACCTCTATCCACCTTCTTTGATGAAGATTTAGATCTTTCTGGTTGAACACTGATCTTAGGTGCATTTATGCACTATAGTGTTGTTATCCTAGAGTATTTATCCTTGTAAAAGTACAATTCATATGATTAATATGCTAATGATGATATAAATAAGCATCTAAGTTATTAAGTATGCGATTACTATGTTTAAAGGTTTTTCAAAACAAGTTTGTACTTAAAAGGGTCACTTAGAGTTCAAACGAGAAAACTAGAGTTACTAGCTTGAGCTAGGTGTTGTTCTACTCCATCATAATGGATTCTATTATGTAAAATGAGTTACTAATGTTTTTATTATGCAATTATGTGTGAAACAACTTGTTTATAATGTTCAAAGTGCAATTGGAATAAGACAAGAGTTAAAACAGGAAGTAAAGATCAACATGGGCAAGCCTAGTCTTAGCTCGAGTTTCTAGTTCATCATTTTTTATATTGTGTTTTTATGATCTCTACTACGGGGTGTTATTATGACACCCCATACTTCTACCTAGCTTAAAATCATCCCAGAAATGTTAAATTGTTTCAAAGATGAATCCACTTTTATACTTGTGGTATTTTCAAGATTCACTTTTTATCATGTGGAAATTGAAAAATCTTTCCATCGATACCAAATTCGTCCAAATCCAACACCCGGGCGAAGAGTTAGAGCCTTTATAGTGACACAATGTATAACTTGAGCCATCAACGCATACCGGAGACAACTTAAATGGCAATTATTTATTTCTAGTGTTGCACTGCGATAGTGACGCGTCCCTCCAAACTTTCAGGTTGCAAACAAAGTGGCAACACGATAGCACCACGTCGTGCCACCATGCAATTTCCTATTTGTTACTTTCCATAGACACGACGCGATAGCACCGCGTCGCGCCATAGGTCCAAATCGGGAAATTTTCACAAAATTTAAATACGCATCCAACGGCTAAAAGGGTCAGTTTTTCACCCCTATATAAACCCAATAACACGTGGTTCAGCCATATTTCACCAAAAATATATTGTTTCTAACAAGTTTCTCTCAAGAACAATCTAGGGTTTCAATTGGGAATTCAAATCCAAGACTCAAATTCAAGAATCTCTCCATCAATCTTCTTAGAATCAAGAACTAAGGTATGCACAGTGTTGATTCATAGACTCCTTCCATCCATGAAGCTCAAGAACCCGATTTAAAACTATATGTCATGATGTTCTTGTTTTGAATTGATTATGTTCATGTTATTATTGTTGTATAATTGCAAAGATTTCACTGAAAAAAATGCAGAACATAATCAATTCAAAACAACAATATTGAATTGATTGTTCATGTTATTATAGTTATAGTATGTGTAGATAATCAATAAGGGAAGACGATCCCCGACCCTTTTTTGTCTTAGTGCAAAGTTTCATACTATAGTCATCATGATATTTACGCATGCTACCAATTTTAGTTCCATGAATACAACTTGTACACGAATGCTTCACACAGAATAGTGTGTGTTCCAAGTTCCTATTATAGGAATTCCGGTTCACTTAGTGTCACGAATCATGTCCCATGAAACACAGAAATTCCAGTCTAAGGTCATGCATATCATGACTCACGTACTCATGTCAAGCTTTACAATATGCTTTGCCCATATAAATCACGTTCCACTTCTAGTGAGCAGCCAAACTCAGTAGTTTCATGTACACCCTCAGCTTAAAGCCCTTGATAATTCCATGATTTTGGTATTCTATTCATCAGGCCTAAGTTAAGTTTCAAATTCGATATATCCCGGGCATATGTCAATTGTCCGTAAGCAGTTATTAGAACTCAGTTATAGTTTTAGTTTTTAGTTTCAGTAATAAGTATTCAGTTCTAGAATCAAATATTTCAGAACCAGTCTAAACATTAGTTATAAGAAATCAACGGTTACAGTCTCGATTACTATCTTAGCTACGATCTCAGTCCCGGTCTTAGACTAGTAATCGTGTCGGTAACACAATTCAATTTCAGGATTTTCTTGACCATAGTGTACAGTTATCAGATATTCATTTATCGGTATTTCAGTATCTCAGTTTACAGACTATTCCTGAATTATGTTATACGCTCGGTATTGAGTTATCAAATAATATAGTTTTCACTCATTCATGCTCTGTTGCCTCATGTTATCCAATCATTCATTACCTTTCATGCGTGATACTCTACCATTTTGGTTGAACTGTTCAGATTAAGTACAGGACGGCCTTGCAGACTCAGTATTTAGCTATCAGTCCTTTAGTTAATTTGATAAGTCAGTACGATTATGCATTAGTGCGCAGTACCCAGGTAAATCTTCTTAGGAGTTTCTGTTGCAGTTCATAAGTCTTAGTTTCTTCATACTAGATGATGTTCATAGGACTCAACTCATCTTATCGAATCTCAGCCAGGTTATGATTTACTTACCCAGCTGTCTTATATAGACAAATTAGTGCAATTTGATTTCCATGTCTCTAGCTATTCCCTCTAGCAAAAATCTCATGAAAGAATGTAACCATTCTAGGATAAACCAATCTAATAGATGCAAGCTCAGCTCAGTTTGTTCATCATATCGTAATTTCGGATCTCAGATAACTAGTTATGACTTAATTCCTAGGTTCCTTGTGCATTGCCTCAGTTTTCCACAGCAGCTTAGCCCATCAAGTATTCCTTAAGGGACCTAGTTCCCCAAGGGGGAGATAGGCTACATTATTCAAAATTTCTAGACATAAACATGTCGCTCTCTTCTCATAACGAATCTAGTTTTGAGTAGTGAGTACACATAAGTTGACCCTCTAGCTCAAATCATGGTCGTACGCCATGTTCTAAAGGTACTCAGTTCAGATAACAATATTCAAATCATGTATCGCAATCTAGACCCAGTTACATTCTCATGTTTTTGCTCATGCATATTAAGTAGTTAAACTCAGACTCATCCCAAGGCAGTAGCTTTTCCTAAGCTTATCCAGTTTCATGTTTAGATTTCAATTACAAATGTGGTATTTAGTTCCATGCTCAGTTTTTGTTTAAAACATGGTGTCTTTACCCTTACATGTTCAGTCACATGTTTATGAGTCAGTTCAGTCATATATTCATGCATCAGATATGCGTGATCAGCTTATTAGTACTCTCAGCCATATATTTTTGCATCAGCTCACTCATAAAATCATGCATCAGATATGTATGCTCGGTATGAAACTTAGTAATTTCAATCATGTAGTCATGTTTGAGTTGTTCATGTTCAGTATGTACTTCATCTTATCGTTTTTCCCATCTAAATCAGTCTTATTCGAGAACGAATGTCCCCAACGGGGAGATATTGTAATACCTAGAAATGTTAGAGACTTGTTTCAAAGATGAATCCACATTTATACCTGTGGTATTTTCAATCGATACCAAATTCGCCCAAGTCCGACCCCCGAGCGAAGAGTTAGAGCCTTTTTAGTGAGACAGTGTATCACTTGATCCATCAGCGCATCACGGAGATAACTTAAATAGCGATTGTTTATTTCCCGTGTTGCTCTACGATAGTGGCGTATTGCGTCAAATTTCCAGGTCGCAAACAAAGTGGCAACGTGATAGCTCCGCATCGCGCCACCATGTAATTTTCCATTTGTCACTTTCCAGAGATATAGTGCGATAGCGCTGAGTTGCGCCATCGGTCCATTCGAGAAATTTTCACAGAATTTAAATATTCGTCCAAAGGATAAAAGGTTCAATTTTTCACCCCTATATACACCCAATAACATGTGGTTCAACCATATTTCACCCAAAATATATTGTTTCTCTCATATTTATCTCAAGAACAAGCTAGGGTTTTCAATTGGTAATTCAAATCCAAGACTCAAATTCAAGAATCTCTCCGTCAATCTTCGTAGTATCAAGAACTAAGGTATGCACAATTTTGAGTCATGGACTCCTTTCGTCCAGGAAGCTCAAGAACCCGATTTTAAACTATTCTTATTTTGAATTATTTATGTTCATGTTGTTATTGTTGTATGATTGCGAAGATTGCATATTTATAATGTTTTTATGAAACTTTGTTAGTATAGGGTTGAAATTCATGCAATTGAGTTAAATTGTGGAACAATATTGTATTATATTTATAATCATACCTACGCCCTAAGTGTGCATGAAAGGTGTTTGATAATATGCCCCAATGAATGAATGATGATCAAGTACTTAGTTTCCATGTGTCAAGATTATGTCATGCCTCTTAAGTTATGCTCTACCTATTTAATTAAGATGATCATCTGCTTCATGAAATACCCAACAATGAAATTATGAATTGTTGATATTGGTTATATGATCAAAAGTGTCAAGCCTTGTCAGTTTCATTCTATTGAGTCCTGGGGGTACTTGTACACAATAATTTAGTTGTGTGCCTAGTGCCATGTCATGCTTTCACGATACTCTTAATCAAGCCATGATCAGTAGAATTCAGTCTATCAGGTGAGTCAGGAAAACTCAATTAACTCAGTATCAGTCCAGTCCTATTCATTAATCTCAGTAATCTCAAAAATCTCAGTGATCTCAGTCAGTCATCATGTCTCAGTAGCATTCCATCAGTCAACAGAAATCAGAGAACTAAATTTAGCTCCGCTAAATAATACCATTAGTATCAGTTTAGTTCAGTGTCTCTGCTATTAGGAGTAGGATTCAGCACCGAGTGGACCCAAGGATGGGGACTCACCTGTTATTCAGTGGAGTGTGTGATCCTTAGAAATAATCCTTGCATTCCAAAACTACGTAGCCAGCATAGGTTGAGATATACCCTTATGCATAGGGATACTATTACATCTTGTTTAGGGTTATCCCTACAAGAGGGTTGAGAAAATATCTTTCTATTAGAGAGGATTACCTCATAGCTTGTCTTTACCCGTGGCATAGTATTGACACCCTTCCAGCTGGGGTTACAGGTTAGACCCCACAATTTCAGTTCCTGGCCATGTCGGTTACATGATTACCTCTCACCATCTAAGTATCATTCTCAGTCTCAGTAATAGAACTTAGATAGTTCTATAGATTTTAGGACTATCCGATACAATCACTCGATACAGTACAGAACTCAGCTAGTTCCATCAGAACTTAGACTGTCAGATACTATCATTAAGTATCTGTATACTAGTTATACAAAACTCATGTTATCAGTATTCAACTTCAGGACTGTTAGATACAGTCAACAAAACCAGTTCTTCATAATCAAACTTTAAAAAAAATAGTTATTTATGTATCTGTAATGTAGTATCAGTCCCTCAGTATTCAGTATCCCAACATAAGTAAACTCAGGTGTCTGTAAATCTATGTTATTAGTAAACTCAGTAGTCAAAACATAGTATTCAGTCCTATCACGATCTCAGTTACAGTTACATATTAATGCATGTATTCTCACGTTCATATCATTTAGTCTATCAGTGTTGTCCATGCATATGAACCATTTTTCATTCAGCCTACCTCACTTGCATACCAGTACATTCAAAGTACTGATGCATTTGTGCTATGGTGTCTTATACCATAGGTTTAGAAGCACGATATCCAGAGCATCAATAGATTCCAGTTATCAGCAGTCAGTCAGTAGTGAGTCCTCATCCTTCGAGGGAAATATGATTTGTTATTTCATTATATCAGTACTTAGTTATTTCAGTAGTCGGAGTTAGTTTGGGATATGTTCATTTAACTCCATAATTTTCAGACAGTTTGGAGGCTTTCAAACTACAGTATGTTCAACCAGTATTTCAGTTATTTTGGGTATTCGATACTCCATACTTATGTTGTGTTTTATTAGCTATTCATTTTGAACCTTACGACCTTACATCTTTTATTCTACATTTTTTTCAATGTATATATATATACAGTGTATTATACAGTGTACAGGTACAGATATCAATCATGGGTTAGATTTTGGTCCTTCGGGGTCATGAGCATCGTGTAGCATTCTGGGTACCTTATTCGGGGCGTCATAAACTTGGTATCAAAGCCAAAGGTTTAAAAGTATCCTAGGAAATCTGAAAATCTGAATCTAGTAGAGTATTGTACATGGGTGCGTTGTGCACCACACTTATGGGCTGGAGTCTATGAGATGTTATAGGAACAATTTCCCTTCTTTCATTATTGATGTTATGCCTTTGATCATAGTCTCAAAGTTAAACTCTCAGTCTAATCTGCTTCTTCCTTTCGTTTACAAAACATGCCTTCTAAAATAACTAATGAAAGGAGAACAAAAAATCCATCATCACCTCATCCCATCCAGCCAGATTCTTTGTATGAGCATGTCTCTCATCCAAAATTCAGGACTGTATTTACGACTCTAGACAGTTCAGTCACAGCTCAGAATAAACTATCAACTACTGTTCCAGCCAACCCAGTGATAAATTCTATTGCAGCCATGATTCGAGACATCACCCGAATGAATCCTTCATTATTCTCTGATTCTAAGTCAGGAGAGGATCCATAGGAGTTCCTCAATCAGGTTCAGAAAGTCACAGACATCATGGGAGTGACTTATAGTGAGCGTGTTGAGTTAGATTCCTATCAACTACAAGATATAGCCCATACGTGGTTCAAATAGTGGAAGGTAGATAGGGGTATAGATGCAGATCCCATAGATTTGAAAGAGTTTGCTATGAATTTCTTAGATAGGTTCTTTCCCATAGAGCAGAAGGAGGCTAAAGTGTTAGTGTTCAGCAATCTCAGACAAGGTAGCATTAGCATAAAATAATACTCCCTTAAGTTCACTCAATTAGCTAGAATGATCTCCATGTAGTAGCAGACAGTAGATCCAGAATGAATAAGTTTGTGTCTGGGATATCAAGTAGAGTGGTTAAGGAGTGCAGAACTACGATGTTGATTAAAAAGATGGATATATCTAGTCTTAAGGTCCTTGCTCAACATATTGAATAGCATAAACTTAATAAGATGGAGAGAGAAAATAAGAAGACTAGAACAGGTAGTTATCGTTTATCTCAGTCAGGGTGGAAGGGTGGTAATCGTGTTCAGTTGTGTCAAAAATGTTTAGCCCCAGTTTACCCTACAACTAGTGCACTAGTACAAAAGTTCAAAAATGACCGTAGGGATGGGACATCATTCACCAAGGCCTAAGGTAGTCAGAGCAGGATTTTTACTCATCTGCTTTATGAAGAGTGTGGTAAGCATCATAAGGGTGTGTGTAGAGTTGGCAGTAATAAGTGTTTTGGATGTGGAGAAGTAGGTCACAATGTCTGAGATTGTCCTAAATCCGATCCTCTAAGTCAGCACAGTCGTTCTACAGCTCAGTCTGATCGCTCAAAATTGCAGAGCACCAATTCCAGAGCTATTAGTGGGCAACGCCTAAATAGTCTTTATGCAGTTTTGTCCCGACCGAATTAAGAAATTTATACTGATATATCCGCTGGTATGTTATAGATCTCTCATTTACATATTCACCATTCTTCAGATTCATGAGTTTATTTTCTTTTGAAACATTGCATAGAGTTAAACTTTGGGGTCAGAAAGTCAAGCCTTCAGATTCTAGTTAAAGTTCCAGTATGTGTAGATAATCCGTAAGGGAAGATGATTCCTTAACCTTTCCTGTCTTAGTACAAAGTTCATTACTAAAGTCATCATGATATTTATACATGCTACCTATTTCAGTTCCACGAATATAACCTATATCCACATGTTTCTCATAGAATAGTATGTGTTCCAAGTTCCTAGTATAGGAATTCCGATTCACTTAGTGTCACGAATCATGTCCCATGAAACATAAAAATTCCAAACTCAGGTCATGAAGATCATGACTCATATACTTATATAAAGCTTAACAATATTCTTTGCCCATATGACTCACGTTCCACTTTTAGTGAGTACCCAAACTCTGTAGTGTCATGTACACCCTCAGCTTAAACCCCTTGAAAAATCCATAATTTTGGTATTCTATTCCTCAAGCCTCAGTTATGTATCAAATTCAATATATCCCTGGCGTATGTCAATTGTCCATAAGCAGTTATCAGCACTCAGTTGCAGTTTCAATTTTTGGTTTCTGTAATAACCATTCAGTCCCAGAATCAAATACTTCAGCACCAGTCTAAACCTCAGTTATCATAAATCAACGGTAAAAGTCTTGATTACCGTCTTAGCTAAAATATCAGTCCTAGTCCTAGCCTAGTAATTGAGTCAGTAACTCAATTCAGTTTCAGGGTTTGGTTGACCATAGTGTTCAATTGTTAGATATTCATTTATTGGTATTTCAGTACCTCATTTCACAAACTATTCCAGAATTATGTTATACGTTTGGTCTTGCATTCTAAAATAATATAGTTTTCACTAATTCATGCTCAGTTGCCTCATGTTATCCAATAATTTATTACCTTCCATGCATGATACTCTAACATTTCGGTTTAACTATTCAGACAAAGTACAAACTAGACTTGCAAACTCAGTATTCATCTATCAGTTCTTCAGTTAATTGGATAATCTAGTATGGTTATGCATTCATGCTCAACACCCACGTGAATCTTCTCAGTAGTTTCCGTTGTAGTGCATGAGACTTAGTTACTTTATCTTAGATGATGTTCATAGGTCTCAACTCATCTTACCAAATCTAAGTCAGGTTATGATTTTCTTACTCATCTATCTTATACAAACTAATTTGTAGAGTTTGGTTTCCATGTCCCTATCTATTCTCTTTATCCTAAATCTCATAAAAGAATATAACCATTCTAAGATGAACCAATCAGATAGATGCAAGCTCATCTCAGTTCGTTTATCATGCCTTAGTTTTGGATCTCAGAAAACTAGTTATGACACAATTCCTAGGTGCCTTGTGCATTGCCTCAATTTTCCTCAGTAACTCAACCCAGCCATTATTCCTCAAGGGACCTAGTTTCCCAAGGGGAAGATATGCTATATTCCCCTAAACTTTTAAAAAATAAACATGCCACTCTCTTCTCATAACAAATATAGTTTAGAGTAGTGAGTATCCATAAGTTGACCCTCTATCTCCAATCGTGGTCGTACGTTATGTACTCAAGGTACTCATTCAGATCATAATATTCAGCTCATTTATCACATTCCAGACCCAGTTACATTCTCATCTTCTTGCTCATGCATATTAAGTAGTTAAACTCAGACTCAACCCAAGGAAATAGTTTTTCCTAAGGTTATCTAGTTTTATGTTTAGATTTACAGTTACAAATATGGTATGAAGTTCCATGTTTAGTTTTTATTTCAAACTTGGTGTATTTACCCTTACATATTCAGTCACATGTTCATGAGTCAGTTCAGTCATATATTAATACATCAGATATGCGTGATCATTTTATCAATACTCTCATCCATACATTCTTGCATCAGCTCAGTCATGAAATCATGCATTAGATATACATGCTCAGTATGAAATTTAGTAATGTCAATCATGTAGTCATGTTTTAGTTGTTCATATTCAGTATGTACTTCAGCTTATTGTTTCTACCATCTAAAGTTGTCTTATTGAGGAAAGAATGTCCCCAAGTGGGAGATATTGTAATACCCTGTACCTCTACCTAGCTTAAAATCGTCCCAAAAATGTTAAAAACTTGTTTTAAAGATGAATCCATTTTTATACCTGTGGTATTTTCAAGATTTTCATCATGTGGGAAATTCATTAATCTTTCCATGAACCCTAAAAGCTTCTATTTATATCCGTGACTTAAGAAAAATATGAAATTAAGAATTTTGAAATTTTCTTTTAGGTTACGACATGTCTGATAACTTATGACAAATATGATAAGTTATTAGAGAATGTTGTTAGGTCCTCTTTATCTGTTTGACGACCTGTGTGATGACTTATCACAAGTCTAATAAGTTATCAGACTTGTCGTCAGACCTTGCTTCCAATTTCTTCCTTATGCTTCTGAGTGACCACATGTCTGACGGCTTATCAGAGATCTGATATCTTATTAGGATATGTCGACAGAAAATCTTCAATTTTCTTGTTCTCTGCCTATGTGTTATGACATGGTTTGATAGCTTATTAGACCAAGTCATCAGAAGAAATCTTTAGAACTTAATTTCTTGTATCCTTCACCAAAAATCATCCTTCTTGATGGATCTTTCATGTATTTTCATGCATCTAGACTTTTACTGCAATATCAAAGAGAAAACAATCAAAAACGACAAAAGTTTCTTAAGACTTTGCAATTATACTTAATTAAAAGCCTCAAATGTGTTAGCATTTGCTCAAACATTAACACCCTCAACTTAAAACAATTGTTTGTCCTCAAGCAACTAAAACACAACCAAGAGGATACAAAGTACATTCGACAGCCAACCATCCATATTATCTCAAAACATCGTCACCTTCTCCAAGGTCAATTAATTTAAAAACAACTATGCATATTATTGAATGACAACAATGTGACACGGGAATCAAGATAGGGCATCAATTCAGCAATAACACTCATGCATGTACCAAGATTACACTATCCGAATAAGTTAGCAACTAGCAACGTAACTAGTGTGACCTCACTACAAAGAAGTCCCACTTCACATATATCAGACATCACCTATGTAACCATGGGGACAATAAAAAGAAACTAACTCTCAAAATAAGGTTCCAATCACTGTATGCCGAATATCATAGGCTTGCCCTTATTTTCATTACCAAGATTTCCAGACAGGTCATCTAGGATCACTATAGGTCTTCTCTTTGGCTTGAAATGTAGGCTAAGAGCTGGTATGCTACTCAATGATATTTAAAGTGACTAAGCCTACATGACACTACACTAGATTTTGGGGTCTCACACATTAGCCTTTTTCTATTCTTCTTTTTTCTTGATCACACATATTCAGGATGGGTGCGGTCTTTTCTACAATCACTTCTTTTTTTTCACAACTTTTCTTTTCTTGTTCTTTTTCACCGTACCCAACTTTTTATTCTTTTCTTTTTTTACCCTTCTTCATACTCACTTTATATCATGCACCCCTATGATAGCCACCCTCAACTTAGGATATTTGCCTAAGTCAAAGTGCACAATATTCAAGAAGGACCAGGGCCAAAACAGGTTTATGGTGATACAAATGGAAAGGTGATAGGTATAATAAAAAGAATAGGAATTCAAGCTCAAAATCAGGATCAAGGGATATTATTCACACATGAAAGGTCATTTAGGCTAAAAGTGGACTAATATCAACAACGACCTGTGATTCTTTACTAACCACTATCCTACAACCAAGTCAATACAAACCGGACAAGTTCTGGATTTAACACATAATGTGAACTAGGTAGTATCTCACACACACGGCACAAGGGTACATCACAACCTACTACCCATTCGGTTTATGCAATTGTTTAGCAATAGTTATCATATAACTAGTACAAATGCCATAATAAGATGCACAGTGGTCACACATAAATGAATATCACACAATTATAAAATAGACCATTGGAGAGGTGTTAAAAATTAATAAAGACATGTTAACTGCCAAAGGTACTTGTATTTCTCCTATGCAACTACAATATTTTACAACAAATCACAATACGCCTAAACATGCTGGCTCTACTAGGAACAAGACTTCGAGGAAAAGAGGCACGACAACAAAAACCCCAAGAGGACATCAACACCTACAAGTAGCCCCACCCTCAACTTAAAACCATGTAATGTCCCTAATGCATCAAACCAAAACAAGAGAATTAGAAACATACCTGTGGTATCATGGGTGCGAAGATTTTATGTAAATAACATAATACGAATACAAAAAACAAAATACCTTGGGTTGCCTCCCAAACAATGCTTGATTTAGTGTCACGACATAACCTAACTAAGTTTTTTCCTCCACCTTGAGGATATGAATTTCATCCCAACTTAGAGTCCATCTTCTTACCTCGATCATAGAGGGGTGGTGCAAAAATTAAGAAGTCGAGTAATGGATTGAGCGTGGTAAATCACTTGTCCTTAAAGTGAGGTGTGTTTTTATGTTGCTTGTCTAATGTAAAATCAAGAATATAGGACTCTTGTTCCTCATCTTTACACTTTTTTACTATTTTAAATGATTCCACAGACAGGATATCATCAAAACATAATGTAGAAAAGTGCTTTGAATGACGCCCAATCAATCCTACTTCAAAATGTACACTATCTACTACACACTCACTTTTATTCACCTTCTCAGTGTCAGTCTCAAGATCAAGATGTCAATAGAGTGGCTGTGATTCTTGTGTTTTCTCCACAAATTGGCAAATGTCTTACTCATATTCTTCTTTGTTAAGCCATTGTAGACATAGTGGCAATGGTAACTCCTTCAACTCTTCCCACGACTGTTCTTGATTCTCTAAAATTTGTTTCATTAATTTGTCCATTTGAATCATGATAGCACACATATCTTTAGAATGATCACTTTTACCACAAGCCAAACACCAAGTAATAGTTTGTTCACCAGTTAGAACAATATCTACATCATATTCTAAAGGTCCCCCACAATAATAACAAGAATCGTCATCACTCAAAAAACCATCTATCCAGGGTGACATCCCAAGAAAGGTGTGAGAAAAAAACATAAACTAAACAAATTTTTACAAGTTTGAATTCAAGCAAGTAAGCTAAAATTCCAAACCAACTCAATACACCAAATTGTTCCCCGGCAACAACGCCATTTTTGATAAAGCTCAACTTACACATCAATTTAGTGTAAGGCGGTTCTCGTCATTATATTTACCCAACTTTTGAGTCGGGGTCGAATCCACAGGGAATAATGTGAGTGGATATTAAACTAATTTAAAACTAAAGCTATAAGTTGAATTCAAACAAATGATACGAAAAGATAAAATGGGGGGGTTTTGATGATCAAACAATAATTAAAGTTTCAATAGTTCAAATCAATAATAAAGAAAAACTAGGGTTGTGATCACTATGATTATCAATCCCCATTAAATAATAACTGTAGCATTGGGTTCTCATGACTTGCAGGAAACACCAGATTATCAGTTTTGACAGTCCATCTAAGTATTTCTCAAGCTACCTAGATGTTTCACTCCCTAATTCTCTCCAACTTAGGGAAACATTCTATTCATACTAATTTATCTCAAGTTGATCAATCTTGTTACAACATTAATCATTAGATGGGAGCTTAAACTTCCCAAATCCTCATTTATAATTTGCTACCTTTAGTTTATTTCTTAGTTTGAGAAAATAAACATAAGGTGGGATTTATTGTTTGCAACCAATAAATAACAATGATAACAAAGGAATTATCAAGATGTCCCCACAATCACTCAAACTCTAATCAACTATTAAATCCATGGAGGAATAATGATAGATCCCACAACCCTAGTTGTGGGTTTTAGTTCCACATGAAAGAGAATAAAATAACAATAACTGAATTCATAATTCAAAGTGATTAAACTTATAAAAGATGTACTTAGAAATTGATTCTCTTCCCAAATTCAAGAAGAATATCCCACAATTAAATCAAAGAATTTAAAATTGAAATCCATGTTTAAATACCAAAGAGAAGTAAAGTAGTCTTTTGAATAAGTTCAATATGATGCATCCCCTCCATGAACCCTAAAAGTTGCTATTTATATTTGTGACTTAAAAATCTGAAATTAAGAATTAAGAATTTATCTTTTAGGTGATGACATGTCGGATAACTTATTACAAATCTGATAAGTTATCAGAGAATGTCGTCATTTCCTCTTCATCTGTCTGACGACCTATGTGATAACTTATCATAAGTAAGATAAGTTATCAGACTTGTCGTCAGACCTTTCTTCCAATTTCTGCCTTCTGCTTCTGAGTGACGACATGCCTGATGGCTTATCAGAGATCTGATAGCTTATCAGGATATGTCGTCAGAAAATCTTCAATTTTCTTGTTCTCTGCCTATGTGTGACGACATGGTCTGATAGCTTATCAGGACAAGTCATCAGAAGAAATCTTCAGAACTTAATTTCTTGCATCTTTCACCAAAAATAATCCTTCTAGATGGAGCTTTCATGTATTTTCATACATATCGATATGTGAGTTAATGCTAACACATTTGAGGATTTTAACTAAGAATTATTGCAAAGTCTTTATCAACTTTTTCTCATTTTTGATTTTTTTATGTTTTATTTTGCAGAAAAAGCTAATATGTTAGAGAACCAACAAGAATGGAAGCAAAGAAACTAAAATTTAAAGCAAATAGAGGCAAAGTGTGTCTGACGACATTTGTGATAAGTCGTCATCACTGTGATAAGCTATCAGTTTCATTGTCATCCATAGACAGAGAATTGGCCTAAGTTGAAAGTTGTGATGACATTTTGTGATAGGTCGTCAAGGAGCTGATAAGCCGTCAAGAATACCGTCAGCCTAAGGCGGAGCATGAGAACTAAAGAAGAGACTTGAGGACATTTGTGAAAAGTCTTCAAGGAGATGATAGGGAATCACCATTTGTCGTCAGTTTTAGGCAGCGAGTACCAAAAGAATAAAGGAAGCTGGTGACATTTGTGATAAGTCGTCAGCATCCTGATAGGCTATCACAAATGACGTCACCTAATCCGAGGAATTTCTGAATTTATTATTTTGTTTCCATAATTAGGGTGAACTATTTAAATCCTTGTTTAGGGTTTTCTTAAGAGTTCCAAACCTTGAGTTTTGATATACGATACTTTGATATTTTTCTCCCTCTTATTTTAGCTTGAGAAAGCAATTACTTTAAAGAGACTATCATTATTATTTTGGGATTTTCTTTGGTGATTTAATTAGAGAATCTGTAGTTTTTATTCATCTTTTGGTAAGTTCATATTTCAAAGCATGTATTCATCTAGTTGCTTCAATTACTATGTCATGAGCAGCTAAATTCCTTTAACCTGAATTACAGGATCTAGGGGTAGGTCTTGATAAGGTGTTGAGTGTTCAAGATTTGAAAGGTTGTAGGACTCCTGCATAATTCTGATGTTTTAATTATTATCTGTTGTTTGCAAACGATTGATACACCTGCTTTGATTTGCTTGAGAAGGAAATCAAATATAGTGGGAAGTGAATTATCAATAGGGACTTAGAAACACTAAACTTCCATTTAATAATCAGTGTTGTAACAAGGTTGGTTAACCTGAGGTAAAATTTGGGAAGTGAATATAAATTCCCTAAGTCTGAGAGAATTAGGTAATTAAATGCTTAAGTAGGTCGAGAGACATTTAAGCATAACTTCCCTAAAGATAACCTGTTGTCCTACCTACCGTGAGAATCTTGAACCACTAGTAGCATCTGTCAAGTACAAAAACCCCTAGTAAAGATAATTTTAGTTTTTCATAAACTCTTGATTACAAACATTTAAACTAAAGTGACCAACAGTTACTTGTTAACTAAAACCCCCTGTTTTTGGAAACGTCCAACTATCAGTTGATTAAATCGCAAATGACTTACGTTCACATCATATTTCCTGTGGGATTCAACCCCAACCTAGTTGGGTTTTATATTGACAATGTTCGTTTACATTCTCGTTAAGAGGTGTAGTTTGAGCGGTATAAAAAATGGCGTCATTCCCGAGGATACGATTGAAAACTGAAGTTTGTGTGCGCTAATTGACTGTTAGCCAAGTTTCCTAGTTTTACATTTATTTATTGTTTTTGTTTATTTGTAGGATATTTATAGTGTATGCTAAGAACCAGAAGTTTTAGAGAACCATTATTACCACCTAATCTGGAACCGCAATGAATTGGAAGAATGGCAGAACAGCAAGAGGTTGACAGATTGGCAGCCTTAGCTAGAGCTTCACTGAATGTGCAAAATGTCCGACATCAAGCACGACATCCAAATACTGAGGACAAATATTTGGGAGACAAGGAGTTGCTGAATCCTGGTAATCCAAGGCGTGCAAAGAAAATAGCTGCACCAGTACGATGTAATATTAATAGGAAGCGTCCGTTCTGAGAAAGGCAAGAGTACCAGCCGGTCCAGTATGACCTCAATCATGATGATTATGGAATGGACGGAGAAGGTGCAACGGGTGAAATTATTCCTCCACCGTTGGAACCTGGGGAAAAATTCAACATTACGAGCACTATGATTCAACTCCTAAATTTGAAGGGGTTGTTTGGTGACCTTCCTTGGGATGACCCGAACTTGCATTTGGTGAATTTTGTCACCATCTGCAAATCTTTGGATAACCCAGAAGTGGGTCAGAATGCTATCCGGTTGAGATTGTTTCCATTGTCTCTGTCTGGGAAGGCAACATTGTGGCTAAATGAGCTGACACCCGATTATATAACTAACTGGAGGAAGTTGAAAAGACCTTTCCTAGAAAGGTTCTTTTTGACTTCTAGGAGGGTACAGTTGAGAAAAAAGATCAACAACTTTAGGAAGCTCCCGACTGAAGCCTTGAATGAATCCTGGGAAAGATTCAAGAAGAAGCTGACACAGTGTCTGAACCACAACATGAAGGACATACGTTTGATGGAGACATTGTACAAGGCTCTTAACTATGTTAAAAAGACAATTGTAGGCAATGCTGTTGGTGGTTTATTTTTAGATCTTACATTCCCAGAGGCTTGATAGATGCTGGACAGAATGACCAAATAGAGTCGGGCATAGAATACCAGAGACTCTGTGATGGCCAGCCCCATGGCTGTTGTAGGTATTACAGTGGAAAAACACAAAAGAAAAGAGTAGAATGACTAAGACATGGCTCACCTTAAAACACAGATGGAATTACTAACCAAGAACTTACTATCAGGACAAATTAAAAAGGTGAAAGCTGTGGGATCTTAGGATAGAAGTGAGGATGATGCAGATGAAGAGGCTAACTATGTTAATAATCAGGGGGTTTTCTAATGCAATAGCCAAGGGAATCAAGGTCGGACTTACTATGATAAGCCTGGTTATAAAGATAGGGAGAAAGGAAATTGGAGAAATAGAAATAAAATGAGCGGGCTATATGTTCCTTCTGGAAATCGTGAGGCTGCTTTAACAAGTTCTGAAAATATGTCCATGGAGGATATGATGGCTAAGTTATTGAAGGGAGTGGAAGCTACAAACTCTGGTGTTAGCACCATGAAGACTGATCTGACATCAATTACTCAGTTGGTGTACTCACATTCCACCGCAATTAAATAGTTAGAGCAGCAGATAAGCCAACTCTTCACAATATTCAACCATAGGAAGAGCGGAACGTTAAGAAGTGATACAGTCTAAAATTTGTAGAATGATGGCTCATGCATGGATATTACCACTAAAAGTGATAAGATATTACCTAACCTTTCTGAGGGCAAACCTGTAACTGATGAGGTAGTTGATGATGAACAGGAAGAAAGTAGTCCAGTGGAGTCTGAGAAGCTAGATAATTCTGATGATGTTCTGGAAAAGGGAAAAGAGAAGGAGAATGAGTTAGTGTTGAAAACTATCCCAAGACCACCACCTCCCTTTTCTCAATGATTGAAGAAGAAAACTGATGATGTAAAATTCAGTAAATTCATGGCAATGCTCAAGCAGTTGACAATAAATGTTCCATTGGTGGAGGAACTCAAACAAATTCTAGGATATGCTAAATTCATGAAGGACCTTGTGACTAAGAAAAGACAAGTGAGCTACAAATTGGAGGATAATCTCCATTTTTGTAGTGCTATTTCTATAAGGACCTTGGTACAAAAGAAGCCATACCCGGGCGCATTCATTATTCCCTGTACAATTGGGACTATTAAATTTGCCAAGGCATTATGTGATCTAGGAGCAAGCATTAATTTGATTCCATTGGCTGTATATAGAAATTTGGGTCTAGGAAATCCTACACCCACCAACATGCGACTCGTGATGGCGGATAGGTCAGTGAAACAACCTATGCGCATTCTATATGATGTGTTGGTGAAGTTTGCAAGCTTTATATTCCCTATAGATTTCATCATTCTGGATTGTGAGGTAGACTTCGAGGTGCCCATAATCTTGGGTCGACCTTTCCTTACAATCGGAAGTGTATTGATTTATTTGAGAGCGAATGAGCTCCTATTCAGGATGAATGATGAAGTGGTATGGTTTGATG
The DNA here is from genome assembly GCA_030864215.1 of Capsicum pubescens. Classification (NCBI taxonomy): domain Eukaryota; kingdom Viridiplantae; phylum Streptophyta; class Magnoliopsida; order Solanales; family Solanaceae; genus Capsicum; species Capsicum pubescens. The sequence continues at coordinate 326,193,527 of CM061548.1, forward strand.
TGTGTAAATCAATGAAGAAGTAGGAAGAAATGAGTATGTTCTCAGTAGTTGATGTGTATTATGAGGATGAACAGAAGGTGTCAAGAGAGGAGTAACTAGTTGCCGAGCCTTTAGCTGCAGTTCTGATGAACTACAATCATGAAGGCATTGAGGAGTATGAAGAAATTTTCTGTGCCCTGTCAGGTATGAGTTCATATCTTTATCCTCCTAAAAATCTAGACCTTGACCTGGCTAACTGACGAACACCACCAGCCAAGCCATCCATAAGGAGCCACCTATGTTGGAATTGAAAGAACTGCTTGGGCACTTACGGTACGTGTTTTTGGGAAATGGAAACATGCTACCCACTAATATTTTTGTTGATCTGGGTGAGTAATAGGTAAACACGCTTATTTTAGTACTTTAGAGGAATAAGAGAGCTATAGGATGGACCATCACAGATATTATTGGCATTCTCCCTGGCATCTGCATGCATAAAATACAACTTGAAGATGATTGTATTCCAACAAAAATCATCATCTTCGTCTTAACCCACTAATGCAAAAGGTGGTTAAGAAGGATATTATTAAGTGGTTGGATACAAGAGTGGTTTACCCAATTTCAGATAGCAAATGGGTGGGCCCAATTAAATGTGTGCCCAAAAAGAGGGGGCATAACTGTGGTTGAAAATGAATAGAATGAGTTGATTCCACTCAGGCCTGTGAATGGGTGGAGAGATTTCATGGACTATCGTAAGCTTAATTTATGGACTTTGAAAGACCACTTCCCGATGCTCTTTATGGACCAAATGCTTGATCGATTGGTTGGAAAGGGATGATATTTCTTCTTGGATTGATATTATACAACCAAATATGTATTTCTCCTGAAGATCAGGAGAAGAAGACATTCACATGTCCATATGGAACCTTTGCATTTAAGAAGATGCCATTTGGACTATGCAATGAACCTGCCACTTTTCAACGATGCATGATGTCTATCTTCTCAAATATGGTGAAGGACACCATAGAGGTATTCATGAATGATTTCTCTATGGATGGAGATTCATTTGATGTGTGAATGGAAAGCCTGAGCATAGCCTTGCATTGATGTGTTGAATTAAATTTGGTTCTTAACTGGAGAAAATGCCATTTTATGGTAAATGAGGGCATCATTCTGGACACAAAATTTTAGAAAAAGGGATAGAAGTTGATCGAGCCAATACGGAAGTTATTGAGATATTACCACCTCCTATTTTAGTAAAGGAAGTATGTAGTTTTCTTGGACATGTTGTCTTTTATTAGAGGTTTATAAAAGACTTCTCGAAGGTTGCAAATCCACTTTGCAAAATTTTGGAGAAAGAAGTGAAATTTTCCTTTAATGATGATTGATTGAAGGCATTTGAATGCCTTAAAAAGAAGATGGTTGAGGCCCCTATTTTTGTTGCACCGAACTAGTCAAAATTATTTGAGATCATGTGTGATGAAAGTGGTGTTACCCTTGGATCTGTATTGGGACAAAAGAAGGACTAACTGTTTCATCTAATTTATTATGCTAGCAAAACATTGAATGGAGCTCAAAAGAACTACACCATTATTGAGCAGGAGCTTCTGGCTGTAGTGTATGCTTTTGAGAAATTCAGGGCTTATCTGCTTGGGACCAAGGTGGTGGTCCATACTGACCATGCATCCTTGAGGTATTTGATGGCTAAGAAGGATGCAAAACCAAGGCTGATTAGATGGGTGTTGCTGCTACAAGAATTTGAATTTGAAGTCAAGGATAGGAAAGGTTGTGAAAACCAGGTTGCAGATCATCTATCTAGAATGGAAGGTGAGCGAGCAAGTAGTGATGAAATTAAGATAAAAGATGTATTTCCTGATGAGGAGATATTAGTGTTGTAGTGGAAAAATTGCCTTGGTATGCCTATTTTGCAAATAATGTTGTGAGTGAAGTCATTCCAAAAAGCCTCTCTTTTCATCAAAGGAAGAAATTTCTATATAATGTGAAAATTACTTTTGGGATGAGTCGTATCTTTTTTGTCTATGTGCTGACAACATTATAAGGAGATGTGTGACAGAGAGGGATGTATTGTGCATATTAGAGGCATGTCATACTTTCCTATTTGGAGGCCACTATGCAAGTGACCAAACAGCTAGGAAGGTGTTGCAGAGCAATTACTATTGTCCAACATTGTTCAAGGATGCCCACGAGTTTGTGCTGAAATACAACCAATGTCAGAGATAGGGGTCAATCTCTAAAATACATGAGATGCCTTTGACTAAGATGCTTAAAGTGGAATTATTTGATGTCTGGGGCATCGATTTCATGGGACCTTTTGTAAGCTCGTATGGGATGAATTACATTTTAGTTGTTGTTGACTATGTCTTGAAATGGGTTGAAGTTGTTGCCTTGTCCGATAATGAAGGAAAGGGTTGTTTCTTTTCTCAAGAAGAACATTTTCTCTCGCTTTGGAGTACCACGTAATATTATAAGCGATGGAGAATCTCATTTTTGCAACAAAGTATTTTGAGCGGTGTTAGCAAAATATGGGGTGAAATGGCATAGAGTAGCCACTCCATATCACCCACAAACTAGCGGGAAAGTGTAGGTGTCAAATCGAGAGATTAAAGCCATCCCAGCAAAAATAGTGAATGCTAGTCAAAAAGACTGGTCTTGAAAGCTTGATGATGCCTTGTGGGCATATCGAACTGTTTTCAAGACACCCATTGGCATGTCACCATTTCAGTTGGTCTATGGAAAAGCTTTCCACTTACCAATAGAGCTAGAGCACAAAGCCTTATAGGCACTCAAAAGGCTGAATTTGAGTTGGAAGTAGACAACTGAGTTGAGACTGGGATAGGTGAATGAGATGGATGAATTCCATCTCAGGGAATATGAACAAGCAGACCTATAAAAAGAAAAGATGAAAAAATACCAAGATTGGAGGATAGAGAAATGAGATTTCTAAATGGTTAACTGGTGCTCCTATTCAAATCTAGACTCAATCTGTTCCCAGGTAAGCTTAAATCTAAGTGGTCAGGCCTTTTTAGAGTTACTCATGTCTACTCATCTGGAGTGGTGGAACTTTAAAATAAAGATGACAGTACCTTCAAGGTAAATGGGAAATGAGTCAAACTTTATATTGGTCTAAAAGAATCAATGAAAAGTGTCACTACTATCTGGCTCGATGAAGTCTGAAATAATTGAGATACTTGAGTCATGCTACGATGTTAAATCAAGCACTGCATGGGAGGCAACCCATGACCCTCGGGATTGATCTATTCCAGGTATACTCTAACCCTTAGTTTAGATTTTATTTGATTATAAGTTGAGGGTGTAGGGTAAATTTCTAGTTGTAAAATTTTATAGTCAACCAGGAGAAATACTTGTACTTGAGGTAGTTGAATTGTTTTTGTGATTTTTGTACACCTCTTCAAGTGGTCTACTACTTTAAACGAAGTGATTTGCATTTATGTGTGACCACCATGCATCTTTGTATGACATTAGTTCTAGTAACATAATAATCATTGCTAAACAGCTACACGAACTGAATGAGTAGTCGAGTGCAATATATCTGTGCGCCAAGTGTGTGTGTGAGATGTTACTCACACTACTCTGTATTCTGAAGCCAGAACTTTCCCAGTTAGTCTTACCTAGGTTGAAGGATAGGGGTTAGGAAAAGATCATAGGCCGTTTTAATATTAGCTCACTTTAGCCTAAATGACCTTCCCTATGTGTATTATATCCCTTGATCCCTATTTTAAGCCTAATTAGCCTATTTCCTTGTATGACAGCTCTCACCTTCTTATTTAGATTACAATGAACCTGTTTTAGCCCTGGTCCTCCTTGGACACTGTGTACCTTGACTTAGGGAAATGGCCTAAGTTAAGGGTGGCTATCATAAGGGTATGTGATATAGAATGAGTATGAAAAAAGGTAGAATAAAAAGCTAGGTGCAGAGGAAAAGAGCATGAAAAACAGAAATTGTGAAAAAGAATAAGTAATTGAGAGAAGACTGCACCCATCCTAAATAATTGTGATCAAGAAAAAAGAAGAGTGGAAAAGTCTAATGAGTGAAACCCCAAAAAGCTAGTGTAGTGTCAAGGAGTCTTAGTCATTTTAAATACCATCGAGTATTATACCATTCCCTACGTACATTACAAGCCTAAGAGAAGTCCTATAGTGATCCTAGCTGACCAATCAAATGATCTAGGTAATGAAAATAAGGGAAATCGTATGGTACTTGGCATACACTGATTGGAACTTCATTCTAAGAGTGAGTGTTTTGATTGTCCCTATGGTTACATATATAATTCCTTATATAAGATGAGGGGGATTTTTTTTACTCTGAGGGAACACTGGTTAAATTGCTAGTTACAAACTTGTTCGGGTAGTGTAATACTGGTTTATGAATGGTTTTTATAGCTAAGTTGATGCCATACCTTGTTTCTTGTGTGTTGCATTGGTGTTCTTCATTGTACTTAACTTGACTGACTTTGGAGATGGTGAAAGTGCTTTGAGATAATATGGATGATTGACTGCCAAATATGCTTTGTATTATCTAAGTTGTGCTGAGTTGCTTGGGGACAAGCAGTTGTTTTAAGTTGAGGGTTTTGATTGTGAGCTAATGCTAACACATTTGAGGCTTTCAACTAAGAAAAATTGTGAATTCTTAAGCTACTTTTGTCATTTTTGATTGTTTTATGTTTGATTTTGCAGAAGAATCTAATATGTTAGAGAACCAACAAGAATGGAAGCAAATGAGCTGAAATCTGAAGTAAATTGAGGCAAAGTGTGGCTAACGACATTTGTGATAAGTCGCCAGCCATGTGATAAGCTATCAGCTTCATCGTCATCCATAGATAGAGAATTGGCCTAAGTTGAAAGCTGTGATGACATTTTGGGATAGGTCATCATGGAGCTGATAAGCCATCGAGAATACCGTCAGCCTAAGGTAGCGCATGAGAACTGAAACAGAGACTTGATGACATTTGTGATAAGTCATCAAGGAGCTGATAGGGCATCACCATTTGTCGTCAGTGTTAGGCAGCGAGTACCAAAATCATAAAGGAAGCTAGTGACATTTGTGATCAGTCATCAGCATCTTGATAGGCTATCACAAATGGCATCACCTAATCCAAGGAATTTCTGAATTTTCTTATTTTATTTCAATAATTAGAGTGAACTATGTAAATCCTTGTTTAGGGTTTTCTTAAGAGTTCCGAACCTTGAGTTTTGAGACATGATTCTTTGATATTTTCCTCCCTCTTCTTTTGGCTTGAGAAAGCAATTAATTTAAAGAGACTATAATCATTATTTTTGGATTTTTTTTGGTGATTTAATCGGAGAATCTCTAGTTTCTATTCATATTTTGGTAAGTTCATCTTTCAAATCATGAATTCACCTAGTTTGTTCAATTATTACGTCATGAGCAGCTAAATTCCATTAACCTGAATTATGGGATCTAGGGGTAGGTCTTGATAAGGTGGTAAGTGTTCAAGATCCGAAAGGTGGTAGGACTCCTTGATAATTCTGATGTTTTAATTATTGTTTGTTGGTTGCAAATGATAGATAACACTTGCTTTGATTTTCTTGGGAAAAAAATCAAATATATTGGGAAGTGAATTATTAACAGGGACTTGGAAACACTAAACTTTCCTTTTATAATCAGCGATGTAACAAGGTTGGTTAACCTGAGGTAAAATCTGGGTAGTGAATATAAATTCCCTAAGTCAGAGAGGATTAGGTAATTAAATACTTAAGTAGGTCGAGAGACATTTAAGCATAACTTGGCTAAGGATAACTTGTTGTCCTACCTACCGTGAGAATCTTTAACCACTAGTAGAATCTGTGAAGTACCAACACCCCTAGTGAACATAATTCTGGTTTTTCATAAACTCTTGATTACAAACATTTAAACTAAAGTGACCAAAAATTACTTGTAAACTAAAACCCCCTATTTCTGGAAACAACCAACTATCAGTTGATTAAATCACAAATGACATACGTTCAGACCATATTCCCTATGGGATTCGACCCCAGCCTAGTTGGATTTTATATTGACAATGATCGCTTACATTCTCGTTGAGAGGTGTAGTTTGAGTGTTATCACATCTTGACTTTTACTGCAATGTCAAAGAGAAAACAATCAAAAATGAAAAAAATTGCTTAAGACTTTGTAATTTTTCTCAGTTAAAAGCCTCAATTGTGTTAGCATCTGCTCACACATCAACAACCACTGGTATGCTACATATCTCTCATTTAAATATTCACCATTCTTTTGATTCATGAGTTTCTTTTCTTTTGAAACCTTGCATAGAAGTTAAACTTTGGGGTCAGAAAGTCAAGCCTTCAGATTCTAGTTATAGTCCCAGTATGTGTAGATAATCAGTAAGGGAAGATGATTCCCGACCCTTTCCTGTCTTAGTCCAAAGTTTTTTACTATAGACATCATGATATTTACGGATGCTACCCATTTTTCTTCCATGTATACAACTTTTATCCGCATGCTTCTCATAGAATAGTGTGTGTTCCAAGTTCCTAGTATAGGATTTCCGGTTGTATTATTGTCACGAATCATGTCCCTTGATACATATAAATTCCAGATTCAGGTCATGCAGCTCATGACTCATGTTCTTATGTTAAGATTTAAAGTATGCTTAGCCCATATGACTCACGTTCCACTTCTAGTGAGCATCCAAACTCAGTAGTGTCATGTACACCCTTAGCTTAAAGCCCTTGATAAATTCGTGATTTAGGTATTCTATTCCTCAGGCCTCAGTTAAGTATCAAATTTGATATTTCCCTGGAGTATGTCAATTGTCCGTAAGAAGTTATCATAACTCAGTTACAGTTTCAGTTTTTAGTTTTAGTAATAAGTATTCAGTCCCAGAATTAAATACTTTAGCACCATTCTAAACCTCAGTTATCAAAAATCAACGATTACTGTCTCAATTACTATCTTTGATACAATCTCAGTCCTTGTCCTAGCCTAGTAATTAGGTCGGTAACTCAATTCATTTTTAAGGTTTTCTTGACCAAGTGTACAATTATCAGATATTCATTTATCGGTATTTCAGTACCACAGTTTACAGACTATTCTAGAATTATGTTACATGCTTGGTTTTGCGTTATCAAATAATATAGTTTTCAATAATTCATGCTCAGTTGCCTCATGTTATCCAGTCATTCATTACCTTCCAATCATGATACTCTACTGTTTAGGTTCAAATGCTCAGACAATGTACAGACTAGCCTTGCAGACTCAGTATTCAGCTATCTGTCCTTTAGTTAATTAGATAAGTTAGTATAGTTATGCATTCATGCTCAGCACCTTCGCGAATCTTCTCTATAGTTTCAGTTGCAGTTCATGAGGCTTAGTTACTTCATCTTAGATGATGTTCATTGGTCTCAACTCGTCTTAACAAATCTTAGTCAGGTTATGATTTTCTTATTCAGCTATCTTATAGACAAATTCGATCTTATGGAAAAATTTGTACAGTTTGGTTTCCATGTCCCTAGCTATGTGCTCTAGATGAAATCTCATGAAAGAATGTATGCATTCTAAGATGAACCAATCAGATAGATTTAATCTCAGATCAATTTGTATGTCATGCCTTAGTTTCAGATTTTAGATAACTAGTTATGATTTAATTCCTAGGTTCCTTGTGCATCGCCTCAGTTTTCCTAAGTAGCTCAGCCCAACCAGTATTCCTCAAAGGACCTAGTGTCCCAAGGGAGTGATACGCTATATTCCCCTAAACTTTCAAGACATAAACATCCCTCTCTGCTCTCATAACAAATCCAGTTTGGAGTAGTGAGTACCCATAAGTAGACCCTCTAGCTCCAATCATGGTCGTAAGTCATGCACTCAAGGTACTCAATTCAGATATCAGTATTCAGCTCATGTATCACGTTCCATAACCAGTTATGTTCTCATGTTAGCCCATGCATATTAAGTAATTAAACTCAGACTCAGCCCAAGGCAATAGCTTTTCCTAATCTTATCTAGTTTTAGGTTTAGATTTCAGTTACAAATGTGGTATTCAGTTCCATTGCTCAGTTTTTATTTCAAACTTGGTGTCTTTACCATTACATTTTCAGTCACATGTTTATTATTCAGTTCAGTCATATATTCACTCATCAAATACGCGTGATCAGCTTATTAGTAATCTCAGCCATACATTCTTGTATCAGCTCTGTCATAAAATCATGCATCAGATATGCATGCTAAGTATGAAACTCAATAATCTCAATCATGTAGTCATGTTTCAGTTGTTCATGTTTAGTATGTACTTCATCTTATCGTTTCTCCCATCTTAATTAGTTTCATTTGAGAACGAATGTCCCAAAAATGGAGAGATTGTAATACCCCGTACTTCTACCCCGTACTTTTGATTGATACCAAATTATCCCAAACCCGACCCTTGGGTGAAGATTTAGAGACTTTTTAGTGATACAATGTATCACTTGAGCCATCAGGGCGTCACGAAGATAGCTTAAATGACAATTGTTTGTTTCCAGTTTTGCTCTACGATAGTGGTGTGTTGCGCCAAACTTCCTGGTCGCAAACAAAGTAGCAACGCAATAGCTCTACATCGCGCCACCGTGCAATTTCCCATTTGTCACTTTCCAGAGACACGGCACAATAGTGTCGCATCGCGCCATGGGTCCAAATAGGAAAATTTTCACATAATTTAAATACGCATCCAAGGGTTTAAACGATCAAATTTTCACCCCTATATAACCCAATAACACGTGGTTCAACAGTATTTCACCCAAAATATATTGTTTCTCTTAAGTTTCTCTCATGAAAAAGATAGGGTTTTCAATTGGGAATTCAAATCAAAGACTAAAATTCAAGAATCTTTCCATCAATCTTCATAGAATCAACAACAAAGGTATGCACAGTGTTGATTCATATACTCCTTTCGTCCATGAAGCTCAAGAACCCTATTTTAAACTATATGTCATGATGTTCTTGTTTTGAATTGATTATGTTCATGTTTTTATTATTGTATGATTGCCAAGATTGCATCTTTATCATGTTTTAATGAAACCATGTTAGTATAGGGTTGAAATTCATGCAATTGAGTTAAATTGTGGAACCATGTTTTATTAAATTGATAATCATACCTATGCCCTAAGGGTGCATGCAAGGTGTTTGATAATATTCCCCAATTAATGAATAATGATCAAGTACTTAGTTTCCATGTGTCAAGATCATTTCCTGCCTCTTAACTTATGCTATACCTATTTGATTAAGATGATTCCAATTCTAAACCTATGCATTGGGATTTCTTGATGGGATGTTCATAAGATTTGAAGCATGAAATTATGCTATGTTTATATGCATTACTCTCCATGTACAACATTATGATGATCATCTTCTTCATAAAATTCCCAACAATGAAATTATGAATTGTTAATATTGGTCATGTGATCAAAAGTGTCAAGCCTTGTCAGTTTAATTCTATCGAGTCCTGGGGGTACTTGTACACAACAATTTATCTATGTTCCTAGAGACATGTCATGTTTTTACTATACTCTCAGTCAAGCCATGATCAGTAGAATTCAGTCTGTCAGGTGACTTAGAAAAACTCAGTAAACTCAGTATCAGTCCAGTGCCATTCTGTAATCTCAATAATCTCAAAAATCTCAGTGATCTCAGTCAGTCATTATGTCTCAGTATCATTCTACTAGTCAACGGAACTCAGTGAACTCAGTTTAGCTTTGCTAAAAAATACCATTAGTATCAATTCAGTTCAGTTAATCAATTTAGTGTCTATTTAGTTATGAGTAGGATTCCGCACTGAGTGAACCCAAGGATGGGGAATCACCGGTTATTTAATGGAGGGTGTGATACTTAGAAGAAATCCTTGTGTTCCAGAGCTACGTAGATAGTGTAGGTTGAGATGTAACCCTATGCGTAGGGATAATAATACATCTCATTTGGGGTTATTCTTACAGGTGGGTTGACGCAAGAGATTTCTATCAGAGAGAGTTACCTCACAATTTTCCTTCATTCAGTATTCATGTCGTGCCAATGATCATAGGCTCAAAGTTAAACTCTTAGTCTAATCTTCTTATTCCTTTCATTTACAGAACATGCCTCCCAAAAGGACTAAGGAAAGGGGAACCAAAAATTTTTCAGCACCTCAGCCCGTCCATCCAGATTCTCTGGATGAGCATGTCTGTCATGCAGAATTCAGGACTGCATTTTCCAATCTATCCAGTTTAGTCGCAGCTCAGAATGAATGGACAACTGTTGTTCCAGCTAACCCAGTGGCAAATTCTATTGCAGCCAGGATTTGGGACTTCACCAGAATGAATCCTCCCTTATTCTCCGGTTCTAGGTCCGGAGATGATCCACAGGAGTTCTTCGATTAGGTTCAGAAAGTCACAGACATCATAGGAGTGACCTCCATAGAGAGTGATGACTTAGCCACCTATCAGCTACAAGATGTAGCCCATACAGGGTTAAAAAGGTGAAAGGTAAATAGGGGTACAGATGCATATCCCATAGATTGGTAAGAGTTTGTTATGGCTTTCTTAGATAGGTTCTTTCCCAAAGAGAAAAATGAGTCCAAAATGTTAGAATTCATCAATCTCATACAAGGTAGCATGAGCTTAAAAGAATACTCCCTTAAGTTCACTCAGTTAGCCAGGTACGCTCCCCATGTAGTAGAAAACAGTTGATGTAGAATGAATAAGTTTGTGTCTGGGATATTAGGTAGTGGTTAAGGAGTGAAGAACTACGATGTTGATTAAAGAAATGGGCATATCTAGGCTTATGGTCCATTATCAACATATTGAGGAGAAGAAACTTAAGAAGAAGTAGAGAGAAAATAAGAGGTCCAGAATAGGTAGTTATAGTTTTGCTCAGTTAGGGTAGAAGGGTGGTAATCGTGTTCAGTTGTGTTAGAAAATTTCAACACCAGTTCACCCTACATCTAGTGCACCAATACCGAATTTCAAAAATGACCTTAGGGATGAGGCATCAGGCTCCAACGCCCAGGGTAGTGAGAGAAGGATTCTTAGTCATCCGTTTTGTGAAGAGTGTGGTAAGCATCATAAGGGGGTGTGTACAAATTCTAGCGCTATCAGTGAGCAACACCTAAATAGACTTTATGCACTTCAGTCGCAACCAATTCAGTAAAGTTCTCTCGATGCAATCACTAGTATTTTACAGATCTCTCATTTACATATTCACCATTCTTTAGATTCATGAGTTTCTTTTATTTTGAAACATTGCATCGCAGTTAAACTTTGGGGTCAAAAAGTTAAGACTTTCGATTTTATTTATAGTTACAGTATGTGTAGATAATCAGTAAGGGAAGACGATTCCCGACCCTTTCCTATCTTATTGCAAAGTTTTGTACTATAGGCATCATTATATTTATGCATGCTACCCGTTTCAGTTCTACGAATAAAACTTGATATCCACATGCTTCTCACAGAATAGTGTCTGTTCCAAGTTCCTAGTATAGAAAATTCTGGTTCACTTAGTATCACGAATCTTGTCTCATAAATCACAGAAATTCCAGACTCAGGTCATACAGCTCATGACTCATGTACTCATGTCAAGCTTATAGTATACTTAGCCCATATGACTCACGTTCCACTTCTAGTGAGCATCCAAACTCAGTAGTATTATGTACACCCTCATCTCAAAGCCCTTGATAAATCCATGATTTTTGTATTCTATTCCTCAGGCCTCAGTCAAGTGTCAAATTCGATATATCCCTGGCGTATGTCAATTGTCCATAAGTAGTTATCAGAACTCAGTTTTCAGTTTTAGTAATCAGCATTCAGTCCCAGAATTAAATACTTCAGCACCTGTCTAAACCTTAGTTATCAGAAGTCAATGTTTACAGTCTCAATTACCATCTTAGCTATAATCTCAGTCCCAGTCCTAGCCTAGTAATCGGGTCGGTAACTTAATTCAATTTAAGGGTTTGCTTGACCATAGTGTACAGTTATCAGATATTCATTTCGGTATTTTAGTACTTTGATTTATAGAATATTCCAGAATTATGTTATACGCTTGGTCTTGTGTTCTCAAATAATATAGTTCTCACTCATTCATACTCAGTTGCCTCATGTTATCCATTCATTCATTACCTTTAATGCATGATACTCTACTGTTTCAGTTCAACTGTTCAGACTAAGTACAGATCGGCCTTCCATACTCAGTATTCAGCCATCAGTCCTTCAGTTAATTAGATAAGTTAGTACAACTATGCATTCGTTCTCAGCACCCACGTGAATCTTTACAGTAGTTTTTGTTGCATTGCATGAGGCTTAGTTACTTTATCCTTGATGATGTTCATGGGACTCAACTCATTTTATCAAATCTCAATCAGGTTATGATTTTTTTACTCAGCTATCTTATATAGACCAATTTGTATAGTTTGGTTTCCATGTCCCTAGTTATGCGCTCTAGACAAAATCTCATGAAATAATGTAACCATTATAATATGAACCAATCAGATAGATGCAAGCTCATCTCAGTTCATGTATCATGCCTTAGTTTCGGATCTCAGATTACAAGTTATGACTCAATTCCTAGGTGCCTTATGATCGACTCAGTTTTCCTCAGCAGCAAAACCCAACCAGTATTCCTTAAGGGACCTAGTGTCCCAAGGGGGAGATAATCTATATTCTCCCAAACCTTCAAGACATAACCACTCCACTCTCTTCTCATGAATACATTTTAGAGTAGTGAGTACCCATAAGTTGACCCTCTAGGTTCAATTATGGTCTTACGCTATGTACTTAGGGTACTCAGTTCAGATCACAATATTCATCTCATGTATCACGTTCCAGACCCAGTTACGTTCTCATGTTTCTGCTTATACATATTAAGTATTTAAACTCAAACTCATCCCAAGGCAATAGCTTTTCCTAAGATTATCCAGTTTTTTGTTTAGATTTCAGTTACAAATGTGGTATTCAGTTCCATGCTAAGTTTTCATTTCAAACTTGATGTCTTTACCCTTACATGTTTAGTCACATATTCATGAGTTAGTTTAGTAATATATTCACTCATCAGATATACGTGATCAGCTTATCAGTACTCTCAGTCATACATTCTTGCATCAGCTGAGTCATAAAATCATGCATCAGATATGCATGCTCAGTATGAAACTAAGTAATGTCAATCATGTAGTCATGTTTAAGTTGTTCATGTTCAGTATTTACTTTAGATTATCATTTCTCCTATCTAAATCAGTCTCATTCTAGAATGAATGTTCCTAAGGGGGAAATATTGTAATACCCCGTATTTCTACCTAGCTTAAAATCATCCCAGAAATATTAAAGACTCATTTCAAAGATGAATAAACTTTTATACTTGTGGTATATTGAATAATAAGCTTTTGATCAATACAAAATTCACCCAAATCCAACCTTCGGGAGAAGAGTTAGACCCTTTTTAGTGAGACGGTGTATCACTTGAGCCATCACCGTGTCGCGGAGACAGCTTAAATGGTAATTGTTTATTTCCAGTGTTACTGCATGATAGTGGCACGTCGCGCCAAACTTCCAGGTCACAAACAAAGTAGCAACGCCATAGCTCCGCATCGCGCCACTGTGAAATTTCCTATTTGTCACTTTCCAGAGACACGACACGATAGCACTGCGTCGCGCCATGGATCCAAATCGAGAAATTTTCAAAGAATTTAAATACGTGTCTAAGGGTTAAAAGGGTCAATTTTTCACCCCTAGATAAACCCAATAACACGTTGTTCAGCCATATTTCAACCAAAATATATTGTTTCTCTCAAGTTTATCTCAAGAACAAACTAGGGTTTTCAATTGGGAATTCAAATCCAAGACACAAATTCAAGAATCTCTTCGTCAATCTTTCTAGAATCAATAACTAAGGTATGCACAGTGTTGATTCATAGTCTTCTTTCATCCATGAAGATCAAGAACCCTATTTTAAACTATATGTCATGATTTTCTTATTTTGAATTGATTATGTTCACTTTGTTGTTGTTGTATGATTGCCAAGATTCCATCTTTATCATATTTTTATGAAACCATCTAAGTATAGGGTTGAAATTCATACAATTGAGCTAAATTATGGAACCATGTTGTATAAAATTGATAATCATACCTATGCCCTAAGTGTGCATGCAAGGTGTTTGATAATATGCCCCAATGACTGAATGATGATCAAGTACTTAGTTTCCATGTGTCTAGATCATGTCATGCCTCTTAACTTATGCTATACCTATTTGATTAAGATGATTCCCATGCTAAACCTATGCATTGTGATTGATTGATGGGATGTTCATAAGATTCGAAGCATGAAATTATGCCATGTTTATACGCATTATTATCCATTTACAACATCATGATGATCATCTGCTTCATGAAATCCCCAACAATGAAATTATGAATTGTTGATATTGGTCATATGATCAAAAGTGTCAAGCCTTGTCAGTTTCATTCTATTAAGTCCTGGGGGGTACTTGTACACAATAATTTAGTTGTGTGCCTAGTGCCATGTCATTTTTTCACGATACACTTAGTGAAGCCATGATCAGTAGAATTCAGTCTATCAGGTGACTCAGGAAAACTCAGTAAACTCAGTATCAATCCAGCCCCATTCAGTAATCTCAGGAATCTCAAAAATCTCAGTGATCTCAGTCAGCCATCATGTCTCAGTATCATTCCGTCAGTAACGGAACTTAGTGAACTCAGTTTAGCTCAGCAAAAAAATACCATTATTATTAATTCAGTTAAGTTAATCAGTTCAATGTCTATTTAATTAGGAGTGGGATTCAACACCGAGTGAACCTCCTAAGGATGGGTACTCACTGGTTATTCAATGGAGGGTGTGATCCTTATAAGCAATCCTTAAATTCCAGAACTATGTAGAAAGTGTAGGTTGAGATGTACCCCTATGCGTAGGGCTACTAAGATATCTCGTTTGAGGTTATTCCTACAGAAGGGTTGACGTACGAGCTTCCTATCAGAGAGGGTTACCTCACAGCTTGTCTTTACCCATGGCATGGTATTGACACCCTTCCAGCTGGGGTTATAGGTTGGACCCCACCAGTTTAGTTTTGTGGTATGTCGTTTAGATGAGTACCTCCCACTGTCTCAGTTTCAATCCCAGTCTAAGTCTTAGTAATATAACTTAAATAGATCAATAGATTTTAGGACTATAAGATACCAGCACTCAGTACACTTAGGAACTCAACTAGTTCCATCATAACTTTGACTATTAGATACAGTCACCCCGTATTAGTATACTAGTTATACGAAACTCATGTTATCAATGCTCAGCTTCAAGACTGTCAGATACAGTTAACCAAACCATTTTTTCATTATTAGAACTATCGAAAAAAATAGTTATTCATGTATCCATAATTTAGTATTAGTCCCTCAGTATTCAGTATCCTAACATCAGTAAAATCAGATGTCTGTAACTCTATGTTATCAGTAGAATCAGTAGTCAGAACTTAGTATTCATTCCTATCACGATATCAGTTACAGTTATATATTCATGCATGTATTCTCATGTCCATATCATTCGGTCAGTTAGTGTTGTCCATACATATGAACCCTTTTGCATTCAGCCTACCTCACTTGCATACCAGTACATTCAAAGTACTGACGCATTTGCGCTATGGTGTCTTATACCATAGGTTTAGAAGCACGAGCTCCAGAGAATCAATAGATTCCAGATATCAGTAGTCAGTCAGCAGTGAGTCCTCATCCTTCGAGGATGATATGATTTGTTATTTTATTTTTTCAGTACTTAGTTATTTCAGTAGACGGAGTTAGTTGGGGACAAGTCCCATCAACTCCACAATTTTCCAACAGTTTAGAGACTTTCAGACTATAGTATGTTCAGACAGTATTTAAGTTATTTTCGGTATTTGATACTCTACACTTATGTTGTATTTTATCAGCTATTCAGCTTGAACCTCACAGCCTTACAGCTTCTATTCTGCATTTTTTTTAGTGAATGCATATATATATATACAGTATATTATACAACTTACATGTACAGATATCAGTCATGGGTTATCTTACGGTCCATTATGGTCATGAGCACTGTGTAGCGTTCCAGGTACCATATTTGGGGCATTATAGTTTTATGAATTAGGAGGCTTGGTGATTTTATTATGATGATAAATGGACATTGAACAAGCTGAAAATAAATTCAAAAACATCACCACAAGAAAGGGTTTCAAAGGAAAATTTCACAAACAATTAAGAATGCAAAACAACACTTTCCAGTGAAGCCACGCGAATTATGGGAGGAACCTTTCTCTCTCTGAGGGACTAAGACCCGAGATTCTCCCTTATCTCCAAGGGACTAAGCCCTACAATGACCCCCTTGGTACCATGGTCTAAAGATCACGATGCCTGGTCAATTCTTACACGGCCAAATCCTTCCTAATATAAATACAATACTTTGTACATATTATAATTACTCTGGGACATCTTAGAAGCAAAAGAAGGGCTAGAAAACACGAACTTTAGGGTTATTATTCATTAAAATTAGTTTCTTTATGTATTTTACTATGAATTCAATTATTTGGATCATGATTATATCCATTAGTGGCTAAACGCCCCCTTTCGGGTTAAGGCTAAGAACATATTTACTTTCACTTTGAATTGAGTTTTTTTATTTCTTATCATATTTGGTTGTTTGTTCATCCTTTTTTTCAACTATTTTTAGGGTTTGTAACCATTTGAATAAATATATTTTTGACCTTGTGATTTTGAGAGGGGGATTTGGAAGATAGAACTTGGGGATGAATAGAGCAACGTTCTTATTCTTTTATGAAATAAGGAATTTGAATTAGTATCTAGGATAGCGATATACCTAGAATCCTTTCTTGGTTCACGTGTAGGATGATAGCTTCATGTATCCTATTGGATTATTATGTCCCCGCTAAATGATGTAGTTGTAATTTCCAAGTTAGCTAGACGATTAGAGGTCAGGATACCATGATCATGCGATAAACCCTACGAATCAATAGACATGATAAGCAACCTAATGAATGAGATCCAATAGCATAGTATGATTTTTCGTAGTGATTTAACCCTGGTTTTTCATCCATTGAATGTCCAAAGTCTTTACTTTCCCGCATTATTTTACTTTACTTTTAGTTATAAGCTCTTAACTTCTTTTTGTTATGATTGTGCTGATTATTTTTTATAGTTAAACTTTACTTGAATAGTTGTTACAACAAGTCTCTGAGGGATCGATATTCGGCTTTATATAAGTCCACTATATTTCTTAGTGAGACCACATATACTTGTGTGTACGCTTAAGCGCAACTAATATATACCGAAGTTTCTTTTTATTAGTGAACACATCCACATGAACCCCATAAATATAATGCCTCCAAATCTTTAAGGCAAGTACGACTGTTGCCAACTAAAGATCAATAGTGAGGTAGTTCTTCTTATGGGTTTTTAGTTGTCTAGAGGCATATTCTATATTCCTTCCCCGCTGCATCAACATACAACCAAGACCAACTCTTGAAGCATCACGAAAAGCCATAAAACAATATGAACCCTCTGGTAGTGTCAAAATTAAAGCGAAGGTGAGTCAAGTCTTTAATTCTTAAAGAATATTCTCGCAAGAATTGGACCACTGGAATTTGATTTTCTTTTGTGTCAGTTTGGACATAAGAGAAGCAACTGAGGAGAATCCTTCAACAAAACATCTGTAGTAGCTTACTAAACCTAAGAAAATCCTAATATCTAATGGAGAAATAATTCAATGCCAGTTCCTCCATGCTTCAGTCTTTTGAGGATCAACTCAAATACCTTCACCAAAAATAATATGACTAAGTAATGCTACTGATTTCAACCCAACATAGTGAATAGCGGATGATGTTTAAGATTCTTCAAGAAAATTATCTAGTAATATACGTGTTCATCCTCATTCCAAGAATATATAGGGATGTAATCTATGAAAACTATAACAAACATGTCAAAGTACTACTCAAATACATCATTCATCAAGTCCATAAAAGCTACCATAGCATTCATTAGTCTGAAAGACATAACAAATTTAAAGTGATCATACTGGGTTCTGATTATTGTCTTTGGAATGTCACGTTCTATGACTTTGAGCTAATGATATCCGAATTAGAAGTCTATCTTAGAGAATAATTGGAACCACAAAGTTGGTCGAATATGTCCTCAATCATATGAATGAGATACTTATTCTTGATTATGACATTTTTCAACTGATGGTAGTCGATACATATTTGAAGAGAACCGCCTTTCTTGCACATGAAAAGAATTGGAGCACCCAATGGAGAGACACTAGGACAGATAAACCTTGTATAGGAGATTTTTCAATTGTTACTTTTATTCCTTAAGCTTGGCTGGAGCCATACTAAAATGTGGAATTGAAATAGGCTGGTTATTTTGTAGGAGATCAATTCAAAAGTCAATTTCCCTCTTGGGAGGAACTCCAAGCAGAACTTCAGGAAACACTTCTGGAAATTTCTTTACTACTACAACTGATTCAAAATAGGGGGTTTCAAAGCTTGAGTCCTAGACTTCAACAAGATGATAGATGCACCCTTTAGATATTATTTTCCTTGACTTAAGAAAAGAGACTAACTGACCAATAGGCAATGAGGTACTACCCTTCCACTCTAAGACTAGCTCACTGGGAAACTAAAAGTGGATTATTGTATTTCTATAATCAAATAAGTCATATCAAGAGTGAAGTCAATCCATGCCATGATTAACATCAAAATCAATCATGTCTAACTATATAAGATCAACTGATATGACATTTTGGGATACAATGACTAAGAAATTTCTATATACTCGTCTAGCTATGATTGAACTACCGACTAGAGTAGAAACAGAGAATGGTTATTTGAGTATTTTGGGGTTGACACGAAAATCTACTTCTATATAAGGTGTCACAAAAGAAAGTGTGGCTTCGAGGTCTAATAATACCTAAGAATGACTACATCGGGAGAATTCTCCTGATTAAGTCCTATTTTAAGGGCATAGAACCTACCGTGTCGCAGTACACAAATTGTACTAGATGTGGTACCCTGCTGAGTTAGGAAACCTTATAGAGTGGATGAAGAAGTAGATTGACTTGGCTGACAAATATTCTTACCTCTCTGTGCAACAATTGGGTAAACCCTCACCTCTGTGGTCTTACTTTCCACACCCAAAATAAGCATCACTACGTGCTATGCACTAACCCTTTGTAGTTACTACTGCATTTCTTGTAAACTGGATTGGTGTGAACACTATCCATACTATCCTAGGACTTAGTGCATGTCACTCTATCATAAGTATCCTACCTAAACATGGAAACTAGAGCACTAGCAGAAGATATAGTTGGAGCTGAAGATTTCTCGTGGAACTGAGAATAATTACCACCATCTTACCTCTACTAAGAGAAATTAAAGCTACCAATTTTGTCCCTTTACTCTTCCTTTTATTTTTATTGATCATCTTCTCTTCAATATATTGACCATGAACCATCAATCTGGAAATATCCATCTCCATAACCAATATCCCCTTTCTACACTCTTTGACCACATCCTCTGAAACACCTAACATAAATTTACTCATTCAGGCCCTAGAGTTAGCAACCATAGTCGAAGTATACCTTTCCAGGTAAGTAAACTTTAGTGAATACTCCATCTTACTCATATTTCCCTACTTCAAGTATATAAACCCTTACCCTCATATTTACATAACACAAATAGGAAAAACCTATCAAGGAATGTAGCAACAAACTTGTCCCAATCTACCGACCATACATCTGCACCTCTGTTCTCCTTCCACGGCTTGAATCATGTGTGATCCATTCCTTGCAATTGATAAATAATCAAATCATCATGGTAAGTTGAAGTGAAACCTATAGTTTCAATGGCCTTCTGAATACTATCTAGAAACTTCTATAGATTCTCATTAGAATTATACCCAAAGAATATCGAGGATTCATTCGAGTGAAATCCCGGACTCTAGTTATTTCTTTATTCACAGCTGAGTTGGTTAGTGCATCCAAATTATAGTTATTCTGGGTTGTCATCGACTTGTCTAGTTCTGTGAAAGCAGCCCTAAACTCCGCATAGGAGATCTCCTCATTTAGAGGGTCTTTTTGATATTGGTGGTGGTGTTTTTGGATTCTCGTTCCTTCTTTTGTTAGTTCTCTTAGGATTCATTTTTTATAAATGTATAAAGGAAAAGTTAGAATCAAAATTTTAATAAAGTTCACACTCTATCGCACGACATCAATAATGAAAGAAATAAGACTTTCCAAAAATGCTACATAGACTCTCACACATTAGTATGCCACACTTCACACATATGAACAATACTCTACTTATTGCATATTTTATATACCCTAAGACATTTTAAACCTAATGCTTTGATACCGAGTTTGGCAAGACCCTAGACTGCCCCTAGTCGTAACACGGTGTATAGAGCCACATGTAACCCTACTAACTCATGGCCTAGCATAACACTGAGAATACTAAAGAAATAGTAGAGTACTGAGCTGAAGCTAAAGTGAAAGAAACTGATAATATTAATAATAATAATAATAATAATAATAATAATAATAAAATCAATACTGAATATCAAACTATGACTATCAAAAATACTGAAAAAGCTAAACACATAACCATCTGTTTGTCTAAAATCCTCTAACTCATATGAGTTGTTGGTACAAGCCCCCAACAAACTCCAACTGACGAAAACTAAATAAAAATACTAAAAGTAGTGCTGATAAATAGTCCTCGAATGATGAGGATTCACCAAATGCATAAGCTGATATTGATGGAAATGTGATAAACTCTGTCTAGATGTTGAAAGTCAGAACCTATATTATTATACAATATAGCACAGATAAAGTATGTGATTAGTACTTTGAATATATAGAGTATGTGAGGCGTAAAATGAATAATATAAACAGAAAATGACGCATGTAACATGGTGAACTAAGTGCAAAACCAAGTAATATAATGACCCTTCAGGTCATTTTACATATTTCAGCTTAGTTTTGCCGTTAAACCTTTTTGGTAGCTATCCTAAGTCATTTATAACTTGATTGAACTGATAGTTCGGTTATCGGACAATCCATTTGATTTTTTGAGCCAATTCCTTATTTTAAAGACTTCACTAGTTCTGAATTTCCACCGAGAAAAAACATCAGTCAAACGACCTCAAATGCAAATTCTGACTATTCCACCAGCTCTGGAATATAAATTTAAGGCTAAGAGGACTCTTGGTTAGGGTCCCAAGGCACCCAAGCTCATTTTGACCTACTAGTCAGAAAGTTAAGAAAATTTAAATTGGGTGTGGGACCCACTGAGTCGCCCAAATTACACCTCCAATCGATGGATAAAATGGTCATTGTCAAAATATAGTAACCCAACTAGGTTGGGGTCGATCCCAAAGGGAATATATCATAAATCTTGCTTGAACTTATTGAAATCATGAGGCAATATAGAAAATAAATGAGGGAATTTTCTAGAGTAGTAAAAAGTAACAAAAACTAGATAGTTGAGGTTGTAATCAATTTAAGATGAACACAAGGCTCATGTTCCCCCTAGCTTATATCTCCATAGATTTATCATGCATTGTTAAACTATTGCAATACCTTACTTGCATATCTGATAAGTTTTGTACCATAAACTACCTTGTCACCTCATTGACGGATTTCACCCTTTACCTTTTGAGTCTCAATGTAACGCTTTACTAACCCTTATCCTAGATTCTAGTTAACTATTACCTTTTTAATCTCAAGTTATTATATGAAGCTAATTTTCTTAAGTAGATAATGAAGGTAAGCTTATTTTAGAAATTAACACAAAATTATTGTTGTGATTTTCTTTTCCCAATATCTACCTCCTGGTCAGGCTCGTAGTGAATACAAGTCGTATCCTAATATGTGTACCTATTAAGAAGAAAATCAAATCAAAGTAAACCACAAGACATGCAAGAATCTTTATTTAGAATGACTTTACACTTCATCTATTTTGTTATACCACCAGGGTTCCCACAACCCTAGCTAAGGGAATTAGACACTCATAATTGTAAGACAATTCATCGAATTCATAGACGAAATCAAAGAATCAATCTCATAATAATGAAAAAAAGAAAACCCAAAGTGTCAAATTGAAGAACAAACAAAAAACAAATAAAGAACAATAAGATCTCATGATCACAAGTCAGTCTTAGAATAAAAAGATGTTTATGAATGATGTAACTTAGCCCCAAAGGGCCTATATCTAAACTCTCTTTTCACACCCTTTAAATAAACATAAAAGGGGTATTTATCGAATACAAAGAAACCTTATAATTCAAATCCTAGAAAAAGGAGAAAAACTTGACCGTTCATGATAATGACTAAAGACATCATAGTAGTGTATACAGGATACATGGAAAACATAAAATATTAAGTCAAAATGATCAGGGATAGTTGCATCAGTGGCCACCTAGGACCCACCAGGTAGTCTTAAAAATTTGGCTCTTTATTTTTAAAGTTGTAACACAAACGGACAAACCTATGCCTAGTAGGTGGTACATACAAGGCGCAGGTGCCAAAGTAGGTGGCCATTTTTCATTTTTCTGTTCTGTTTTCTTCTGGTTAGCTTCCAACACCTAGTTTCCTTCAAAATCACTGCAAAAACACATCAAAACCAACAAACTAGCCTTAAGTACATGCTTATTTTAAAAGTTTAAGCATTATAAGTGCCATAAGACCATGGAAAATCAAGACCCTCAACTTAGAAAGTTGAATGACCTCAGGGAAACAAATATCACAAAATACTATGACAATGCATAATGAAGAGAAACATAACATACTTGTGGCAGTCAATCATCAAATTTAGCTCAAGACACATTACCCTCTCAAAGTTCAATACTTTAAGAACTAACCTTGCATATTTTTGAAGAATAACAATGTAACACACTAGAATCTAGCTACGACATTATATTAGAAAGAAACAACTATGTATATACACAAGTTACACTACCCAAACAAGTAAACAACTAGAAACATAAACCACGCGTCGTCTCTGTGATGATGTTCCAAATCACTCTTATAAAATCATGCATGTCATTGCAGGGACGGTCAAGAGACACTCACACTCAAAAGAGAAGTTTCACAAATGAACATCAAATACCATATGCTTGCTCTTATTTTCTTTAATAAAGCTTTCAGACAGTCAGGTTTGGATCACTATAAGACTTTATTCGACTAGTAATGTAGGCTTAGGGGATGATATGGTACATATGGACATTTTTAGTGACTAAGCCTCTTTGACACTAAACTTACTTTGGGGTCTCCTTATCAACCAATTTCTTTTATTTCATCCTTATTTCTTCGTTTTAATACATTTATTGTATATTCAGGTTAGGTGTGATTTCTGTTATTCTTTTTTTATCTTTTTAATTTCTACCACACCCAGCCCTACTTTATTTTCTCTTATGTAACCTTCTTCATACCCACATTACATGACGCACCTCTATGATTGCCACCCTGAACTTAGGAGATTTGCCTGAGTTGAGGTGCACAATTTTTAGGAAGGACAAGTGTCAAAATATGTTCATTATAAAACAAATAGGAAGGTGAAAAAAATAACAAGAAAAATATGATATATGACTCAAAAATCGAGATCAAGGGATACTTATTTGCACATGGAAGGAAATTTAGGCTAAAAGTTGACTTATTTAAAAAAATGGTCTATGATCTTTTCATAAACGACTATCCTACAACCTAGGTAAAATTAATCGGGCAAGTTTTGGATTCAACACACAAAGGGAACTAAGTAGTATCTCTAACACACATTGCATAGGTTCAAATCACAAGCTACTACCATTTGAATCATGCAATTGTTAGCAATGATTATTATTTCCCTAATCATAATGCTATAACAAGATTCACAATGGTCACACATATATACATGTCACGAAGTTCAAAAACATTTTTTTTGGAATGGTATCAATTTTCAACACATCGTATCAACTACCTTAGATACTCATATTTCTCCTAGTTAAACATAAAACATAACGAAAAAAAATACCATACCCCTTAACATGACGGCTCTACTAGGAACAGGCTTTGAGGAAAAAAGGCATATCAACAAAATTCCCAAGGACATCAAGACCCACAAACAATCACAACCTCAACTTAAGACATGCATTATCCCCAATTCATTGGGCCTCTAAGAAGAAATAGAGTTAGAAACATACCTATGGCACCACAAGTGTGCAGATCTGATGTCAATCAAAATAACACGAATACAAAAAACAAAATATCTTGGGTTGCCTCTAAAGTAGCACTTATTTTATCGTCACAACATGACATGGCTATGTTGGTTTCTCAGACTTCACTAATAAGTCCATGGGTAACTTGATTACTCAGACTTAATCAAGGTAGCCCAAGAATTGTCCTCTAGTTTTCTCTTTCCACTTTTAATTTATGAATTTCACCCCTGATTGATTTTTTTATTTCCTAGTTTTATCATGGTACGGTGGTATAACAATGAACCAATCGAGCAATATATAAGGCATGTTACACTTTTTTGCGCTTATGTGGGGAATGTAATTCCTTATTTCTGGATCAACAAATTCAAAAATATAGACATACATTTCCTCTTTCCTGCACTTTTCTTTAGGTGTGAATGGCTCAATCAATATCTGATTATCCAAAAACAATGTAAAAAATTCTTTGAATGAGGTCCAATTTTCCATAACTCAGGAATTGTAGTCTTATTTACATCCCTACATAACTCTAGTATGCTCTCCTTAAAAGTGACGCTTTCCATAAGAGTATGAGAAATTGTTGACTCCTCCAATTCCAGCTCCTCAAGTAGGATTTTCATAAATTTTCAATCTCACACCAATAATAACTAAGTTGTTAAGCATTACACAGAACAATTTTTGCAATCAAATATACTGGTAAGTGATAAATATCCAAGACAAACCTATCAACCTTTTGAATAACCTTATGATTATTGTTTGCAAGGTGTGTTAATGTTTCTATCAGGCTCTCCTTGTGTTCACACACTGTATCTACCACACTTCTACAATACCATGTAATATCAAAAGAATGAGGATCAATAAAAAAGAAGTCTTCATACATACATACTACCTTCAGCCTACATTTTCATATCAAGAAGAGTAGGAATACACTAGGTATGCCCGAAGAAGAATAGAAAAGAAAAACCTGACAACCTTAACAACTCCAATCAGTCAAACTACAATCATATTCCTCATCAACAATGCCAAAATTTTGATGTCACCCAAACTACACCTCCAATTGAAGTATAAAGCGGTCATTGTCAAAATATAGTAACCCAACTAGGTTGTTTTCATAACCTAGAAAGAAGGGTCATGATGGAACTTGTCGCGATGAACCTTGACAGCCTATGCCCAAAACTAATCAACAAAGAGGAAAAATACAGAAATACCTCCAGGGTAAGGTTTCTAGAATAAAGTTGAACCATATAAGTATAATAAATGTGAAAAGAATATAATCAACGATAAAACCATAAATCCTAAGACATGATTTCAATTGTATAAGAACGTATCTAATAAAACTCGAATCTAAGAAAAATACATAAGATGTACAAATACAAGAGAAACTTTGTCTCTGATATGAAAGTAAAGATATAGTCATTAATGAAAGGTAGTAGAAGACATTCAGATGCATGAAAATCACTCACTACCTTGAAATCTCCAAATAAATGCTCAAATCAATGACGATAGGGAGCACTCAAACTACGAACTACACCTAAAGGGCACAGTAGGCGTGAGTACGATCTATTTATAAACAATAAGTAATATAGGACGGCCAAGCAAAGTAGATAATAAAACATAAAAATTACTCACACTAAGGGTAGGCCACCTGCAATCTGAAAATACCCCACAATGGTTGCCCACACCAATTGCACTAATAGTTCCATAATATCCACATATAAGAAAGAAAACACCATCAAGGAATGCAAGTATACCATTAGACTATGTATAAGCAAATTAATGGAAAATAAAATATACAAGAACATTACCTACAAGTATGGAAAGATAGAACAATAGATAGACAACAAATAAAAATGTCATACATAATCACATCACAAACATAATAAAGTAAATACAATAAAAATGATTATGTTGATACTAATAATGATAATGACAGTGATAATAAGGGTGAAGAATGAGGTTATATCACAACCTCTATATACACCTACAGAGTTAAAGCTGCCTAACGTAGGACCCATGGAGGGTTTTTCAACCCATAGACTACCCCGTACATACCAATAGAGTTAAAGCTAGCCGATGTAGGACCTGTGGGGGTTCGACAACCTGTATACAACTAATATCCATGACTCTTCTCTAGCATAACCTTCGGCGAAGTTCTACAAGATCCCATATCCGATACCAATATCCATGACTCCTCTCTGCAACCTCTCTTTGAGAAGGTCTATAAAATCTTATGTTCCCAATGTTGCTAAAATATACAATATTTAGAATATCTAAAGTATTTCCAGTGCTACAAGGGTTTCCAAGAGCATATACGTAATATTAGACACACATCAAGTACACATACAACAACAATATATATATAAAAATCATGCAACAAACAAGTAAAATTATGTGTGTGATGCCATGAGGATGATAGTGCAATGTTCACAACAAAGAATAATGGGCATTTCTACAACCAACCAATATACCAATTACGTGAGCCAATTATCCACTCATTTTTTCCAACCATTCCTAAATTCCCACATTATTCACATGCCACTAGAGTATAAATACATCATAGCACACAATGGGTAACTCAACATGATTCTCCTCAACCAAGATATAAATATCATCATGTTTATAAGGCTATTGATATCACATAGGACCTCACACGGGCACACATAACACGTATATATAAAAAACCATCACATAATATCATATATTGGACCCCACAGGGGCTCAACACATAAGATAGGCATTTTTTATGATTAGTTCCCATACCCTTAACATGCTTTTATATACAAATTAACTACCTAGCCTAGTTTAGTAGAGATAAGCCATAACCTACATTGATTATCAAAACCTATTCATTACACTTTATTCCTAAATCTCTACTCCTCGTGAATGGACCCAAAATCAACTAAAACATCCTAATATTGAACCTATGCATCAATAGGGAAAAATTGATACCCATACTTCCTAGTTTCAAACTTGGTATTAAACGAACCCCTCAAATGGATTTTTGAACAAGAAGGACAAAATCATTTTTTAAAAAAATGTTCCCTATGCATTCAGGAACCTACAGTTGAAATCCCAAGCAAAAATGAACTAGAGATGAGGTCCAAAAGAAAGGAAAATAATTTTTAAACATTATCGAGTAAAACCTTTGAAATTTATTTAAAAAACAAGAGTCGAAATTGCTTTGAAGATAAAATTTAGCAAACACTAGTAATTATAGGATTAAAAACATTATTCAAGTGAAAATGTGTGAAATTGTGGTTTAGAAATCAAGTCCTAAGGTTTTGGGTTTTTGAGCAATTAATCAAGAAATTCCACCACGAAAAGGGTGAATCCTTACCATAACTAAATAGGAGAACCAAGAAAAGGATGTTAATCTATCTTCCCAAGAACCCAAAAGCTTCACTTTTAAGCTCTCACACTATTTTAGGGTTTAGTTCTCAAGAGGCAGGATGAATAATTCCCGAAATTATGGAAAATGACTCAGTTTATGCCTAGTACAGGTTCTCGATTGTTGCTATCATGACCAGGGGGTGCAATCGACTATCCTTAGCCATGACAGGCCAGTTAAGATCGCACTAGACCTATGGCAATCGCACTAACTTTTCTGCACGAGGAGTCACAATCCCGCCAGGGCAGGCAATCGATGGCACACTAGATAACAGCTAGAAAGTTGTAAATCTTCAAAGTTTTCATCATACCCTCTGGAGTATTCCAAAATCTCATATACACAAACGAACTATGTAATTTTATCTAATTTGATGCTCCAAACTCGATGGATATATAAGATGTTTGAGAAGAAATTGTTTTCAGAAAGTTGACCACTAAAATCTAAAATTACAATATTCCAAATCGAGAGTGAAAATGAGATTTTAAAGCCACAGAACCAGACCAAACAAGTTATTGCCCTGAAATTGACATTTCGGATATGTTGGCGCAGTCCATTTTTTCATCTATCCCATGGATCAAAAAAATAATCTAAAGTCACATATAAGGCTCTCAATTCCACCAAAAATCATAATATCATACAAATAGTATCAAAATGCATTAAGAATAGTCTAAATCACCCATGCCCCAAAAAATCTACAATTCAACTACGATGAGGGGGTAAAATAGTCAAATCTCACAAAAACACATATTTCATCAAATTTAAGGTCGTTACATCATCCATCACTAAAAATCTAGTTTGTCCTCGAACTAAATCAACAAAATACTAGAATAATCAAAGAGTTGGGGATGAGAACTATGCATATCAAACTCGACCTCCTAATTAGCCTCATCAACAGGTCGATGTTTCTGCTGAACCTTAACCACAAGGATAAATCATGAACTCAACCATCTAACATCCCTAGATAAAATAGAGAATGAAATGACATACATTTGGATTATAACACCAAAACATAGAAACATGAAAAACTGGATGAATAACTTATAAATTTGGATGCCAAGCTAACTCATAAGCCATATCAACAATAGTCCAAATAATCTCAAATGGACCAATATACTTGGGCCTAAGCTTTCCCTTCTTAGCAAACCTCATCACACCCTTCAAGGTGAAACTCGAAGAAGAATGCGATCAACAATAAAATCTCAAGGCATGAACTCTATGATTGGCATAACACTTCTTCCTACTCTGGAATGAGCAAAACCTATATTGAATAATCTAAACTCTTTCCAAAGACTCATGAAGCATTTTTGTACCTCGAGGTCTCACCTCAGAAACATCAAACCAACCTATTGGAGAGTGATAATGCTTACTATACAAAGCCTTAAATTAAGCCATATCAATGTAGGAATGGGAGATATTATTATACAAAATCTTTACTAAAGCCAAATGTTGCTCCCACTGGAAATCAAAATCCATCATACACGTGCAGAGCTTATCCTCCAAAACCTGGATAGTCTGCTTCATCTAACCATTTTTCTAAGGGTGAAACATTATGCAAAGGTTAACCCGTGTACCCAACTCATCCTGAAAAATCTTCTAGATAGGCAAAGTGAACACAAACCCCCAATCTGAAATGGTAGACATCGACACACTATGTAGTCGCACAATCTCGCGAATATAGATACGGGCCAAACTCTCAGGACTAAAGGAGACCTACACAAGATGGAAATATGGTGACTTGGTCAATCGATCTATGATGACCCAAACATTGTTAGATCCATGGGAAGTGCGAGGCAATGCGGTCACAAAATTTATATTGATCCGCTTTAACTTTTACTCGAGAATAGGCAATCTTTGAAGCAATCCACCTGGTCTTAAATGGTAGGCCTTCACCTGCTAATAACAAAGGGAACGAACCATTATGTGTGCTAAATCTTTCCTTATACTACCTAACTAGTAATTCTACCTCAAATCACGATACATCTTAGTCACTCCCAGATGGAAGAAATACCTGGAACAACGAGCCTCCTCTAAAATTAGTCTAATCCAATCACCCACTCTCGGGATACAAACTCAATCACCAATCCTTAATACACCATCAAAATCAAGTCAGTTTTCCTTTGTCTCACCACCTAACACATTATCATCAATCGGTCTCAATCCCACATCATCAAATGGTTGAACTTAAATGTGCTCTACCAAAGAATACCTATCCTCCACAAATGCCAAAACAGATCCAGTTGTCAAAATATCGAACCTAACCATCTAGTTAGCTAAATACTAAACATCCAAGGCCAAAGGCCTCTCCAATGTCAAAAGATGCGTCAATCTACCCATGCTAGTCAACTTTTAGATCAAGGCATCTGCAACCACATTATCCTTGCCCAGATGATAAAGAATAGTCAAGTCATAATCCTTAAGCAACTCAAGCAAGGACGTTGCTTCATATTAATACCTCGCTGGGTAAAGAAGTATTGAAGGCTATGATGATCTGAGAAAATCTTAAAATGGACTCCATACTAGTAGTGCCTCCATAACAGTAAAGAAAATACAGCCACACACAACTTTAAATCATAGTAGTGTAATTCCTCTCATGTGGATTCAACTGATGAGAAGGATAAATAATCACCTTACACCCTCCATTGACACAACACCTAACCTAATACTTAAAGCATCACAAAAGATGGATAAACCCAGGCCCTCCTTGGGCAAAGTCAAGATATGAGCTGAAGTCAACAAATACTTAAGCTTTTGGAAGCTCACCTCACAAATATCAGACAACTGAAAATAAATTTTCTTCTGAGTTATCTTGGTAAAAGGAGATCAACGAATAAGTAACCTTTGACAAAACTCCAATAGTAACCTTCCAAGTAAACAAAACACCAAAATATCAATGGCTAAAGTATGTCTAGTTCAATCACCAACCACTGCAATGTTGGCAGGATCAACCATAATATCCTCTATAGTCACTGAATGACCACAAAAAGAAAAAGATTCCGAACAAAACTCAAACTTGGAGAATTTGGCATATAATTTCTTATCCCTCAATCTGTTATGCACAATCTACAAATGCTCCTTATGATAATCCTCACTCTTTGATTAAATCAAGATATCATCTATAAATACCATAATAAGGAGTTGAGATACGATCAAAACCCCTATTTTATCAACTCCATGAATATGGTTGGGGCATTGGTCAACATAAAAAACAAGACCAAGAACTAATAATGAGCATATCGAGTCTGAAAAGCTTCCTATGGAATATCAAACATTCTAATCCTATACATGTGATACTCGGACCTCAAATTAATTTTTGAAAGCAATGCGACATGCTAAACCTAATAAAACTAATCATCAATACGATAAAGAGGATACTTATTATAAACTGTCACCCTATTAAACTATTGATAATCAATACACATACACTTAAACCAATCATTCTTTTGTTAAAACAAGAGAAGCCCACCCTAAGGCGATACACTAGGTTGAATAAATCCCTTATCCAACAACTTCTACAACTGATCCAACAATTCCTTTAACTTGTTGAGGCCATCCCATAACGAGGAGTAGAGATGGGATTGGTGCCCGACTCAAAATCAATATCAAAGTTAATCTCATAATCCAGAGGAATACCAAGCAAATCAATAAGGAACACAACTATTAACACATGAACCCAACAAAAATAATTCAAAAAAAAGGTGAAATAACACTATTATCATGCATATGAGCCAAATAAGATAAACACCCATCTTAATAAATCTATGATCCTAACCATAAGGTATAATCCTCTTAGGACCTGAATGGTGCGCACCCTTCCAAGTTATCTTTGGCACAGCTGGCATAGGTAAGGTCATGGTATTAGCATAACAATCTAAAATCGCATGGTAAGGGGACAACCAATCCATACCAAAATAACATCAAAATTAACTATATCTACCACAACCAAATCTACCCAAGTCTCAGACCCCGAGAATGTCACAATAAAGGATCGATACAATTGATCCACCACTAAAGAATATCTTAATGGTGTAGAAACATGAATGGGCATGGTAAGAGGCTTACTAAATTAATCAAAACTCAAATAAAAATATGCAAACACATAGGATAAAGTCAATCTGGGATAAAATAACATCATGAAAAGCTTCTACCTCAGGTTTGGCTTGTATAGAATAGAACTATCTATGACCATCAACCGAATGAATAGCTCTGTGACCATCACTACGAGATACACTAACTCTACGTCTCGTGCCTCTAGTAAAATCGTTATGTCTCACAACTGAAATAAGAGTAGCTCGATTCACACTAC
Source organism: Capsicum pubescens (assembly GCA_030864215.1). Lineage (NCBI taxonomy): Eukaryota > Viridiplantae > Streptophyta > Magnoliopsida > Solanales > Solanaceae > Capsicum > Capsicum pubescens. The sequence goes on from CM061548.1 coordinate 326,225,431, forward strand.
GGTGAAAGTCCTCATCCAAATGGTGAAACTCATCACAAATAAAGCAATCTCTAAACTCATCCCGATGGCACACCCTCTTGGTACACTCTGAGATGCTTGAGGATTAGGTCCTTGTATCTTTGTCTGACCCCTATACTTTGCAATGACACAATAAATACTACCATCTTTCCCATAGATTACTAAAGAGTAGGAGGCATAGCAAGCCCAACTAGCTGATACTCTACTTGAGGAGGCAACGTAGATAAGGTTGAACTCTTGATCTCAAACCACAATACTTAAATACAAATGATTAAGAGGGAACAATAATCGGGGTTTGAGGAGTACCTTCAACAAAAGTATGTACAATGGAGGGATCCACACTCGTGACTAGAGGGACACTATAAATAAACTCTAGCATAGGAAGAGGTATAACACTTGGAGCTGGGGAAGTACAAAAAAAACTCAAAGAAGCACCCTCCAAATAGGTCATCAGATGAACCAACAATCCCTTAAAAAGTGAGGTAGAGAAAGTTTGAGGAACTGGAGTGGAACCCACAACTTCAAAGTGCTCTACACAAAGCTCAGGAAAAGTCCCCTTGCACTACTCCTGGATAGGGTTGATCCATGAGCCTACCCAATACCTCAAGCATACCACAACAAGAGGCTATACCTTTGGGTAAAGGCTCCGTATCTCTGATCTCTTGAGACCTAGTCAACACCATCTGCATAGAAAGAGTAAAACATAACTCAGAACACTATGTATTAATGAAATTGCATGATAAGGAACAAAATAAGGAAGGTTTCCTAAAGATATCTAATAGCCTCTCCAAGATAGATACAGAAGTCTATATATCGATTCGTAAGACTTTATGAGGCATCCTATTCTTACATCATTGAGAACAATGAAACCTGGTTGATCTGATACCAATTAGTGACTACCCAAAAACAAGGTTTGTAATAGTACATGTCGAGGTGAACCTTGACAAGTAAGCTTATCCCCCAAATTTATACACAAAGGGAAAAAGATAGAAATACCCCAATGTAAGGATTCTAGAATAAAGTCGATCCATATAAGTATAATGAATGCAGAAAGAATATAATAGACAATATAGCCATATCTCCCAAAACCTGATGCCAATAGTATAAGAACGTATCTAGTATAACTCAAATCCAAATAAAATACATCTATGTCCAAACACAAGAGAAACTTTCTCTCTAAAATAAAAGTAATGACATAGTCTATAAAGAAAGGAAGTAGAAGACATTCGAATGTCTCATAATCACCCACTACCTTAAAAGCTGCAAATAGTCGCATTATCAACTAATCTAGGGCACACTCTGACTAGGACCTACACAGAAAGAATGCAGTAGTCATGACTATGGTTCACTTGTACTCGGTAGGTATCAAAGGAATACAGTACAAAGTAGTTAATAAACATTCAAAATACACATTATAGGCACACCACCTGTAATCAGAAAATGTCCCATAATGGTAGCCCACAACGATTGTACTAACGATTATGTAATAACAACATATAATGCAACAAACACCATCAAGGGATGAAAGTATAGCATTACAACATGTATAAGACAAGTAAAAGAGGACAATATATATGAGAACATTACATACAAGTAAGGCAAGATAGAACAATAGATAGATAACAAGTTAAAATAGCATACACAATCACATCATAAACAAAATAAAATAAATACAATACGAATGCTAATAATGATGATGAGGGTAATGATGACAATGATAATTATAATAAGGGTGAAGTATGAGGTTGTCGTACAACCAATATATACAGATATGGAGCTTAACTTACTCAATGTAGCACTTATGGAGGGTTCATCGACCTATATATGACCATGTGCACAACTACGGAGCTTAAGATACCGGACGTAGTACTCTTGAGGGTTTCTTAAACTTTTATACAACCAATATCCATGATGATTCTATAGCATAACCTATAGATAAGGTCTATAAAATCCAATATCTGATACTAGTATCCATGACTCCTCTTCAGCACCCTCTTCAAAGAAGGTCTATAAAATCTAATAATCCTAGTGTTTCAAAAATCTCCATTATTTAGAATAATACAAGTATTTTTGAGAGCACATACATAAAAAAAGACACATATCAAGTAGACATACAACAACAACAACAAGTATATATATAAAGCAACAAATAAGTGAAATTACGTGTGTGATGACATTTGGATGATGATGCTATTTTCACAACCAATTGCCATGTGTATTTATACAAACAACCAATATACCAATTACATGATCCAATTATCCACTCATTATTTCTAATCATTCATAAATTCCCACATGATTCATATGTCAATAGAGTATAAGTACATCACAACACATAATGGGTACCTCAACATGCTTCTTCATCAACCAAGATACAATTATTATCATGTTTATAGTGCTATCAATATAACATAGGACCCCATATGATCACACATTCCACGTAATATTAAAAAAACCATCACATAATTTCAAATATAGGCCCTCACACGGGCTCAATATATAAGATAACAATTTTTCATGATTAGCTACCACACCCTTAACGTGCATTTAATAAACAAATTAACTACCCATCTCAAAATGAAAGAGTTAATCCATAACCTACCTAGATTACCAAAACTGTTCTGCTACACTTTAATCCCAAAGATCCACTCCATCAAAATATAGAATCCATGCATCAATAGAAAGCCGACAATATACATATTACCTAGTTTTGAATTAGGGTTAAAACGGATCCATTAAACATGCTTTCTATAAAAATGGCAAAATCATAACTTTATTTAAAAAATATGTTCCCCATGGATTTATGAACCTACAATAGAAATCCCATGCAAAATGTATTACTAATGATATCCAAATCAAAGAAAAACAGCTTTTAAACTTACTAGGTAAAACCTTTGAAATCCATTTAATAATCAAGAATTGAAGTTGTTTTAAATATTAAATTGAGAAAAACTAGAAATTATAGGATTAGGAACATTATTCAAGTGAAGAAGGGTGAAATTGGGATTTAAAAATCAAGTCCTAACGTTTTTGGGGTTTTAAGCAATTAGTCATGAAATTCTACTAAGAAAAGGGTGAATCCTTTCCTTAAATTGATATAAGAACCGAGAATTGGATCTTAATCTAGATTCTCAAGAACCTACACGCTTCACTTTTAAGATCTCACATGAATTTTGAGTTTAGCTTTCAAGAGACAGGATGAATAATGCAAAAAATCACAAAAAATAACATAATTTAAACCTAGTTCATGTTCTTGGTTGTCTCTATCGTGACATGGGGTGTGCCATCACACTATACCTTGTTTTTATAGTCCAGTGACGACCACACTAGGGCAATGGCATCGCACCATCTCCTCTGCATAAGCAGACACAATCGTGGCTAGGGCTGGCAATCACCGGCAATCCAATTTGCAGATGGAAAATGGGAAATTTTCCAAGTTTCTGTCATACCCTTGGGATTTATTTGGAACCCCATATATGCAAATAAGTTATGCAACCATATCAAATTATATGCTCAAGACTCAAGGATGATATCATATTTTTTAAAAGATGTCGTGTTCACAAAGTTGACTCTAAAAACCTAAAATCACAATTTTTCAAACCAAAGGTCGAAGTAAGATTTAAAAGCCACAGAACCAGACAATATATATTAGTACCATAAAATTAACTTTTTGGATTTGCTGGCATAGTTTGTTTTTCCATTCGTTACACAAATCAAAAGATATCCACTTAAATCACATGTAGGGCTCTCAAGGAACCAAAATGCATTGGGAACGGTGTCAATCACCCCCACACCCCAAAAATACCACAACACAACTATGAGGATGTGTAAAATATTCAAAACACACAAAAACTCACATTTCATATAATTTCAGGTTGTTACATAATCCACCTAAAAAAATCTAGTTTGTCCTAGAACTAAGGCAAAAAAATACCTGGATCATTAAAGTGATAGGAATAAGAACAACCCCTATCAGACTTGATATCCTAAGTAGCCTCATCTATAGTTCGATGTCAACACTATACCTTAACCATAGGGATAACTCTGCAATGCAAACATCTAACATCCCTAGACAAAATGGAGATTGGCTCATCAATAGAAGACAACCTCATATCTAACTAAATTGACTCCTAATGAATGACATCAAACTCATCTGAAATAAAATGGGAAGAATAGAAGCATGAGCCATATTACCAACTGTCTGAAGAATTTTAAATGGACCAATATACCTAGGGCAAAGCTTACCACTCTTTGGAAATATCATCACACCCTTCATTGAAGAGACTCGAAGGAAAACATGATCATCAACACAAAAACTCAAGGCACGAAGTCTATGATTAGAATAACACTTCTACCTACTCTGGGTTGCACGAAGCCTATCTCAAATGATCCAAACTTTATTAAAAACTAATGAAGCAAGTCAGTACCTCGAGGTCTCACCTCAGAAATATCAAATTAACCAAGAGAAGAATGATAATGCCTACCCTACAAAGCCTAAAATAGAGCCATATCAAGGCTGGAATGGTAGTAATTATAATAGGAAAACACTGCTAAAGCTTAATGTTGCTCCCACTTAATACCAAAATCCATCACACATATGCGGAACAAATCCTCCAAAACCTAGATCATCCGTTCGACTGACCATTAGTCTTACGGTTCAACATTATGCTAAGGTTAACCCAAGTACCCAACTCATCCTAAAAGGTTTTCTAGAAGTGCTAAGTGAAAACAAAAGCCAAATTTGAAATGATAGATACTGGCGCACCATGAAGTTTCACAATCTCATGAATATCTATACAAAACAACTTTTTAGCACTGAAGGAGACCTATACCAAAAGAAAATATGTAGACTTGGTTAATCGATCTGCGATAAACCAAATAGTATCAGATCCATGGGAAGTATAAAGTGACACAATCATGAAATCCAATGCGATTCACTCCAACTTCTACTCGGGAATGGGCAATCTCTAAAAAAATCCACCAGGTCTCAAATGTTCTGCCTTCACCTACTTACAATAAGGGAAACAAGCAACAAAGTCTGCTATATCCTTTATCATACCAACCCACAAATAATGCTACATCAAATCATGATACATCTTAGTCACTCCTAAATTGATGCATTACCTGGAACGATGAGCCACCTCCAAAATCACTCTAATCTAATCAACCACTCTAAGTACATAATCTCGATCCCCAATCCTCGAAACACCATTAAAATCAAGCGAGATTTCCTTAGTCTCACAACCTAACACCCTATTATAAATCGGTCTCAATCCTAAATCATCAAACTGATAAGCTCAAATTTGTTAATCAAAGAGGACCTACCCTCCACAAATGCCAAAACACACCAAGGTGTCAAAATATAAAGCCTAACTATCAAGTTTCCAACACTGAACCTCTAAGGACAAAGGACTCTCCTGGGTCAATGATACCCCAAACTACCCTTTATAGTCTATTTTTGGCTCAAGGCATCTGCAATAACATTAGCCTTGTGGGATGATAGAGAATATTAAAATCACAATCCTTAAGTAGCACAAGTTAATGACGTTGCCTCATATTAAGATCTCACTGGGTGAAGAAGTACTAAAGGCTATGATGATACGAGAAAATCTCATAACAGACTCCGTAAAAGTAGTGCCTCGACAACTTTAAAGCAAATACAACCACACAAAACTCTAAATCATAGGTATGGTAATTTATCTCATAGGGATTCAACTGACAAAAACCATATGCAATAACCTTACCCTCTTGCATCAACACAACACCTAACCAAACACTTGAAGAAATAAAAAAATTATGAAACCCATGACCTTCGTGGGAAAAGTCAAGATAGGTGCTGAAGTCAACAAATCCTTGAGGTATTGGAAGCTCACCTCACAAGCATTAAACCACTAAAAGGAAATCTTCTTCTGGGTCAACATAGTCAAAGGAGCTATAATTGATGAAAAACCTTTAACAAAATATTGATAGTAACTTGCCAAGCCATTATAACTCTAAAGCTCGGTAGGTGACATAGTTCTAGCCCAATCACAAAATGCTTCAACTTTTGTTGGATCAATCATAATACCCCTTTTAGTTACTACATGTGTAAAGAAAGAAACAGACTCCAACAGAAACTTACACTTGTAGAACTTGATATACAACTTCTTATCCTTTAATCTCTAAAGCATAATGTAAAATTTCTCCCCATGATCAGCCTCACTATTAGAATAAACCAAAATATCATATATAAGTACCATAACAAGGAGTTGAGATGCGATTAAAACACCTGGTTCATCAACTCCATGAATATGGCTAGGCATTGGTCAACCCAGAGGATATAACCAAGAACTCACAATGACCATAATGAGTTCAAAAATCTAGCTTTGGAATATCTAAAGATCTAATCCTAAACTGGTATTACTCTAACCTCTAATTAATATTTGAAAACACTGCGGTACTCTGAAGATAATAAATAAATCATCAATAAAAGAAAGAGGATACTTATTCTTAAGTGTCATCCTATTTAACTATTGATAATCAATACACATACACATAAAACCATTCTTCTTCTTTATTAATAAGACAGGAACACCCTAAGGTGATACACTCGGTTGGATGAATCCCTTATCCAAAAACTCCTACAACTGATCATTTAATTCCTCCAACTCAGTTGGGGGAATCCCATAAGGAGGAGCAGAAATGGGCTTGGTGCTTGTCTCATCATCAATGGCAAAGTTAATAGCATGATCTAGAAGAATACCAGGCAAATACTTAGGGAACATGTCCATGAACTCATGAACCCCACTAACAAAATCCAGAGAAGAAGGGGATAACACTAGTATCACGAATATGAGCCTAATAAAATAAACACCCCCTCTCAACATATCTATACACCTAAATATAAGTTATAATACTCTTAGGACCTGATTGAATCACACCTTTCCAAGCTATCATTGGCACACCTAAAAAGCTAAGGTTAATGTCTTAGCATAATAATCTAAAACAACATGGTAGGGGATGAACCAATCTATACCCAAAATAATATTGAAATTAATTATATCTACCATAAAAAGATCTACCTAAGTCTCATGCACTGAGAAAGTCATAAAAAAGGATTGGTACACCCGATCCACCAATAAAAAAATCTTTACTAGGGTAGACACATGAATAGTCATGGAAACAGGCTCACTAAAAGAAACAAAACCCAAAAAAAATATGCAGACACTTCAGAGAAAGTTGATCTGGGATTAAATAATACAGATGTAAATCTAAATAAATGAGCATGATACCTGTAATTATAGCATCTAAACACTTTCCCTCGAGTATGGGGTATATAAAAGAGCTCTTTCCATGGCCACCAACCAGTTGAATAGCTTTGTGACCAACACTACGGGCTCTAATGACTTTTTATCTTATGCCTCGAGTAAAGACCTTGACTTTCATAGCTAAAATAATTGCAGCTCAAATCATACAACAATGATAGAACTTAGACTAATGGCTAAACATATCACACATAAACCAACATCTAAACTCATCTCGATAGTGCACCCTTTTAAGACTTATCTGAGATGCTCGAGGGATAGGTCTATGCATCATTGTCAAACCTCTTATACTCTAGAATGATGCCCCAAATACTACTATCTATGTCATGTCTTAGTAAAGAGAACTAGGCATAGAGAAATTAACTAGCTGAGACCCCACCTGAGGAGGCAACATAGATGAAGGTTAAACTGTTGATCTCAGAATACCATACTCAAATGTAAGCTCTAAAGGAGGAATGGTATCGAGGTCTTAGGATTACACAAAATAGAAGTATATGTAATTAAGGGATCCAAATTCATGACTAGAGGAACACCATAAATAGACTCTGGCACAGACAAAGGTATGTAACACCCAGATTTTTGCCTTTGAAAGTTTTTATCTTTGAGGTTAGTGTCGAGGTCATGACTTAGGTGTCGAGTCGTGAACACTCCTCATGATTTGTAATATGTCAAGCATAGCCTGACTAGTAAATGTCATAGGTTTCTATAAGTTTCTACTGAGTTCACGACTTGCACCGGATGAGCCATATTCTATGGCTATGAGTCGTGGTAAAGGACTCATGACCATACAAATATATGTTCCCAATGTTTCTATCCTAATCACAAGTATGATTTATTGTGTAATAATATCAGGTCAACAGTCGTAGCGTGGTACTCGTGACCATACCAATAAAGGTGCCCTAAGTCATTGTCTAGACCATGAGTAGTGGTGATGAGTTGTAAGGTGACCCTATGAGTCCTATGGTTACTTGTGATGACTGGCAACAAATTTCTTCTACAATATAATAAGGGTACTTTGGATATTTCTCTCTTTTCCTAATTATAATCCATGACCTTAAAAACCTTTGGGGCCTCATTATCATCCATAACACAGAAAAATAAACTTATCCTCTCTCAAATTTCTCAAAGAATGAATAGGGTTAGGGTTTCTCTAGGTTGATCTTTTAGGTCTCAGAGGTTGATTTCCCTCTATAATTCCTAATACTTTCGTGCATGTACCTCTACCATTAAACTTGTTTTACTTAAAAATGTGTTAAAGTGTTTATTCATATGGATTAGAATATATACTTTGATTTGGATTAAGGATTTTTATTGGATTGTAACTTTATTTTCATTCTCATGGTTTTATGTAAATGTCCATGTTTTATTTATGTATTTTTGAAACCCATTAGGGTGAATGGGTATGTTAAATTGGATGGGGGTCAAGGCATTCCCCCAATTTGATGATTTTGGTCAGGAACTTGATTTTGAAATTTTTTTCCATCAACCCACATGCTTAATTGGATTTTAAAAATAGTTAATCAGATGATTTGGCTTACTTTCCTAAACTATTAATTTTCATAATGGTTAAATAGATAAAAAAGTTTTGAAGGCATTGTTGGCCATGTTTTTAATTTTAAACATGATTTAATGAACAAAGATAGTCATGGCACTCCGCCAAGTTGATGCAGTTTGTATGGCATAATTATAAGCTTACAAGTGTAATAGCATGACAATACCTCTGGTTGATACTTTGACAAATAATTTCGTGGTCAAATGGATAATTTATGTGAAACTTGTTTAAATTAGGCTTAAATAGGGATGTGTCGCTTGATGTAGAAAGTGGAGGTTGCAGGGGGGCTAATATAAAACCCATATTTGCCGGTGTAAGGGTATTTATGATCATGTCCATTAGTTCACACTTATATACATTGGATTAGCTGGGGTCGAGGTATTTCCTGGATTACCCTTAGTTTTCTTGGTTTATGAACTAACACGTACTAGGACCCTTTCTGCAGAAGGAGATGAACCAAAATAGCCCTTGGGTGCCCTTAGGATGATTAGAGCTACACAATACAAATTGATTGGTTTAAATCTTATGATAAACCTTATTACCTATCCCAATATATTTTATATATATATATATGTGTATGCATGTATGTGAACATATACATTGAGTTTACATTGGATTTTGAATTGGCACTATTTTATCATTATCCTGCGTTACATGCCAGTGATCACCTTGCTAATATTCTTCAAATGTTGCATCCCCTTGTGATGTTGGAAATAAAGACACTTTTGTTTTTCCTAGACAGTGATAGGTGATTGTTGGATAGCTCATGAGTTAGATTTTAAGTAGTGAGCTTTATTCTCAAAAAGACCCTTATTTCATAGCCTTGCTTCATTTATGTTTTGGAGTATTCCTTTTGGTCTCATTTTATCTATGGTCAGGGGCATGTCTTGACATAGGTTATTCTTTGTTAATAGAGGCTTTGTGGATTAATGTGGATTGGGATGGATGTTAAAGGTCTTAGATTTATTTAAGAGCTAGTTGCTTAACTATCTTGTTATATGATTGGAACTTAGCTCTATCTTGTTATATTTTAAAAATTCATCCATTGCTTGTTGTATTATATTCTAGTTGTCTAGGGTAAAAGGGGTGGTCTCTGGTGCTTGATGGACTTGAGATACCCATCACTGCCAGGCCCTGGTTTGGGTCCTGACAAACATTGTATTAGAGCGTATTGATTGGGTTTCTATAGAGCAATGTCAAGTAGAGTCTCTTTTATGAGTGTGTATCATACCATACTTATAAGAGGGAGGCTATAAGACATTTAGGGATGTTTCCCTTTCTTGTGATCTATTTTTGGGCTATATAGTCTAATTTCTAGAAAATTTCTCTTATTTCCTTTGTTTGTATTTCATATCATGCCTCCAAAAATATTTGATGCCTGTGGAAACTCCTTAGTCCAGCATGAGAACAATATGGGTGTAACTTGTTCTACTTATGGACTACTAACCTGGTCTAGGGCCCAACTCCTAATTGTATTGCCCCTTGTACTGTTCAATCGGACCCTATCAATCCTCTTCAAGCTTCTCAAGTTGATGATGTCTATTCCCTACCACCCTAAGGATACATTTTTAATGCAAATTTTTTTTGATATATTCATCTGCTTACTGGGTTAGTGACTTTTGAGTCTCTTCAGTCTGACCATGTTGGTTTAATTGCTCCATCTTCTAAGGTTACTAGTGTTGGCCAATTTATGAGGTAGAATTTTCCGACCGTTATAAGCTCTAATGTTGATGAGAATCCTTTAGGGATTGTTGATAAAATAGATAAGATATTCTAGGTGATGCATGTTACTGATGTAGAGGGTGTGGAGTATGTTTCATATCAGTTGAAGTAAATGGCATATTAGTCGTATAAGGAGTGGAAGTTGTTGAGGGGTGATGTGCTGAATAGGCTTTGTAAGAGGAGTTTTTTGTGCTTCCCTTGATCATTTCATTCCTCTGAAGTTAAGGGAGGTTAAGTCCAAAGAGTTTGTGAACTTGAGGAAAGGTAGGATGAGTTTCAAACAATATGCCTTGAAGTTTTACTAGCTTTCTCATTATCCACTGGAGATTGTGTCCAGTATGAAAGAAAGAATGAGGAAGTTTTCTTTGGGATTGTCTCGTAACCTAGTACAAAAGTGTAAGGCATAGATTTTTTATAATAACATATATATCTTTAGGTTGGTGGTGTTCATTAAGCGAGTTTAAGATGAAAAAAGAAATAAGTAGAAATAAGAGAGAGGTAGAGTATGAAATTTTGAAATTCAGAGTAGGGTATAGGCCAGTAGAGCAGTGTAGAGATGGTAGGTAGTAGGGAAAAAACAAGGCTTGGGGAAATTCTCATTCTTATTCTATGACTAGTGCTCCTTATACTGGACCATCTACCGATCATTGATTTTAGGCTGACAATGTGTTTAAAACTAGGGTGCACAGACCCAAGCTAGTGTATCTTAATTAGCTCCATCATATACTCCTTGATTTCTGTGGGTAGGTGCACTTTGGTTATTATGATGAATAAAGGAATCTTTGTTTCAAATGTGGTGAGCCTGGTCATATTTAGTTGAACTGTCTATTAGAAAATATTGATACTGGAGATAATAAGGTTAAGGTTTCTACATCTTTCACTCCTTTGTCAAAGGGTTCTACTTCTTGTACTGGCACTGGTCTGAATCATTTTTATGTTCTTGCCACACATTACGAATCCGAGGCATCTTCTAATGTTGTCACTAGTATGTTACAAATTTTCTCTCATGATGTATATTGTTTAATAGATCTGGGGACTACCATTCTTATGTTACCCCTTATGTGGCTATTCAATTTAGTTTCAATCCTGAGAGCATTTCCAATCCCTTCTTTGTGAATACCCTAGTGGGTTATTCTATTATGGCTAAAAGGGTCAATAAGGGCTGTACGGTATGTATTATCCATTAGGAGACATTAGTGGATCTAATTAAATTGGATATGGTAGATTCTGATGTGATGTTTGGGATGGATTAGCTAAATTCATACTATGCTTCTCTAGATTATCAAACCTATTAGGTGTGTTTTCAATTTCCAACTGAACTATAGATGGAATGGAAGGGAATTTTGTAGTTCCTAAGGGATTGTTCATTTCTTATCATAGAGCCCAGAAGTTGATTTCCACGAGGTATTTATACGATCGAGTTTGGGTTAAAGATTCTAGTTCTTAGGTTCCCTCTTTATAATCTGTCCCTGTTGTTAACAAATTTCTTGAAGATTTTTGTGATGCTCTAAGTGGTATTCCTCCTAATTGGGAAATAGACATTAGGATCGATCTTCTACCGGATACCCATTCGATCTCTGTTTCTCCTCATAAAATAGTTTCAGCTAAACTTAAAGAACTTAAGAAGTAGTTAAATGATCTTCTTGATAAAGGTTTCATCCATCCTAGTGTGTCCCCATTGAGTACTCCCATGCTTTTAGTGTGTAAGAAAGATTGTTCCCTTCTGATGTGTATAGATTATCGACAACTAAATAAGGTGAAAGTACCTAGGGTAGATGATCTTTTTTACTAGCATCAGGGTGCTAGATGATTATCTAAGATTGATCTTCGATCAGGTTATCATCAGTTCAAGATTAAGGAGGCAGATATCCCTAAAACTGTCTTCCAAACATGATATGGTCATTATGAGTTTTTGGTGATTACATTTAAATTGACTAATTCTATGGCTACATTTGTGGACTTGATGAATAGGGTATTCAGGTAGTTCTTGGATTTCTTTGTGATTGTGTTTATTAATGATATCTTGGTATATTATAAGAGTGAGAATGACCATGCTGATCACCTCAGTGTAGTATTGCAGACTCTTAAGGATCATCAATTGTATGCCAAGTTTTCAAAGTATATATTTTTGTTGAATGTTGTGTCCTTTCTAGGTCATATTATGTCCAGTGAGTGGATCATGGTTGATCTACAGAGTGTTGAGGTGATTAAGAGTGACATAGACCCACAAATCCAATCGATATTCAGAGCTTCTTGGGTTTAGTAGGGTATTATAGGAGATTTTTGGAAATGCTCTTTACTATTGCTTCTTTATTGACTAAGTTCACTCAAAAAAAAGTAAAGTTTCTACGGTCCAATTATTGCAAAGGTAGTTTTCAGAAGTTGAAGGATAAGTTGACTTCTACTCTAGTTTTAATGATGCTCGATGGTACTGATTGGTTTGTTGTTTATTGTGATGCATCTCATATCATACAAGGATGTGTCTTGATGCAACATGGTAAGGTTGTGGCCTATGTTTCTTGGCACCAAAAAGTTCATGAAATAAATTATCCAACTCATAATTTTAATATGCGGTTGTTGTGTTTGATTTGAAGATTTGGTGTTATTACTTTGAAGGATTTCATGTTGATATCTATTTAGATCATAAGAGCTTGCAATATGTGTTCACCTAGAAGGAGTTGAATCTCTGGAAAAAGAGATGGCTTGAGTTGCTCAAGGAAGTCCTCATTGCCACCCAAGAAAAGCTAATGTGGTTGTTGATGCTCTTAGAAGGTTGTCTATGGGTATCTTGTCTCATGTGGATAAGGAGAAGTAAATATTGGTGAATGATATTCACCAATTGGCTAATCTTGGAGTTTGTCTTTTAGATTTAGAGGATGGAGGTTATGATTGTACAAGAGGTGGTAAAGTTATATCTTTGTGTGGTGGTGATGGAGAAGCAGTTTTTGGACCCCATCTTGAAATATATTAAGTATAATATTGGTTAATAGAAGGTTATGGCATTTAAGATTGGTGGAGATAGTATCTGAGGTACAAAGGTAGACTGTGTGTTCCTGATGCTTATGGGCTACAGGAATGAATTTTGACTGAGGCGCATGAGTTGAGGTATACAGTTTATCCTAGTTTCATAAAGATATATCATGCTTTGTAGGAGATCTATTAGTGCCAAAATATAAAGATAGATGTGGCCATTTTAGTGTCTAAGTGTATGGTTTATCAGCAAGTCAAGGTTAAGAACTTAAGGCCCAGTAGGTTTTTTGAAGGGATTGAGTTGCTTGTGTTGAAATAGGAAGTGATTAACAGGGATTTTATTACTGGTCTCCTGCGGTCTGAGAATTATCCTGATTTGATTTGGGTCATCATGGATAGGATGACTAAGTCTGCTTACTTCTTGTTAGAGAGGAATACTAATTCTTGCGAGGATTATGGGAAGTTGTTTATTCCGGATATCAGCAAGTTTCATGGTTCTCTAGTTTCCATCATTTCAAATTAAGGTACACTATTCTCTTCTAGATTTCAGGATTTGTCTCAGCAAGGCTTGGGCACACGGGTGAACCTTAGCACTACATTCAACCCTCAAATGTATGGAAAAGTGGAGAGGACTATTCAAACTTTGGAAGACATGCTAAGGGCCTGTGTGCTTAATTTTTAAGGTAGTTGGGTGTATCATTCCCCTCTTATTCAATTTGCGTATAATAATAGTTATCACTCTAGTATTAGGATGGCTCATTTTGAGGCTCTTAAGGTATGAGGTATAGATCTCCTATCGTATGGTTAGAGGTTGGTGGGACAAAATTGTTCGGTCCGAACTTAGTACACCAATCCATACAAAAGGTGAAGGTTATTTAGGATAAACTTAAGACTGCTTTGAGTCGCCAAAAGTCCTACACCGATGTGTGACAAAGAGAGTTAGAGTTCGACGTTGGCAATTGGATATTCTTGAAGGTATCTCCTATGAAGGGTGTGATGAGCATTGGGAAGAAGGGGAAGCTGAGCCCCTGTTATGTAGGTCCGTACATAATATTGAGGAGAATGGGTAAGGTTTATTATGAGTTGTATTTACCTTTGAGTTTGGGTTCTGTTCACCCAGTTTTTCATGTTTCAATGTTCTAAAGTGTATAGGTGATTCTTCTTTGGTGGTGCCTATTGAGGATATTGATATTTTAAATTCCTTATTGTATGAGAAATCACCGATGGAGATTTTTGATAGACAATTCCATCATTTGAGGAGTAAGGATGTGTCTTCGGTAAAGGTTTTATGGAGGGACCAAAAGGTAGAAAAAGCTAATTGGGAAGCTGAAAAGGATATGCAATCAAAGTATCTATTCTTGTTCCTCGGGTTTGACAATCGTTCTTAAGTTATATATTTTACTTATCATCTTTGTTTTCTGGCTTTATTAAAGGAAATTGTGATTACGTTTCTATTTTATACTCATACCAATAGGTTCCTTGACTCCTCATTCAAGGATGATTGATCCCGAGGGAGGTCATGTAACACCCTAAATTTTTGCCTCTAAAAATTTTGAGCTCTGAGCTACTCCTCACGAGTCGTAATGTACCGATCATAGCTTGACCTGAAAATGTCCTAGGTTTCCCTAAGTTTTTGTTGAGGTCACGACTTGGACAATACGGGTCGTATATTGTGGTTTCCCGTTGTGGTGAGGGACTTGTGAACATACGATTATAGGTTCCCTATGTTTATTTCCTGATCATGAGTGAAACTAAACAAGTCGTAATGGTTGTTCACGATTCAAAGGGTGGTACTCGTGATCTGAACAGTGAAGGTTCCCTGAGTCACTATCAAGACCACAAGTAGTGGTGACGAGTCGTAATGTTACCCATGATGACTGGTGACAGTTTTTACTCTATAATTTAATAGGGGAACTTTAGACATTTCCCTTTTCCCCCAATTATAACCCATGATGTTAAAACCCTTTTGGGGACCTCATAATTATCCATAACACAAAAAAATACATTTCTCTTCTCTCAAATTACTCAAAGCAAGAACAATGCTAGGGTTTCTCAACGTTGATCATCTAGGGATAAGAGGTCAATTTCCCTTCACAATTCCTAATACTTTCCGGCATGTACCTCTCCCCTTAAACTTGTTTTACTAAAAGAATGTTTTTAAGTGGTTAGTCATGTGGATTTAAATATGGATTTTGATTTGGGTTGAGGTTTTTGGAAGATTGTTGCCAAATTTGCATTCCCATGGTTTTAATGCAAGCGCTCGTGTTTTATTTATATATTTTTAAACCCATTGGGGTGCATGGGTATGGTGAATCGGATGGAGGTCAAGGAACTCCCCAATTTGATGATTTTGGTTTTGAAAATGTGTTCCCTCAACCCACATGCATAATTGGATTTGAAATATGGTTAATCACATGATTTGGCTTACTTCGCTAAACTATTACATTGCATAAATGGTTAAACAGATAAAAAAGATTTTGAAGGCCTTGTTGGCCATCTTTTTAATTTTAAACATAATTTAATAAACAAAAGGGGTCGTAGTATTCCCCTAAGTTGATCGAATTGGTATGGCATAATTATAATCTTGTAATCATTATGGTATGACGATACATGTGGTTGATGCCTCAACGGATAATTCCCTGGTTAAATGGATGGGTTATGTGAAACTTGTTTTAATTGGGCTTAAAAGGGGTTGTGTAGCTCATCGTGGAAAGTGGAGGTTCCGAGGGGAACGCTAATGGAAACTACATTTGCCAGCATAGGGATCTTTTCAACCGTGTGCATTAGTCCACACACACACATATATATATTGGATTGGTTGGGATCAGTTTATTCCCTGGTTAATCCTTGGATTTTCCTGGTTCTTGTGTCTAAAATGCATTGGGAAATTTTCAGCAGGGGAAGCTAAACCCAGATAGCCTGTTGTTCCCTTAGGATTGTTAGAGCTACACAGTCTAGATTAGTGGTTCTAAATATCACGATAAACCTAGTTCGCTATCCCAACATCATATATTTATATGTATGTATGCATATATGTGAACAGGTACATTGAGTTTGGACTGGATTTTGAATTGGCATTATTTTATCCTTAATCTGAGTTACATGTTATCACTCACCCCACTAATCACCTTCGAACACTATATCCCCATGTGATGTGGGGAACAGAGACACTTCTACTTTCTCTGTGTAGTGATAGGTGATTCTTGGATAGCTCATAAGTCAACTTTGAAGTGGTGACCTTTCATTATGTGAAAGACCTTCATTTCATGGTCTTGTTTCATTCATGTTTCTAGACTATTTCTTTTGGACTCATTTGAGATATGGTAGGGGGAATGTTCAATCTTAGGTTGTTCTTTGCTATTAGAGGCTTTGTGGATTACTATGTATTGGGATGGACGTTAAAGTTTTTAAATTTCTTTCGAAGCTAGTTTCTTAACTATCTTGTTATATGGTCAGAACTCATCTCTATCTTGTTATATTTCAAAATTCATCCGCTGCTAGTTGTACCATGTTCTGGTTCGATAAGGTAAATGGGGTAGTATTCAGTCCTTGGCTGACTTAAGATACACATCACGACCAAACCATGGTTCGGGTTGTGTCATAGTACGACACTCAGAGATGGTGGAATACAAAATGAACTCAAAGGTGCACCCTCCAAACTTGTCAATTCACGAACCACTACTCCTAGACTAGGATGATCCACGAGTCCTTTCACCCCTTTAGTCTATCAAATAACTTGAGTCTCACCCTCTAGGTGAAGGCTTAGCATCTTTGATCTCGTAAGACCGAGTTGACACCATATGTGCAGAAAGAGTGAAACATAACTCAGAACTCTAGGTATGAAAAAAATTCACATGATAAGAAACAAAATAAGGGACGTTTCCTAGAGACATCTGATAGCCTCTCAAAGATAGATATGGATGTTTATGTACCAATCCGTAAGACTCTATTAGACATTCTTTTCGTATACTTTTGATACCAATAAAACCTGCCTACTCAATTACCAATTTATTAGGAGCCAATAACAAGGGTCATGATGGCACTTGCTGAGGCGCACCTTGACAAGTAAGCCTATCCACTAAACTGATACACAAAGGGGAAAAGATAGAAATACCCCCAGGGTAAGGCTTCTAGAATGAAGTTGATCCATATAAGAATAATAAATACGGAAAGAATATAATAAAAAATACAACCATAACTCCTAAAACCATATGTCAACCTTATAAGAATTTATCTAGTACAACTAGAATTCAAATGAAATACATAAGATGACCAAATACAAGTGAAAATTAGTCTTAGAAATGAAAGTAATGACATAGTCGATAAAGTAAGGTAGTAGAAGACATTCGAATGCCTGAAAATCACTAGTATATTGAAAGCTCCAAATAACCGCCTGAATCAACCAAGATGGGGCGCACTCGGTCTAGGACTTGCACAGAAAATGCGTAGTTGGAGTGATTATCATCCACTTGTACTTCATGGGAATTATAGGCCGACTGGGCAAAGGAGATAACAAAACATATAATATATACACTTAGGGCATTCCACCTACAATTAGAAAATGTCCCACAAAAGTATCTCCCACAGTTTGCACTAACAGTTCTATAATATCCACTAATAAAACAATAAACACTATCATGGAATGCAAGTATACCATTACACCATGTATAACCAAAGTAATGGAGAACAACATATACGAGAACATTATATGCAAGTAAATCAAGAAATAAAAATAGGTAGATATCAAGTCAAAATAGAATACACAATCAAATTACAAACTTAGTGAAATAAATACAATAAGAATTATGATGATGATGATGATAATGATATTGATAATTATAATGAGGCTAAAGCATGAGGTTGTTACAAAACATCCGTATATACCTACAGAGCTAAAGCTACCCGATGTAGGACCCATGGAGGGTTCATCAACCCGTATATTACCCCGTACACACCTATAGAACTAAAGGTACCCGATGTAAGACCTATAGGGAGGTTATTCAACGTCAATACAACAAATATCCATGAATCTTCTCAAGGCATAATCTTCAAAAAAGGTCTATAGGATCCAATATCCAATACCAGTATCCATGACCCCTCTACGAAACTTCCCTCGGAGAAGGTCTATAAAATTCGATGTTCCCAGTGTTTCAAGAATCTATAGTATTTCCAGTATTTCTAGTATTTCCAGTATTACAAGTATTTCAGAGAGAACATACATAACATAAGAAAAACATCAAGTGCAATGACATGACCTTAAACTAGGGCCTTGTTGTAACAGGTATTTCAAGCCCACCAAGGACCGGAGATCTCCTTATTAGCCTAATATAACCATCCATCAACCACAAGCGTTGGATGAACTCCAAACATATAATAGTAATATAAAATAAACATGACTAATAAACATAACATAAGAATGTCTAATCATTCCATTTACATTCAACCTACCCAAGTTCACACTCATCAACAAAGCCTTTAAAACTTCGAAGTGAAAAATATGTCGGGACAAACCCCCAACAATAGCCAAAATTAAATCTAAAGATGTCTATGACATAAGGTAAGAAGACCATAAAATGTGTGCCTTCCAAAGTATGGAAGCTCACCACTTCTATGTCAACACTCAAACCTCTGACACATGATCACAACGCAGGAAGAGAAGAAAATATTGTAGCCCCTATGTCGCATGAGGATATAGTGTCCGGAGATATTAGCGGTTGGAATGCTAGAATATAATTCAAGGGTAATGATAAAATAATACCAACAGTTTAAAACCAATCAAATAACCATATACGCATATTTCTATACATGTATACATATATATATATATAATCTATGCAGGGAAAGGGAACCGGGTTTAGCATGAACTTTGAAATCATTAACCTGGGATGTGTAGCCTTGCTATTTAGAATTTAACCCATGGGCTATATGGGGTCAGCGCTACCTTCTGAAAAGGCCCTGGCACGTGTTTGTCGCATGAGCCAGAGAGACTATGAGATGAATAGTATATCTGCAGAGTATAACTGTGGCATCACACACACGGTCACCATGATCAACATCAAACCGGTAAATTGTGAGTTTCTAACTTTTATTCCCTGGGACCTCCGCCTTCCAGGGGTTGGCTAAACATCCCGCTTTAAATACGAAATTAAAACCATTCACACAAAACCAACCATTTTTCCACTTCTTACCAAAGGCAGTTTGTTGGTATCGTCATACCAACACTACTTGCTAGTATACACATCCCATTACTCCTATCAATAAAATATTTAAATGATTTCGGGGCGCTAACCAATCGTCCAGCAAAAACACTCATTAACCCTAAGGTTTAGGGACTCAAACCTATTTTTAATCAATTAAAGCACCAAGATTTCCATTTAAACCATTTAATGGCGAACAAGGACTTTACAAAACCATTTGCAAACCATTCATACTCATTAAGCCATTGCCTTAGTTCAAAGCATCATTAACATTTGACTAGTAATTTCTTTTAGACATTTTCACAAACACCTTGTGGGCACATCATTAACAAGACCAAAACCAAGGTAAAAACCATTAAGGTTAGGGTTACCCATGACACATGCATTAAAACACAATCAACAAGCATCCATACATATAAACCGTCACCAAAAACATAGGAAAATATTATTTAAATCAAGAGTAAACAATGCTCAACAATATGCATCAAAATCCTAAATGTTGGATTTCAAAACCACTATTTAAGAACAAAAATCAATGCTCAAACACATGATATTTTCGAACTAACAATGAGGAAAGAGTTACATGCCTTTAACAAGAAGATTCACGAATAAATTCTTGGTCCCCAAGCCTCTAGAAGGACACCTCTTGAAACCCTAGCTTTAATCTTGATAGAGAATTTTTGGAGAGTATTTTGGAATGTTTTGATGTTGTATATATGAAAAATAGAGGGAAAAATGAGGTTATAATTCATGGGTTATAAGGGTTTAGGGGTTGGAAATGTCTAAAATACCCTCAGCTAAAAAGCTAAAAATTGCACCAGAATGGTACGACTCACCCCCTTGACATGTAACCTATGGTAT
The DNA here is from genome assembly GCA_030864215.1 of Capsicum pubescens. Lineage (NCBI taxonomy): Eukaryota > Viridiplantae > Streptophyta > Magnoliopsida > Solanales > Solanaceae > Capsicum > Capsicum pubescens. The sequence continues at coordinate 326,246,055 of CM061548.1, forward strand.
AAGTTGTACCCTAACTCGTACCCTAGACCTCACCATGGACACCTAAACTGAAAAACATACGACACCACAAGCATAACTCATACCCTATGGTATGAGTGGTACCTTACAACCCATACCCAAGTAAGAATGCTTTGGTCAAGACTTCAAGCATCATATGACTAGGTATCTTACGAATCGTACACCATCATACTATTGGTAAAATTCTAAACCATACCTTGAATAGAATTCCATAACCTTAGACTGATCATCATACGAGAAGATGGGTACTAGTTGTACCGTAGTATACGAATGGTATGCTTAAACCATACCCTATCCAGAAACTCAAAACTTGCCAGAATTTTCTAAGGGTTTAAAGACTAGGTGTTCCAATTCCCCTCCCCCTTCCACTAGATCATTCATCCTTGAATGACGGTTAAGGAAAGAACAAGCATGAGTTAACACATCATAGGACATCTGTCTAACCTTTAATCAAGTGAGAAATCTAATACACCCAACAAGGATAAAACACATGTCATGTTTATTATCAATCATCCATTATTTTAATTGAATTTGGGTCTCGAACCCATTGTCTATCAAAACACTTCCTCAATTCAAAGTTTGGGGACTTGTACCGATTGCATGAAAAAGATATAAATCAAGTTAAGAATATTAACACACACCTCAAGCACGAGTTTCAAAAATTGAAGACAAATGTGGATACTTAGACTTCTTCCCTCTTCTTCCTCCCAATTAACTTCCTTGGATTTTTGGTTCCTCAATATAATGTTAACCGAAGCCACCTCTTTTATTTGCAACCAAAGAACTTGTCGATAGAAGATCCTAACTAGGACCTCCTAATAGGACAAAGAATCCAAAACACCAATATCTTCCAAGGGAACAACCAATGAAGGATCACCCCTACACTTCCGCAACATGGACATATGGAATAGCATATGAATGGATCTCAAACTAGAGGCAACTCTACTTCATAAACAACATTACCAACCCTCTTTCATATAAAGTAAGGACCAACATACCGGCGACTAAGTTTTTCCTTATTACCAAACCGCATCACTCCCTTCATGGGCGATACCTTCAAGAATACCCAATTTCCAACAATTAACTCCAAATCCCAAAAACTCACATCTGCATAGGACTTTTTGCAACTTTGAGCAGCTTTTAACATATCATGACTCACCTTCACCATCTCCAATGCTTGTTGAACCAAATCAATGGCAAATAACTTACCCTCATAAACTTTACACAGCCCAATAGGAGAACGACATCTCCTACCATACAATGCCTCAAAAGGAGCCATGCCAATACTAGAATGGTAACTATTGTCATAGAAGAATTTAATTAAAGTCAAATGGTTATACCAATTACCACCATAATTGATCACACAAGCATGCAACATATATTTTAATGTCTGAATATTCTCTCAGATTTTCCATCAGTCTGTGGGTGAAAAGTGGTACTAAGGTACACCGTAGTTCCCAAACATTTCTGAAACCACTTCAAAAATTGAGATTAGAATGGAGCACCACGGTATGAGATGATACAAACAAGAGCACCGTGCAACTTTAAAATCTATGCAAGATACAACTTAGAGTAATCCTTCATCGAATAACTAGTCCTTACTGGTAATAAATTAGCGGATTTTATCATTTTATCAACAATGACCCCAATAGAATTGCATTGATTCTGAGATCGGGGAAGACCGGTGATGAAATCCATATTAATTGCCTCTTAATTCTATTTGGGAAACTCCATCTCTTGGTATAAACCTTCAAGCCTCATGTGCTCAACCTTTACTTGTTGACACATCATACACTTAGCAACATAACTAGCCACATCTCGATTTATATTATTCCACCAATAGAACTCCTTAAGAGCATGATACATCTTCATAGAGTCGGTATGAATACCATAATGACATTGCGAACACAAAACCTACCTTGGTAACTCAAGATACCATCACCACCAATAGAAATAGAAAAATCAACAACCTTTTGTTGACCCACATTACTCTTAATATTCACCATATTAGGATCTAGCATTTGTTTTTCCTTTATCTCAACGATAGGAGACGACTGTGTTACCTTATGCATAAATACACCACCATCCTTAGAGTCTATTAGACGAACTCCAAGATTAGACAAACGATGAATATCCTTAACCAACTCATACTTATCTGCATCCATATGTGCTTGATTCACCATGGATAACCTACTAAGAGCATTAACAACTATGTTTGCTTTATCAGGATAGTAATGGAGGCTCATATCGTAGTCCTTTCGTAACTCAAGCCATCTTCTCTATCTGAGATTCAACTCTATTTGAGTAAATATATATTGTAAGATCTGATGATAAAAAAATATGTCAACATAAACCCCATAGAGATAATGAGGCCAAATCTTCAATGAAAAAACCATGGCTAATGACACCAAATCATGAGTAGGGTAGTTCTTCTCATGAACTTTCAATTGCCAAGAAGCATAGGACACCACCCTACAATGTCTCATCAACAAACAACCAATCCCAATATGAGAAGCATCATAATACACAACAAAACCATCATTACCCTCGGGCATGGTCAAAACTGGAGCCGAAGTTCATTTATTTTTCAACTTCTCAAAACTACCCTCACACGCATTTCACAACAAGAACTTGAACTTCTTCTGGGTCAACTTAGTCAATGGAGCATCTATAATAAAAAAACTTTCCACAAATCTCATATAATAACCGGCTAGACCCATGAAGCTCTTAATATTGATTGGAGTGATAGGTCTAGGCCACTTCTTAACCTCCACAATCTTTTGTGGATCCACCATGAATCCCTCACTAGAGATAACATGGTAAAGAAAAAACATAGCCTTAAACCAAAGCTCAGCCTTAGATAACTTGGCATATAAGCAATGATCCTACAAGATTTGCAACAAAACACAAAGGTGGTTGAAATGTTCCACCTCAATCTTAGAGTTGACAAAGATGTCATCAATGAAGACAATAACGAACAAATCTAGTAACAGATGGAAGACCTTGTTCATTAAATCTGTGAATGTCGTCGGGTCATTGGTCAACCCAAAACACATAACTAGGAACTCATAGTGACCATACCGGGTCCTGAAGGTAGTTTTAGGGATATCCACTTTCCTAATATTAACCTGATGATAACCCGACCTAAGTTCGATCTTAGAGGAACACATTGCATGTTGCACTTAAAGGTACACGCAAGTGTACGTGGTCTCACCAAGTAGTAAAGTCACCCTTTAGGAGCTAAGAATCGATCCTACCATGACTTGTGTTAAGCAACTATCAAATTCAAGTTTACTATTAAGATTAACTTTGTGCAAGTGTAACCAAAAGAGTTTTGTAATTGATAAACTAAAAGGAAAGTAAATAGTGCATAAAGTAAAGACTTGAGACAATCAATGGAGGAAAGCCCAGGGTTAAGGCACTCCAAATAATCATACTACGCTATTGAACTTCATTCGTTAGATTTCTTATCTTAATTTATTAATCCATATGGTTTATCGCATAATCATGGTCTCCCGACCTCTAATCATCTAACTAACTTGGACATTACTACTACATCGTTGAGCGGGAATGTAATAATTCAATTAAGTGATTAAAGTTATCATCCTACATGTGAACCAAGAAATTATTCTAGGTACATCCTTTCCCTAGATTCTAATTCAAATTCCTTATTTTATAAAAAGAATAAGAACCTTTCTCTATTCATCCCCACATTCTATCTGCCTATTCCCCCTCCCGAGATCACAAAGTGGAAAATACCTATATTCTAAGGGTTGCAAATCCTCAAAATAGTTAAAAGAAGGATTAAAAAACAATCAAATATGATAAGAAATAAAAAAAAATTCAATTCATAACGATAGAAAACATATTCTTGGCCTTAACCCCGAAAAGAGGGCTTTAACCACTAATCGACATAATCATAATCCAAATACATGAATACATGATTAAATATATTAAAAAGATAAAGTTAAAGAATATAAACCTTAAAAAAATGTCTAGCAGCCACCTCTTAAGTCCCAAGACGTTTTACAGTGTCCAATAAAGTGTACAACAAGTCCAATTTATAGTTGAGGACTTAAGAAGGGTGTGATAAAGCTCCGCATCGCATTGGATATCGCATGGGAAGATATTTACGAGGCCTTGTATATCACATGGAAAGAGCCCCTCGATGTGGCTAATTCACGTAGCCTCACTAGAATGTGCCTCTTGACACCTAATTTAGTCTAAGTGTTTCTCCTTCCATCCCTTGCCTTGTGGTGTTGTTTCCACTCAATTTCCAGCTTGTATAGAATCAATATATCACCATAATCATTTAAAAAAGAATCCTACATAGTAAAAAACCAAATATTAGAGCTCAAAACAATACAACATTCACAATGATTAACTAAAAACATGAGTTAAGACTAGGCTTGCCTATGTTGATCTTCAACTTATTGTTTTGACATTTGACTTTATACATTTGATCATGGCACATTTCAAACAAGTTTTACCGCATATAATTAAATATTAAAACCATTAGGAACTCATTCAACACATTAGAATCCATCGTAATAGACTAGAAAAACACCTAGCTCAAGCTAGTAAAATTAGTTTTCTCGTCTAGACTCTAAATGATCAATTTAAACTCAAACTTGTTTGAAAACACCTTTAAACATTTTAATTACATACTTGAACACTTAGATGGTGATTTATATCAACATTAAATAATAAATCACTTGAATTTTCCTCAAAACAAGGCTATATAAGCTAGGATAACAACTCTAAAGTGCATAAATACACCTAACATAACCACTCCACACTTAAAGCCTTGTTTGTCCTCGAACAACACTTTACTATAAGCATCATAAGATAAGGATACTCCCCAATTTTACTACACGCAAGACACTCAACCTAGTACTACAATGACTACACATAATGCAAGTTTATACACTAAGCATGTTAAATACAATTGACAGTTCAAAAACATTACTTACAAGACATCCTAGCCTCAAGAATTCGCTCACCATGTTAGCAAACTCATACATATTGATCAATCACAAACATCATACAAATCACCCAACTAATATAAAACATGTGCCCTCACCACAAGAGAGTTACCCATAATTACTCACATAGATGTAGTTTATCACAAAATGGGTATAAAAATCAAATTACGCTCACTCTCACAAAGAATTCACAAGTTACGTATAATGAACCATAAGTTTGCCCTTTGTGTAGTACTACACTAATATCATAATGATGAAGCTTAAGATCAAATAGGTCTTTAATGGTTATAATGTAGGATAAGGGATGTGTAGGAACTATTTTTTCTAGAAATATTGACTATCTTCCCTATGCACTTTAATACATCACACATGTCATTTAGCTCGTCTTTAATAACCACTTAACAACCCTTTTCACTACCCCATTCTTTAATTTTTCCCCATTTCATGAAGCTCATTTACATACACATGACAGGAGTATTCTATGCACAACTTATTGAATTTCGAACAAATTTTTATTCTTTCCATTACTCAACTCCCAACCATTAAACAGATCACATTTTTGAACACTAATAGCTATTACTTAGGATCTTGAATTTCACCTTTTTTCTGGAATTTCCAACTCCTTAACCTAATTAATTTTACACTAAAGAACTTAGTAACATTGGATCAAATCAAGGTTTATCAAGAAAGATATTAGTCTACATATGTGGTTGTCAAAGAAAAAGCTAAAGGATCAATGAGGTTAACTAAGATTATGCACCATGGTAGGTAAAATAGGGTATGAAACAAGGTTATCAAAGAAATGCCTATATCATCTCTTAAACCCACATTCTTTATTTCGCTATGTATACGCACCAAACAAGTTCTAGACACCCCATGCAACAAAAAATATACAACAACCTTACACGCATATGGCATATGTTCAACTTAAGTAGGATCATCAAAGACTCTCAATCAAACAACCATATGAGTTAAAATTAAGCTAACAAGTACAAGAGTCACAATTATGTGCCTAGGAGTCTCAAAAGTAGTCATTCACATAATTAACATGCTCTTCACAACAAAAACAATTTCATCATGTAATCAACTATAACACTAACAAGAACATCTCACCCAAAAATATTTTAAAACTACTCTTAAAAATGGGAAATTCCCCACCCCACACTTAAAAATATACTTTATCCCCAAAGTATAATTTAAAAGTAGTGTTTGAAATACTCCCTTAGGACTCTAGTCGTAGCTAGTAGCATCTTTATACAAAAAGAGGGTCCAGGGACCCCATATTTTCTCTTCGTCATACTCATTCGCTCAAGTTTTTTGATACTTAGACTTACCATCATCCTGTGACTCAACTTAACAAAACTAGTGAAGTAAAAACTTAGAATACTAAAAATAAAACCTACTTAATTAATTTGTGTTGCCTCCCAAGCAGCACCTGATTTAGTGTCGGAATGACCCAATCTACGACAAAAATATTCCTTTGTCCTCTTCCTCACACTCGAAGGCCATCTTCTTATTCATTTCTGACTTCTTGATTGTGAAATCTTACGGTCAACTTCTTCTTCTACTTTAGCCTTTTTAGGCTCATCAATCTGTATCATATTGGGCTTAGGTGTTGAAGGCTTAGGCTGATCATTGAGGTAGTCTAAAGATGTCTTTGTGTCATAAACATAGCCACCCTACACTTATCACCTTCAATTATATTAATCATACAAAAATCTTTATAGTGCGATAGTGTCTTGAGCAGTTTGTACACCTTGAAATCACCTCTTCATCATCCAGCCTAATTGTAAGTGGGCCCTCTCTCACATCTATCAAAATACCTCCTGTCGCTAAAAATGGACATCCTAGGATGATAGGTACTCTTTCGTCTGCCTGAAAATCTAAAATGATAAAGTCAGCTGGAATAATAAACTTACCAACCTTGATGAGGACATCTTTTATGATTTTTTTGAGATGGGATAGGGTCTGATCTTATAACTGACTTATCGCCATGCTCGGTGTTGAGCAAGAAATGGGGAATCAAATTGAAACTTGCCTTCAAATCACTCAGCATATGGATCACCTCACTACTGTCAATTTGATTAGTGAGAGTGAAACTCCCAGGATCTTTGAGTTTTTGTAGAATCTTCTGAATCACAATAGAACTACACTCTTCAGTGAGTGCTACTACCATAAAATCTTGTAGATTAACTTTGTTAGTGACCACATCCATAAAGTACTTAGCATTATTGGGAATTTCCTGCAAAACATCTAAACGAGTTAAGTTAATGCGCAACTCTCTGAATGTGTCAAAGAATATCATGAAGAATGCATCCTCATTTTCCTTTTTATACTTTTGTGGGAAAGGTAGTGATGGGATCTTCTTCACCAACTTTTTCTTTCGACTACTCTGACTTCCTTGAATTTTCAGCAAGTTTCTCAGATATCTTCGGGGAAATCAACTCTGCATCAACCTCCTTAGTTTTCTTTAGAGGTTTTTTATTAAGCTTATTACCACTTCTCAAAGTGATTGCCATGACTTGTTTTGGATTTTCAGTATCACTTGGCAACCCACCTTGAGGCCGTGTATTTTGTTCCTGCTGTAGCTGACCAATCTGTAACTACAAGCTCCTTATGGCTTCTTGTTGTCTTTTCATCTCTACCTGTTGACTTTTCATATCTGCTGCCAACTATGCTTGACCATCTATAAGTTGTTTCAGTGTCTCTTCTACATTATTGTTCTGAGTTATGGCCTAATTATTCTGAACTTGATACTTGTGCAACTACCGTTGGTTGTTCCATGAAGTATTTAGTGGCTGAGTCTGCCATTTTTTATTATAGGCATTACCATAGTTGGGCCTCTGAACATTTCCCACATACTTCACATACTCAGGATTTACAGCACACATAGACGCTGAATACCTACTGTTACCACAAGCATCACACCATCTTGCAGTCTATTGGATTGCATTAATTGTGTCTATAGGTTGTGCAACCCCCAACTTAATATGGCTTATTTGATTCTGTAGAGAAGTAAGCTGAGTGGATAAGGCAGTAAAATGGTCCATCTCCTACACACCAGCAACCTTTTTTGTGGCACTTCGTGATTCTGAATTCCACTCAGGATTAACTTGTGCAATTTGGTTTAATAAATTATATAGCTTATCATACATTATTTTTAGAGCTTAACCACCTGCCACTGAATCTAGAAAATTTTTTGTGTTATGGTCAAGTTCCTCAACAAAAGTATGAGCTAATACCTCATTGGACTGTTGATGGTATGGACCATACTGATGAAGATCTTTGAAGCGCTCCCAAGAATGAAATAAATTCTCTCGTAGCTTCTATTTAAAGGACACAATCTCACTACGATGTCTCACAATCTAGCTCGACAGAAAGAATCGGATGAGGAATCTCTGGTCTATGTCATCCCAGGTAGTGATTCAATTTGATGGATCAGCATTCCACCACTTCTTTGCTTCCCCCAATAGTGGAAAGGGAGTAGTGTCACCCTCACATAGACAGTTGACACACCCGTAGAAATGAATGTATCACTGATCTCCAAAATGTTCCACAGGTGGAATTGTGGATTTTCAAGTAAAAGCGCGATAAACTGTCCATGCTGATCAGAAGTTGCACTATATTCTGCTTCAGCTCAAAATTATCTCAAGCAGTCGGTTTCTCAGAAGTGGAGGTTAAATTTATCGAAAATGGAATTGCCACTCCCCTAACTGTTCTGCAGACTGGTTGTTCTTCATCTATGAGATCCAGATTGTCTTGGTCCTCTATAATTTGCAGAATACGGGGGAGAAGGAATACTTCTTTCCTTTATTGACAGAAGCATTTTTTGGGTTCGAGGCTTGGTTCAACCAAATCCCTAACCCTTGCCAGCTTATTAGTCTATAAACTTGTTTCTTGCAACTACAACACCAAATCCAAGTGTTTAACACCAAAGAATTCTAAAGAGGAAAACTAAAAATAAAATAGTTGTCAACTAACAAGTCCCCAACAAAGGCACCAAAAACTTGTTGCGTCCAAGTGCGCATGCAAGTGTACGTGGTCTCACCAAGTAGTAAAGTTTCCCTTTAGAATCAAAGTATAGATCACACAGGGACTTTTGTTAAGCAACTATCATTTTCTAGTTCACTATTAAGATTAACTTAGTAAAAGCATAACCAAAAGAGTTTTGAAATTGATTAAATAAAAGTAAAGTAAACAGTGCGTAAAGTAAAGACTTGAGATAGTAAATGGAGAAAATCCAAGGGTTAAGTCACTCCGAATAATCATACTATGCTATTGAACTTCATTCGATAGATTGCTTATCTTGGTTATTGATTCATAGGGTTTATCACATTATCAAGGTCTCCCGACCTCTAATCATCTACGTAACTTGGACATTACAACTACATTGTTGAGAAGGGATGTAATAATCAAACTAAGTTCTTAAAGCTATCATCCTACATGTGAACCATGGAAGTCTTGTAGATGTATCCTTGTCCTAGATGCTAATTAAAATTCCTTATTTTATAAACTAATAAGAACCTTACACTATTTATCCCCACGTTCTATCTTCCTATTCCCCCTCCCAAGATTAAACGGTCCACAATACATATATTCTAAGGTTCGTGAATCCTCAAAGTAGTTAAAATAAGGATGAATAAACAACCAAATAAGATAATCAATACAAACAAAATAAATTCATAATTATAGCAAACATGTTTTTGGCCTTAACCCTGAAAAGGGGGCGTTTAGCCACTTATCGACATAATTATAATTTAAATACTTGAATAAATTATTAAATCTATTAAAAATCTAATGTTAAAGAATATAAAACCTAAAAAACGTGTGAAGAAGCCTCCTCTTAAGGACCAAGACGTCCAAAAGTGTCCATCAAAGCGTACAATAAGTCCTATTTATAGTTGAGGAATTAATCTGTGTGTGAGTAGAGCTCTGTGTCGCATTGGATATCATGTGGGAAGATCTCCCAATTTCTTTGTATAGAGAGTGGAAAGAGCTCCGCGTTGTGGCCAATTCGCATAGACTCACTGGAATGTGCCTCTTTATGCCGAATTTCGTCAAGTGTATCTCATACCATCACTTGCCTTGTGGTATTGTTTCCACTCAATTTCCAGCCTATATAGCATCAATTTATCACCATAATAAAATCACCAAGAATCCAACATAGAAAACACCAATGATTAGAGATCAAAACAACACAACATTCACAATGATTAACTAAAAACATGAGCTAAGACTAGGCTTGCCCATGTTGATCTTTAACTTATTGTTTTGACTTTTGAATTGATCCAATTAAACATTGAACATCACAAACAAGTTGTTCCACGTATAATTAAACACTAAAACCAGTAGGAACTCATTCAAAACATTATAATCCATGACGATAGACTAGAACAACACCTAGCTCAAGCTAGTCAAACGAGTTTTCTCATCTAGAATCTAAATGATCAATTTAAACCCAAACTTTATTGAAAACACCTTTAAATGTTGTAATTACATAGTTGAACAGTTGGATGACTTTTATATCAACATTAACTCATAAAGAAGATGAATTTTCCCCTAAACAAGGCAAAATAAGCTAGGATAGCAACACTAAAGTGCATAAATACACACAAATTCATCGCACCCTGAAGATGATCAAACAAATCATCGATCCTAGGAAGAGAATACTTATTCTTTATGGTCACCATGTTCAACTGATGATAATCAATGCACATTCAAAGGAAACCATACTTCTTAAGTACAAACAATGTGGGAGCACCCCAAGAAGACACGCTAGGATGGATTAAACCTTTATCTAAGGGATCCATCAATTGCTCCTTAAGCTTCTTCAACTCCACTGGATCCATTCTATAAGGAGGAATAGAGATAGAACAAGTTTTTGGAATAAGATCAATCCCAAAATCAAATTCCCTATCGGGAGGAATACCAAGAAGGTCATCGAAAAAGACCTCAGAAAACTCATTAACCATGAGAACAGATTCTAGAAAAGGACTTTCCAAGTTATAACCTTTAACTCAGACCAATTGATACAAACATCCTTTAGAAATAAACTTACGGGCTCTATGATTTAAAATGAACTTCACCTTAGGCACGAAAGAAAACCCTTTTCCATACAATGACCGACTCATTAGGGAATTTAAATGTGACTGAATTGGTCTGACAATCTAATGTGGCATAGAACGAATGTAACTAATCTATCCCTAGAATAACATCAAAATCAACCACATCCAACTCTATCAAGTCTACTAGAGTTTCTCTACCACTAACAGATACCACATACCCCCTATAGTATCTTTTAACAACCACAGAATCTCCTACCGGAGTAGAAATAGAAAAATGAATCGACAGACACTCAGGACCAAACCAAAAGAAAAAGCCACAAATGGGGTATCATAGGATAAAATGGACCCTAGATCAAGTAAAGAATACATATCACATGAGAAAAGTTTCAACATACCCATAATGATATCAGCAGATGCCTCAAATTATCGGTGAGATTCAAGAGCATATAATTTATTTCGGCTAGTGCTAGTGCTAGAAGCAGAAGATGAAGAAGAAGAAGAAGAATCACTCTTCAGTGCAAGAGTAGATAAAGAGCCAATAGGGACCCTGTTATCCCCAAAAGTCATCCTAACAGGACAGTCACGCTGCATTTGACCACTCTAACCATAATAAAAACACTTTTCCTTCCCTTCCGTACAGAATTCATGTTTCGACCTTCCACAAAATCTACAATAGGGGATTGATTGATTCTACTGAGCCCCACTATCCTGATATTGGGCTCCCTGTTCTCGAAATCCACCATTAAATTAAGATAGATGATCACCTAACGACTTTGGGAAATGAGCACTAGCTGAGGAGAAAGAACTCGAACTCCCCCACTTCTTCCTTGGACACTTACCACCATCTCTACCACTTTGCTTAGAAGGCCTAAATTTATTCCCCTGCCTTTCACTAAACTCAACCTACCTCTTTTTCTCTTCCTCCACTTGTTGCATAAAATGACTACCCGAGAGATGTCCATGTCTTTAATTATCAAAGTCATCTTGCTCTTACGGACTAACTCATGGGATAAACCCGAAGCAAACTTACACGGTATATCCCTTATGATAGAAACCATCACAAGAGCATACCAAGCCAACTGATGAAATTTAAAGTCATACCCTCTAACAGACATCCTACATTGCTTATAATTACAAAACTCTTCCGTTTTTCCTTCCCTTAACTCTTGAGAAAAGAAGCAATCCAAGAAGGCAGAGAAATCCTCCAACATGGCAGCACTAGCAACCCCACCTCTTGACTATCCTACACTATATACAATTGGTACGCCACATCTTTTAATTGGTAGCAAGCAAACTCAACACCATCAACCTCTGAAGTGTTCATAATTTGGAAGATGTTCTCTATTTTATCAATGAAACTTTAAGGATCCTCCTCAACCTTAGTACCAATAAATATAGGAGGATGCAACCTCAAGAATTGGCGAACCCTTATGGCTTAGGAAAATGGAGCGACTGGAGCATCACGCTCAAGCTGTGAAGCCACCAACTGTGTCAACAAAGAAATTAAATAGTGAAACTTAACATTGGAACCATCCCCTTGAGGTGACTAAGGAGGAGGACTAGAGGGAACTGATGGAACTCTCAGACCATTAAGTACCGGACCTCTAGACCGAGTATGGACTCCCTAAGTAGAGAAAATCCTATCAACATTATTCCCAGTCGTGACCGAAGGTTTTGTAGGAAGTTCAGTTCTTGTTAGAGGCATGATCTGAAAGACGAGCAAATGAAAATAAAAAAGATCCAATGCCTTAAACTCTATAGCTCAAAATATGATAACAAGAAGGTGAAACATTCCTAAATGCCTAGTAGCCTCTCTCTTATAAGTGTGGCGTGCTACACACCCACAAAAGAGACTACAATTGACACAACTTTGTGGACACCCAATTAATCATGAACCTAGCTCTGATACCAACTTAACACGACCATAAAATGGGGCCTTACCAAAATGCACATCTCAAGACTAACAAGGACTGGAGAGTGCCCCATTAGCCTTACCTAACCATCAAATCAACCACAAGAGTCGGATGAACTATGAACATATAGTAATAATAATAGCAAAAATAGGACTAATAAAAATAACTTATGAATGTCTAATCATTCCATTTACATCCATATAAAACAACCAATCTACCCAAGTATACATTCATCCACAAAACCTCTACAAATCTGAAGTCAAAAATAGGTCGGGACAAGCCCCAAACAATAGCCAAAACCAAAAACAAAGATATCTATGACATAAGATAAGAAAACCATGAAATATATGCCTTCCAAAGTATGAAACCTCACCACTTCAATGTCAACACTCAAACCCCTGACACCTGATCACTGTTTAGGAAGAGAAGAAGAAGCTCTGGCCCCTGTGTCGCATGGGGACACAATGTCCAGAGATGTTAGCGATTAGAATGATAGAATATAATTTAAGGGTAAGGATAAAATAATTCCAATAGTTTAAAACCAATCAAAAAACCATATGCACACATTTCCATACATATATATATATAATCCATGTTGGGAATGGGAATCGGGTTTAGCATGATCTTTGAAATCATTAACCTTGGATGTGTAGCCTTACCATTTAGAATTTCACCCATAGGCTATATGGGATTAGCGCCTCCTGCTAAAAGGGCCCCAACGCGTGTTTGTTGCATGAGCCAGAGAGAATATGAGATGACTAGTATATCTCAAATAGTATAAGTGTGACATCACGCACACGGTCACCTTGATCAACCCCACACCGATAAATTATGAGTTTCCATCTTGGTCCCCTCAGGACCTCCACCTTCCACGACTTGTCTAAACATCAAAATTTAAAGAAAAAATAAAAATCATTCACACACAACCAACCATTTATTCCATTCCTTCCAAAAGGCACTTCGTTCTTATTATCATACCAATACTACCTGCAAGTATAAACATGTCATTACTCTTATTAATTAACCATTAATAAGATTTTGGGGATCTAACCCATCGTCTAACAAGGACACTCATTAACCACAAGGTTTAGGGACTTAAACCCATTTTTATTCTATTAAAACACCAAGGTTCCCATTAAAACCATTTCATGGCCAACAAGGCATTTACAAAACCATTTACAAACCATTCAGACTCATTAATCCATTTCCTTAGTTCAGAAAACCATTAATATGTGAATAGTGATTTCATTTAGACATTTTCACAAACACCTTGTGGGCACATCTTTAACAAGACAAAAACCAAGTTAAAAACCATTAATGTTAGGGTTACCCATGACCCATGTATTGAAACACAATAAAAAATCATCCACATATGCAAACCATCTCCAAAATCATGGGAAAATAATATTTAAATCAAGAGTAAACAATACTCAACAATATGCATCAAAACCCTCAACATTGGACTTCACTACCACCATTTAGGAATAAAAAACAATGTTCAGACATATAATATTTTCGAACAAACAATAAGGGAAGAGTTACATGTTTTTTACAAGAAGATTCATGGAGAGATTCATGGTCTCAAAGACTCTAGAAGGAATCCTCTTGAAACCCTAGCTTCAATCTTGTTAGAGAAGTTTTGAAGACTATTTTGGAATGTTTTTGTCTTGTATATGTGAAGAATGAAGGGACAAATGAGGTTATAAGTCCGGGTCATACGGCTTTAGGGGTGGGAAATGTCTAAAATATCCTCATCTTAAAAGTTGAAAATTGCACCCAGGAGGGTGCGACTCACCCCGTTAACCTGTAACCTAGGGTACAAGAGATACCCTAACTCGTACCCTAGACCTCACCATGGACCACTAAACTGACCAGCATACGACTCCACATGCATAACTCATACCGTATGGTACAAATGGTACCCTACAACCCGTACCCAAGTCAGAATTCCTTTCTCAAGACTTTAAGCATTGTACAACTAGGTATCTTACGACTTGTACACTATCATACAATTGGTATTATGCTAAACCGTACCTTTGACAGAATGCCATCATCTTAGACTAGTCGTTATACGATAAGGTGGATAATAGTCGTACCCTAACATATGAGAGGTATTATTAAATCATACCCTACCCAGAAAATCAAAACTTGGGGAAATTTTCTAAGGGTATAATGCCTAGGTCTTTAAATTCTCCCCCACTTGGATCATTAGTCCCCGAATAACGGGTAAGGCAAGCATAAGCATGAGTTAACACATTATAGAAAATCAAGCTAACCTTTAACCAAATTAGAAATCTAAGACACACAACAAGGATAGGACACATGCCATGATCATTATCAAGCAACCATTTATTTAATTGACTTTCGAAATTGAACACATTATTTATTAAACCACTTGCTCAATTAAAAGTTTATGGACTTGAACCCATTTCCTAACGAAGACATAAAGCAAGTTAATAAGATTAACACATACCTCAAAAACAAGATTCGAAAATAGAAAACAAATGCGGATACTTGAACTTGATTCCCTCTTCTAGTTCCCCCGTATAACCTTCACTGAAAACACCTCTTTTATTCACAACTGGTGAACTTGTTGATCCAAGATCCTTATCGGGACTTCCTCATAGGACAAAGATTCTGAAACACCAATATCTCCAAAGGAAATAACCAATAAAGGGTTAACCATAAGCTTCCAAAACATAGACACATGGAATACCGGATGAATAGAGCTCAAACTACAAGGCAACTCCAATTCATAGGCTACATTACCAACCCTATTCAATATCAAGTATGAACTAACATGACGTGGACTAAGTTTTCCCTACTTATAAAACAACATCACTCCCTTCATGATAGATACCTTCAAGAATACCCAATCGTCAACATTAAACTCCAAATCCCTATGTCTCACATCTGCATAGGACTTTTGGCGACTTTGAGATACTTTCAAACTATCACGAATCACCTTCACCTTCTTCAAGGCTTGGTGAACCAAACAAGAGCCAAGTAACATACCCCCACCAACTTCATACCACCCAATAGGAGAACGACATCTCCTACTATATAACTTCTCAAAAGAACCCATGAAAATACTAGAATGATAACTATTATTATAGGAGAATTCAATCAAAAGAAAATGGTCAAACCAATTACCACCAGAATCGATCACAAAAGCATGCAACATATCTTCCAATGCCTTAATGGTTCTATCCACTTATCCATCCATCTATGGGTGGAAATTAGTACAAAGGCACACCTTATTTCCCAAACCATTTTGAAATGAATTCCACAAATAAGATGAGAATAGAGTAACACGATCTGAGATAACAGAAACAAGAGCGTCGTACAACTTTAAAATCTATACAAGATACAACTTAGCATAATCTTCAGATGAATAACTAGTCCTCATTGGCAAGAAATGAGCAGATTTTGTCCTTCAATCCACAATTACCCAAATAGAATTGTAATGATTTTGAGATCAATGAAGACCGGTGACAAAATCCATATTAATTGCCTCACCCTTGTATTTGGGCAAATAAATATCTTGGTAAAAACCTCTGGGCCTCATATGCTCAACATTCACTTGTTCACATACCATACACTCAGCTATATAACTAGCCACATCCTGCATCATATTATTCCACTAATAGAACTCCTCAAAATCATGATACATCTTCGTAGAGATAGGATGAATAGAATAACAAGATTCATGAGCTATAGCCAAAATCTTTTCCCACAATCCATCGACATTGGGAATAGATAAACTACTTTAGTACCTCAAGATACCATCACCACCAATATCAAAATCAAAAACCTTTTGTTGACCCGCATTACTCTTAATCTTCATCAAATCGGGATCTAGCATTTGCTTTTCCTTTATCTAAACCATAAGACACGACTGTGTTACCTTAATTACGAATACATCGCCATCCTCAGAGTCCATGATACCAACTTCAACATTAACCAAAGGGTGAATGTCCTTCACCAACTCCTTCATATCCTTATTGACATGAGCCAGAATCCTCATGGATAACCTGCTAAGAGCATCCGCAATTACATTAGCTTTACTTGGATGGTAATGGAGATTCATATCATAAACCTTCAGTAACTCATGCTATTTTCTCTGCCGGAGATTCAACTCCTCCTGAGTAAATACATACTATAGGCTCTTACGATCAGAAAATATTATAATATGAACCCCATAGAGATAGTGACGCCAAATCTTCAATGCAAAAACCATGCCTAATAACTCCAAATCATGAGTAGGGTAGTTCTTGTAATGAACTTTCAATTGCCTAGAATCGTAGGCCACAACCCTATCATGTTGCATCAGTACACATCTAATCCCAATATGAGAAGCATCGCAATTCCATACAAAATAACATTACCCTCGGGAAAGATCAAAAACTAGAGCCGAAGTCAATTTATTTTTCAACTTCTCAAAACTACCCTCACACGCATCCGACCACAAGAACTTGACCTTTTTCTAGGTCGACTTAGTCAATAGAGCAGCTATAGTCAAAACCCTTTCTACAAATCTCCTATAGTAACTGGCTAGACCCAAAAAGCTCTAATTATCGATTGGAGTCGCAGGTCTAGGCCACTTTTTAACTGCCACAACCTTTTGTGGATCCACTATAACATGTTATCCCTTTACTAGAGATAACATGACCAAGAAAAGATAGCCTACTACAAAAACTCAAACTTAGTGAACTTGGCATACAAATGGTGATCTTTCAAGGTTTACAACACATCTTGAAGGTGGTTAACATGATCATGTTCACTTATAAAGTAGACCAAGATATCATCAATGAAGATAATGAAGAACAAACCTAGAAATGGATAAAAGACCCTGTTCATTAAAACCATGGATATATTCGGGGCATTGGTCAAACAAAAAGACATAACTAGGATCTCATAGTGATAATATCAAGTCCTGAGGTAGTCTTTGGGATATCCACTTACCTAATCTTAAAAGTATGATCACCCGACCTAACATCGATCTTAGAGAAATACTTTGTACCCTAAAATAGATCAAAAAAATCATCGATCATATAAAGACGGTACTTATTCTTCATGGTCACCTTGTTCAACTGACGATAATCAATGCACATTCGATGGGAGATATTCTTCTTACACACAAACAACACGAGAGCACCCCAAGAAGACAAGCTAGGACGAATAAACCTTTATCTAAGGGATTCTTCAGTTTCTCCTTAAGCTCCTTGAACTCCATCGAAGCCATTTTATACAGAGGGATAGATATAGGAAGAGTGTCCAGAATAAGATCAATCAAAAAATCAATTTTCCTATAAAGATGAATACCAGGAAAGTCATCAAGAAAGACCTCACAAAACTCATTAACCATGGGAATGAATTCTAGAGAATCACCTTCCAAGTTAGAATCTTTAACTTGGACAAATTGATATAAACAACCTTTAGAAATCAACTTTCGTGCTCTAAGATATAAAATAAACATCTCCTTAGGTGCTAAAGAACCCCTTCCCATACAATGACAGGCTTATTAGGGAATTTAAATGTGACCATATGGGTCTGATAATCTAACGTAGCATAGCACGAATGTAACCAATCCATCACTAGAATAATATTAAAATCAACCATATCCAAATGTATCAAGTCTACTAAAGTTTCTCTATGACTAACAGATACTATGCACCACCTATAGACTCTTTTAACAACCACAAAGTCTGCTATCGGGGTAGAAATAATTCACCCACAACCAACCATTGAGTTCATTCCTTACAAAAGTCACTTCGCTGGTATCGATATACCAACACTACTTGTTAGTATACACATTCCATTACTCTTATCAATCAACCATTTATATGATTTTGGGTCTCTAACCCATCGTCCAACAAGGACACTCAATAACCTTAAGTTTTATGGACTCAAATCCATTTTTAATCAATTAAACTACTAAGGCGTCAATTTATACCATTTCATGGACAACAAGGCCTTTACAAAACCATTTTCAAAACTTTCATACTCATTAAGCCATTGCCTTAGTTCAAAACACTATTAACATCTAACTAGTGATTTCCTTTAGACGTTTTCACAAACACCTAGTGGGAACATGTTTAATAAGACAAAAATAAAGATAAAAACTATTAAGGTTAGGGTTACCCATGAGCCATGTATGAATCAACTATCACCAAGAACCCACATATGCAAACCATCACCAAAACACATGGAAAAACATTATTTAAATCAAGAGTAAACAATACTCAAAAATATGCATCAAAACCCTCAACATTGGATTTCAAAACAACCATTTAAGAATAAAATTCAATGTTTAAACACATGATAATTTCGATCAAACAATGAGGGCAGAGTTACATGTCTTTTACAAAAAGATTCAAGGGGATATTCTTGGTCTCCAAGCCTCTAGAGGGACACCTCTTGAAACCCTAGCTTCAATCTTGATAGAGTAGTTTTGGAGAGTGTTTTGGAATGTTTTGATCTTTTATATGTGAAAAATAAATGGCCAAATGAAGTTATAAGTCATGGGTTATAAGGGTTTTGGGGTGGGAAATGTCTAGAATGTCCTCAGCTTAAATGCTGAAAATTGTACCTAGGAGGCTATGACTCACCCCCTTGACCAGTAACCTAGGGTACGAGAAGTACCCTAACTCATACCCTAAACCTAACCATAAACTCCTAAACTAATAAACATATCACTCCACAAGCATAACTCATACCATATGTTATGAGTGGTACCCTACAACCTATACCAAAGTTAGAATGCTTTGGCCAAGAATTCAAGCATCATACGACTAAGTATCGTATGACTCGTACATCATCATACAATAGGGATGATGCTAAACCGTACCTTGGACAGAATTCCATCACCCTAGAATGATCATCATATGAGAAGGTGGGTACAAGTTATACCCTATAATATTAGTGGGATGCTTAAACCACACACTACATATAAACTCAAAACTTGTGGGAATTTCAACGGGTTCAAGGCCTAGGTATTTCATACACATACAAAGACAACAAGTATATACATAAAGCATGTATCAATGAAGTGAAATTATGTCTTTGATGCAATGAGTATGATAATGCAATGTTCACAGCCAATCGCATTGCGTATTTCTACCACCAACAAATTTACCAATTGTGTGATCCAATTATCCACTCATTATTTCCAACCATTACAAAATTCCAACATGATTCATATGCAAAATAGAGTATAAATACACCATAACACTCAATGGGTACCTCAACATGTTTCTTCATCAACAAAGATACAATTATCATCATGTTTATGAGGATGTCAATATGACATAGGACACCACATGGTCAGACATAGCATATAATATTCAAAAACCATCACATAATATGAAATATAGGCCCACACACACACTTAATACATAGGATAGCCATTTTTCATATTTAGTTCCCATACCCTTAACATGTATTTTGTATACAAATTAACTACCTAGCCCAGTCTGAAAGAGTTAATCCATAACCGACCTCGATTTCTAAAAGCGATCTACTACACTATGATCCCAAAGCACTAATCCTCATGAATAGACTCAATACCAACTGAAACATCAAGATATAGAACCTACAAATCAATTACACCCATATTGCCTAGTTTCGATTTGTGG
Source organism: Capsicum pubescens (assembly GCA_030864215.1). Classification (NCBI taxonomy): domain Eukaryota; kingdom Viridiplantae; phylum Streptophyta; class Magnoliopsida; order Solanales; family Solanaceae; genus Capsicum; species Capsicum pubescens. The sequence continues at coordinate 326,266,673 of CM061548.1, forward strand.
TCAAACTAGATTCTTAAAATGGATTTTCCAAAAAGAACGGCAAAATCATAAATTTATTTAAAAAATATATTCCCCATGCATTTAGGAACCTACAACTTAAATCTTAAGAAAAAATAAAGTAAAAACGATGTTCAAATCAAAGAAAACCATTTTTAAACTTTACTTTGAAATTCATTTAAAAATGAAGAATCGAAGTTGCTTTGAAGAGGAAATTGAGTAAAAACTAGTAATTATAGGATTTGGTACATTATTCAAGTTAAAAGGATTGAAATTGGGGTTTAGAATTTATGTCCCAAGGTTTTGGGGTTTTTTAGCTATTAATCAAGAAATTCCACCAAGAAAATTGTGAATCCATACCTTAAATCCATAAGATAAATAAGAAATGGATATTATTCTTACTTCCTAAGAACCCAGAAGCTTAAATTTTAAGCTCTCACACTATTTTAGGGTTTATCTCTCAAGAGGATGAATATTATGCCCAAAATTGTGGAATATGACTCAATTTAAACTAAGTTTAAGGTTTTAGTTGTCGCTGTCATGACCTAGACGTGCGATCACACTATCCCCACCTTGGAAAGGCTAGTCGCGATCATACTATCTCCTTACACAAAGAGTCGCGATCACGAGCAAGATTGGTGATCAGTGGCACACTAGACAACAATTGGAAACTTAGAAATCTTCCAAGTTTCCGTCATACTATCAGGATTTATATGGAATCCCATGTGCACAAACGAACAATGCAAGCCAATCTAATTTGATGCTCTGGACTCCATGGAGATATCAGATTTTGAAAAGATGTCATTTTCACAATGTTGACCCCCAAAACTCAAAATCATAATTTTTCAAACCGAGGATCTGAATAATATTTAAAATCCAAAGAATCAGACCAATCAAGTTACCACCCTAAAATCAATATTCTGAATCTGATGGTGCAGTTCATATTTCCATCTAAAGCATGGATCAACATATATCCACTAAAGTTACATATAGGGCTCTCAAAGCCACCAAAAACACCAATATCACACAAATGGCACCAAAGTGCATTAGAAACTGTGTCAATCACCCCTCATACCCCAGAAATACCACAATGCTACTATGGGGAGGGATAAAATAGTCAAATCATACAAAAACATATATTTTACATAATTTATAAAATTTTAGGTTGTTACCGTTAGGGTCGATCCTAAAGTGAATACATAAAAAATCTAGCTTAAACTTGTTCAATTCACCTAGCAGTACATAAAATAAATGTGGGGATTTTCTAAAGTAGTAAAAAGTAACAAGAACTTAATGTTTATTCTTATAATCAATCTCAGACGAACACTAGGCTAATGTTCCCCTAGCTTCTAACTCTGTAGATTTATCATGCATAGTCGAGCTATTCCAGTACCTTGTATGCAGAATCTGATAAGTTATGTATCATCAACTTTTCTTGTGGACTCATTGACATATTTCACCCTTTACCTTTTGAGTATCAGGGTGTTTATTTACTAAGTTTATCCTAGATGCCATTTAACTATCACCTTTTGAGTCTCAAGTTATTAGATGAAAGATAATAGACTTAAGTAGATAATGCAGGTAAGATTATTACAGCAGGTAAGATTATTACAACAATTAACTCCAAATTAATGTTGTGATCTTATTTTCCCATTCTCTATTTCTCGGCCAGCCTCGTAGTGAAGATGGGTAAGATCCTAATGTGTGCACCCATTAAGAATACAATCAAATTGAAGAAAACCATAATACATGCAAGAATCTTTATCTAGAATCACTTAGCACTTCCTCTACTTCGTTAATCACTAGGGTTTCCACAACCCTAGATAAGGGAATTAGTCACTCATAGTTATCAGACAATTCATGGAATTCGTAGAAAAATCATAAATCAATCTTGCAATAAAGAAAGAAGAAAAAAAAAGCCTCAAATGAGGAACAAAAAAAAAACAAAGAACAATAAGATCCCAACATCACAAGTCAATCTTAGAATAAATTTTTTTTGGTAATGATGTAAACTTAGACCTATAGGGCCTATCTCTAAACTATCCTCCCGCACCCTCTAAATAAACATAAAAAGGGTATTTATAAGATAAAATGAAACCTTAAAATTAAAATCCTAAAAACAAGATGAAAACATTACTAAATGTACATAATAATGACTAAAAACATCATATGTGTGTATAGGATACATGGAAACCCTAAGAAATAAAGGTGAAATAATCCATGAAAATTGCATTAGTGGCCACCTACCGACCCACCTACGGGTTGTAGGTGGAACCTATCCCCCTTAGGCAGTCCTAAAAATAGGGCTCTCTATTTTTCAAATTTTGACTCATACAGACACACCTATGCCTAGTAGGAGGTACCTATGTGACATAACCTGAACCAGGTCCTAGTGGTGTCGGGTATCTGAAGTCCAACCAGGCCTGGAGACCACCCCCAATACCCAAACCATTAACTTTCCTACACCCTAGGTAGGGTGAATTCCAAACATAAATCAACATAAGATATCATTAACACAAATACATAATAAGAAGTCTAGAATCAAAACCAAAAAACTACAACTAATTAACCATCCAATAATGACACCGGCCATGCCCATAGTTGTCCAACAAAGCCTCTAACCAGAATCAAAAGATATCCAGTTGGGATATACCCCCAAATATATCCAAAACCAAAATTAAGGAAATAAAAATAATACAAAGAAGTCCATAAAATAAAATAGGGTCTTTCAATTTATAGAAGCTCACCACTTCAGCCTGACTCAAAAGTTATCCCAAATTGCCAAGTCACTAAGCAAGAGGAGTGAAAGTATTACCAATTCCTGCATCTCATGGGAATACAGTGCTCGAAGACGGTTAGCATAGTGAACTCTAGCATGTAACTCATGGGTAAAGAAAAAATTATGCCATCATTCAAAACAAAATAAAATAACCATATGCAATCACATAGATACATTTATAGTATATCGGGATAGGGGACAAGGTTTAGCATGTATTTGAAACCTCAACCTGGATTATGTAGTATTACCATCATAAATCCACCCAAGGGCTATATAGGTCTAGTGTAACCCCCTTCACGGGCCCCAATGCATGTAGCCGCACAAACCAGAGATATCACAAAGGATGAGAATTCTCGTGTACCCTTAGCCATCCATGATACATCTATACAAGTATAAAATTGGGGATTCGTGTGTTCCCCACAAGCATAAGGTTACCAAGACAAACCCTCATGTCAGAAAACATTAGTATCCAGTGTCCATTCTTCGGAGGCACACCTTCACAGCTAGCTATCATAACGCCCATTATTGCCTAATTAAAACATTTAGCACAAAACTGAACTACCAATTACAGCAGTCAATCATTAAGGAATTATAAGTGGTATCATTATAACAACTATAGGTTGCAAGCAATGTCATTAGCCAATACTTAGGGGATTCCCATGTACCCCGCAGACTTTATCATTAAAAATGACTTGAGGCATTTCTTCGTACCCCACAAGGTTTTAAATAATTATTAATTTGGCGGATTCCCGTGTACCACCCAAGGTTTTAAAAGTCAGTGTTAACCATTTAACTATTTTTACCATGCATTAATTACAAGATATAAGTCAAATCAAGCACTTTGGGGTTTCCATTGTACCCCTAGTTCAAATTCCCACCTTTATCAGAATTACTATCCTGTTTTACAATACAATATTGGGGTCATAACCACTTCAAAAGTCATAAGTTTAGAGAAGGTTACCATTATCAAGTTCAGCCGTCATACCCATTCACCCACATGTTCAAACCTATTTTTAAAGCAAGGAAAACCATAATTAAACCATAAGAAACAGTATTCAACCTTGAACAACCAAAACTCACAACCTTTATTTCAAAACCATAACAATACCATGCAAACCATACATTAAAACATGTGCTTTTAGTAAAATAAAAATGAGGGAGGAGTAACATACCTTAGACACCAAGAAGTATGGAGAGAAACCATCCTTGAAATCCTTAATCGATTAACTTGATAAAACCCTAACTTTTGGTTGAACAAAGAATTTGAGAGAGAATTTTAGAGTGTTTTATTGGGAATAATATGTTGATGAAGTTTAAAAAGATGTTTTCAGTAGTGGTATAAAAAGGACTTAAAGTGGGAAATTTCTAGAATACCCCCAACTTAAAAGATGTAAAAAGACCGCATGTAGTTACGAGTCGACCCCTTGACTCATTACCATAACATACGACTTGTACCTTTTAGTCATCACCAAGACAGTGAGTTGGAAACCCATGCACTATCAATAATATGACTTCATGATCCCACTCATGACTAGACCATACGACCCCTATGGTTTTGAAGTATCCAAGATAGAACACAGGAGATTAGACATTGGACAACATAAAACTAAACCCCACCACTCATAACCTATCCTCATGGATCTTAGTGAACCACTCATACTAAGAGCCAAGTCAAGCCACTAAGTTACTGATTTGATAAAGGTTTATCCTAACGATTCATCACCACCCTTAACGACTCACCACCACCAAGTCTGAAACCACCATTTACTGGCACCTAACGACTAGTGTTACCTGACCTGTACCCACTCCATATAAATAGTATGATGCATCGTCAATAGGGCAGTGACCTGAAGGTTCAGGAAATTTATAAGGGCCCGAATCCGGGGTGTTTCAATTGTCCCCCACTTGGATCATTCATCCTCGAAAAATAGAACAAGGAAGTGACTAGCATGATTAGACTCTTAAACATTTCTACTCTTACCTTTAAAACATATTACCAAGGAATTCATAATCAACTTTTAACAAAGACCGAAAACAAAGATATTAAGAACAACATAAACCTTAAGAACAATTTTTTAGAATGGGGAATACGAATGGATACTTGGACTTCGTATCCTCTTCCGCCTCCTAAGTAGCCTCTTCAACCATGTGGTTGCTACATAAAACCTTTACCAAAGCTACTTCCTTGGTCTACAATTGATGAACCTTCCGGTCAAAAATTTCAATTGGGACCTCCTCATAAGATAGGGAATCTGAAATACCAATATCCTTGATAAGCACGATTTGCGATGGATCACCTACCCACTTACTCAACATAGAAATATGGAACACCAGGTTGATAGAGATCAAACTAGAAGGAAACACTAACACATAAGTAAAACCATGTACGGACCAATATACCGGGGACTAAGCTTTTTTTTTTTCAAAACTGCATCACTCTCTTCATGGTAGACACCTTAAAGAACACACTATCCCTAGCCTTTAACTCTAACTTCTTATGCCTCATATCTACAAAGGACTTTTTGCGACTTTAGGGGGATTTAAACCTATCCCAAATCACCTTTACCTTTTTCATAGCTTGGTGAACTAAATTTTGGCCAAACATCTCTTCCACACAAACCTCAAACCACCTAATATGAGGACAATACCTCCTACCATACAAGTCCTCAAATGGGGCCATCATAATGCTGGGGTGGTAGCTATTATTTTAAGGTAAATTTTATAAGAGGCAAATGTTCAACCCAACTACCATCATAGTCAATCACATAGGCTCTAAGCATATCTTCCATTTTCTGAATAGTCCTTTCTGATTGCCCATCTTACTGCGGGTGGAAATTCATATTAAGACTCACTTTAGTCCCCAAACCTTTTAGAAATAATTGCCAAAAGTACGAAAAAAACTGTATACCATGATCTAAGATGATAGAAATAGGTACCCCATGCAACTTCACAATCTATTTGAAGTACTACCTTGCATAATCCTCTGCTAAGAAATTTGTCCTAACTAGAAAGAAGTGAGCAGACTTTGTCATCCTATCCACAATGACCAAAATCAAATAAAATTGATTTCGAGACCGAGAAAGACCGTTAATGAAATCCCTATTGATCCCTACCCATTTCCATATAGGATTCTCAATTTCTTGATATAGCCCTCCGGGCCTTACGTGCTCAACTTTTATTTGTTGATACACCATGAATTTAGCAACAAAATTAGCCATATCTCACTTTATATTGTTCCACCAATAAATCTCCTTAATCTCATGATACATCTTTATCGAACTAGGATGAATAGCATATAGCGAGTCATGCAACTCAACCAAGATCCTCTCTTGCAATCTATCTATATTGGGCACACACAATCTTTTATAGGATCCAATACCTGTTTCTCCTTTATTTAAGAACCAAGAGATGATTGTGACACCTTCTACACAAACACACCACTATCCTTATAGTCTAATAGAAGAATTACAAGGTTTTCCAAATAGTGAATACCTTTCACCAACTCTCACTTTCCCTCATCCACATGAGCTAGGCTCCCTATGGATAACATGCTAAGAGAATCAAAAACCACATTAGCTTTACCTAGATGGTAGTGGAGACTTATGTCATAATCCTTCAGCTACTCAATCCACCTCTTTTGCTTGAGCTTTAGCTCTTTCTGTGTGAACACATATTGCAGGATTTTATGGTCAGAAAAAAGAGATCCAAATGCACTCCATACAAATAGTGGCACTAGATTTTTAATACGAACCTCATTACCAATAACTCCAAGCCCTAAGTTGGATAATTCTTCTCATATACCTTTAACTGTCTAGAGGCATAAGCTACCATATAGCAATGTTGCGTCAAAATGCAACCAAGACCCAAATAGGATGCATAACAATACCATAAATCCATCAGAGCCTTTAGTCAAATTCAATACCAAAGCCGAAGTGAGATTATCCTTTATCTTTTAAAAGAAACCCTCTTAAGCATCGGACACCAAGAACTTTACCTTTTTTTAGTAGTAAATGGGGCATCTATAGTCGAAAAAGTCTCCAAAAACCTCCTACCATAATCTCCTAAACCTAAGAAGATTCAAATATTGATTGGAGTCATAGGTCTAGGCCACTTCTTAACCACTACAACCTTCTGTGGACCCACTATGATCCCTTCACTAGATATTATATGGCATAGAAAAGTAACAGCATTCAACCAGAATTCATATTTCAAAAATTTGGCATACAACTATTGTTGTTTCAAGGTTTGTAATACTATGCACGGGAGATCAGTATGATCTACCTCACTATTAGAATACACTAGAATATTGTATATGAATACAATGATGATCAAATCCAAAAAGTAATAAAAGGCCCTATTCATTAGGTCCATGAATGTCGTCGAGGGCATTAGTACTCCCAAAAGATATAACCAGGAACCCAAAATGCCCATATTGGGTATGAAAGGTAGTCTTAGGTATATCTACCTCCTTAATATTTAATTGATGATACTCGGATAGATGATCGATCTTGGAGAAAACCTTTGCACCCTTAAGCTGATCAAATAAATAATCTAACCTTGGAAGAGGGTACTTATTATTTACCGTGACCTTATTAAATTGCCAATAATCAATACACATACAAAGGGAATCATCCTTCTTATGCATGAACAATACCAGTTCTGCCCATGGAGATACACTAGGCCAGATGAAACCCTTATCTAAAAGATCCTTTAATTACTCCTTAAGCTCTTTCAACTCAGCTGGAGCCATCTATTTGGGGGAATAGAGGTAGGAGGAGTATTCAGAACAAGATCTATCCCAAAATTAATCTCTCTACAAGGATAGGTACCAGGAAGTTCCTTAAGGAAGACCTCAGGAAATTTATTCACCATTGGGACAAAATGTAAAGAAGGACCCTTCGAGTTTGAACCTTTAACCCGAATTAGATTATAAAGCCACCCTTTAGAGATTAATCTCTACGCTCTAAAATATGATAGAAAACTTTTCTTGGGTGCTAAAGAACAACCCTCTAATACAATAACTAGCTCATTAGGCAATTTAAAAATGACTCTATAGGCCAATAATCTAGATATACAGAGCATGAGTACAACCAATACATCCCCAATATGACATTTAAATAAACTATGTCTAATTTAAATAGATCTTCCAAAGTCTCTTGACCACCCACAGACACCACACAACCCGTATAACTTTTCTTATAGCCATAGAGTCACCCACCGGGGTAGAAATAGAGAAGGGGTCTTAAATATATTCGAGACCAAAACAAAAATGAAAAGCCACAAATAGGGTCACATAAGAAAGAGTGGACCCTGGGTCAAGTAAATAGTATACATTAAAGAAAAAGAGTTTCAACATACCAGTAATAACATCAGGCAATGTCTTGGACTCCTAACGAGTAGTGATAGCAAAAAGTTAATTCCGACTAGTGTTGGAGCAATATGGTGCACCCTTTTGTGCTAGAGTCGATAAAGATGTAATCAGAACCTTATTTTCCCTAGAAGCAACCTTAGCCACTGAACAGTTTCTAAGAATATGTCCTAGCTAACCACAGTTGAAGTTGAAGCATTCATCATTTTCCTCACACAAAACCCCGAATACAATCAACCACAAAATCTGCAGAGAGGATATGGTGAAGTTGATTGAGCACCACCAGCGTGAGATTAGGCACCCTGTGCCCTATAATTGTCGCCACTCTAAAAATATATGTCACCCGATGGCTTTGGGTATGAAGCACTAGCTGTTGAGTAGGACCTAGAATAGCCATACTTCTTTTAGGAAAACTTTCCACCATTCTTGTTGCCCTGTTGTTGACCTCATTCTTGCTCTAAATGACAGATTTTTTTACTTTTCCTTTCCTGAATTTCAAAATGCTTCCTCTTCTATTTATCTACTTATTACATATACACAATGATTTTGGAAATATCCATGTCCTTGTTCAACAAGGTTGCCTTACTCTTTAAAATCAAGTCTCTGGACAAGAGAAAACTTTCTCATTATAGCCCTCATGCTAGAAACCCACTCCGAAGCACATCGAGATAACTGGTGAAACTTCAAGGCATATTCCTTGACTGGCATCTTCCTCTGCTTCAGGTTAACAAACACTTTTTCCTTTACCTCCCTCGGTTCTTGATGAAAGTAGCAGTCAAGAAAAGCTCTAGAAAAGTCCTCCCACAAGGCAGAATCAACATCCAAACCTTTGAGTTTCTACCACTCTTTATACCACTGATGAGCTATATCATTCAATTTGTAGGATAGAAACTCCGCACCTTCTACCTCTGTAACCTACATCACCCAGAAAATCTTTTTTATTTCTAAGGATCTTCCTTAACTTTCATACCAATGATAGAGTGACAGAATCCACATGCTCAATATTAAAGATGACCAACTGAGTGAGCAAATAGATTAACTAGCAAAAGTCATCATTAGACATGTCATCTTGAGGTGTCTGAGGAGGGATAAGAGGAATTAGTGGACCTCTATTAGGACCATCAGAGATAGTGGCTTGAGACCTTGTCTAATCCCCTGGGGTAGGACGATCTCTACTTCCATTTTCCTTAGTTACGATAAAAAGGTTCCCGCTAACATTGGATCTTATTGGGGGATAATCTGAAAGTAAAACAAATAGGAATCAGAGAGATCCAAGATCATAGACTCTACAACCCAAAAATAAAAAACTCAAAAAAGAAACATTCCTAATTTCCTCATAGCCTTTCCCTTATGTGTTTGGCGTGTTACACACCCTTAAAAGAGAATCCACTTGACATAGCTTTGTGGAAACCCAATTAACCATGAACCTAGACCCTAATACCAATATGACATGACTCGAATCAGTACCTAATCATGTTGGGTATCTCAAGTCCATCTAGGAATAGAGACAACCCCCAATAGCCAAACCATTAACTGCCCTACACCCTATGTCCGGTGAATTCCAAACATAAATCACAAGAAGATATTATTAACTTAAATACAAGATAATAAGTGTAAAATCAAAACTAAAAACTATAACCAATTAACAATCCATTACCAATCTCAATGCCAATACCAATACCAATGCTAACAATAATACCGACACCGCCCATGCCCATAGTTTCCCAACAAAGCCTCGAACTAGAATAAAAGGATATCCAGTCGGGGCATGTTCCTAACCATAGAAAAAGCAAAAACCATGGAAATAAAAATGATATAAAGATGTTAATAGCCTGAAATGGGATCTTCTGAAGTATGGAAGCTTACCACTTCAATCTAACTTAAAAGTTACCCTCAAATTGCCAAGTCACTAAGTAAGAGAAATGAAGGTATGGTCGGTTCCTATGTCTTATGGGGATTAAGCACCTAAAGATAGTTAGAAGAGTGAACTCTAGCATGTAACTTAGGGGTAAGGATAAGATAATGTTATTATTCAAAAATAAATCAAAATAACCAAATGCAATCATATCTAAACATATAAATCATGCCTGGATAGGGGATAAGGTTTAGCATGCATTTGAAACCTTAAGTTGGATTATGAAGCTTTACTATCATAAATAAAACCACGATCTATATTGTTCCAGTGTAACCTCCTTAACGGTCCCCAATGTGTATAGATGCATGAACTGGAGATATCATATGGGTCGGGGATTCATGTGTACCCTTTACCCTCTATTATACATATATAAATGTATAGACTTGGGGGATTCACATGTACTCCAACAACATATGGTCACCAAGACTAACTCTCATGTTGGCAAACATGTGTTTCAAGTGTTTGTCCTTCAGATTCATATATTTACGACTTGCTATCACAACCCTCATTATTTCCCAATTAAAACATTTAGCACATAGTCGAACCACCAATTCTAGGAGTCAATTATTAAGGCATTATAAGTCATATCATCATACAAACTACAGCTTACAAGCAATGTCATAATCCAACACTTAAGGGTATTCTCATGTACCATGCAAACTTCATTATTAAATATCACTTGGGGAATTCCTTCGTACCCCTGATGTGTGAGAAGATTCTAACACATTTGAGGCTTTTAAATCTAAATAATTGTGAAGTCTTAAGAAACTTTTGTTGTTTTTGATTTTTTTTGTTATGTTAATGTAGGTGTAACTTATAGGGGTGGAAATTAAATGAAAGAGGAATAAACCAAGTGAAATCTGGCGCAAATGAACTGAAGTGTTTCTGATTACATTTTTGGATGCATCGTCAGCCTGGTGATGGATTATCAAAGTTGCCATCAATCTTAGACAGAATCTGAAGAAGTAAAGTGAAGTATGACAATATTTTTGATATGTCATCAAAACTGTGATAAGGCGTAAAAATTGTCGTAAACTCATAGAAGAACATGATGATTGCTAGTGTGGACGTGATGATATTTCTAACATGTCGTCACATATTTGATAAGCCATCAAGATTTTGTCATCAGGAAAAGAAGAAGATACTATTATACTGGAAGCTTTGACGATATTCCACACAAGCCGTCAGGTGTCTGACAAGCCATCAGAAATGGCATCGTCTACTTTGAGGAAAAGATGAATCCTTGATTTTATTCTCTTATTTAGGATTAACTATTTAAATCCTTGTTTAGGTTTTTCTAAGGAGTGGGATGCACATTGAGTTCTGGGGATACACTTTGATATTTCATCTCTCTAATTTTCTAGGCTTGAAAAAGCAAATACTTTGAAAAGATTATCATCATTGTTTTGGGATTTCACTTTGTGATCTAATCTATGACTTACTAATTATTATTCATCTCTGTAAGTTTATCTTTTAAATCATGAATTCAATTATGTGTTTCGGTCGTTACATCATTAGTGGCTAAATTCCATTAACATGGATTATGGGATATGGGGTTAGGTCATAATAAGGTGTTAAATACTCAATGTTTAATAAGTGTTAGTATTTCTTGATAATTGTGAGATTATAATTTATGTCTGTTGGTTGCAAACAATAGGTGTACCTACTTTAGTTTGCTTGAGAAAGAAATCATAAACAGTAAGAAGTGAATTATCAATAGGGACTTGGAAAGGCTTCATTTAATAATCAGTGTTGTAAGAAGGTTGATTAACCTGAGGTAAAATATGGGCAGTCAGTAGTGATTCTCTAAGTTCGAGAGAATTAGGAAATTAGACTCTTTAATAGGTCGAGAGACATTTGAGCATATCATCGATAAAGATAACTTGTTATCCTAACCACCGTGAGAACCTTGAGTCATCTTTTACTTTTGTCATGTACCGTAAGCCCTAGTGAATATACTTCTTCTTGTTCCAGAAACTCTTGATTACTAACAATCACTTGTTCAACCATTAAAAACCCCCCATTTTGTCTTTTCGTGTCAGTTATTTGAATTTAACTTGTAGCTTTAGTTTCAAATTAGTTTAATCTCAACTCACATTATTCCCTATGGATTCGACCCCGACTCCAAAGTTGGATAAATATATTGACAATGACTACCTTGTACTAAATTAACGTGTAACTTAAGAGTTATCAAAAATGGCACCATTGCCGGGGACTAATTTGGCGCATTGAGTTGGTTTGGAATTTTAGCCTACTTGCTTGAATTCAAACTTGTAAATATTTTTTTTTAGTTTTATTTTATTTCTTGTGTTAGGTAGATTTTTATTTTAGTTTACTTATTACTATGGCATCATGGAATGAACATGAGCTTGGTGGTTGGAAATCTTATCTTGATGATCTATGTCCATATTGTGATGGACCTCACTTTTGGAAAGATTATAGATATTCTTCGTGGAGAGAGATGTGTGCACCATCTCCATCCTACCGGGAGTGTGATTGTTCGTTATGTGGTGGTCAAGATGGACATTTGAGTGATTTCCCAAGTTCCCCCTCTCCCCGGTATGCTAACATAAATTTTTGTTCTTCTTATGATTTTGATAGGTTTTATGGTCAAGAACAGAAAGAGTGGAATTGAAGCAATGCTTCAACTAATGTTGGAGTGTGTGGACACAACTTGTGATATCATACATGATATACATCAAGACATAAGGGTAAATAATGAGGAAATAAGAATGATAGAAGATATGGATATAGAGGTCAAGCATTCAAAGCACTTTTCCATATTATATTTAGATGATATCTTGTCTATGAAATCATTTAACATAATGGACGAGTGTGAAGATGAGGAGCAAGAATCTGATATTGATGATGAGCTTGGTGTTGATAAACCCTCAATGATTTCCCAACCAACCGAACCATTTATGAATGAAGATGCCAAAGATAAGGAGATGGTACTAGTGTTAAAAGAAAAAATCAAGCGCATTCCTTATGAAGACTCTAGTCCATTTCAGGGTAAAAAGTACTAATAGGGATGCTACTCCAAAATTGATAGTTAGTCCTCATTCGAACCAATTTTTAACATTATGCTTGGTGTATTTGATGAAAGTCGAATCACCCAAGCAAATGATGAATTTTGAAAATGAGGAGAAAGATTCTTACATTTTGGAGTTTGTCATTCCAAAAGGTTATACTACAACCCCAATATTGATGGCCAAGAATCTTAAAGATCGATGTCCATTTAGTGGCTATTTAAGATTCTCACCGTTTCCAAATAAGCCCACATGAAAGTTCGATGCAAAATTGGGAAAGAAGTTTAATTCTTTGAAGTGGTGTGATAGAACATTCCTCATCATACCCTAGCATTTGCCCAGTACACCCCGAAGATGTACTGATCAAAAGTTGGGTCGACGTTTCAAATTCTCCATGTGGAGACATAAATATTTGTCAGCAACGTATCTTGATAAAGTCTGAGTAGTCAAGATAACTGAGTCATGCCGCGACACTAAAATAGGCGCTTCTTGGGAGGCAACCCAAGGTATTTTGTTATTTGTATTCGTATTATGTTATTGACATCAGATCTTTGCACCCGTTATGCCACAGGTATGTTTCTAACTCTCTTGTTTTGGTTTGATTCATTAGGTACATGTCATGATTTTAAGTTGAGGGTGGGGCTACTTGTTGATGTTGATGTCCTCCTAGGGTTTTTGTTGTCGTGCCTCTTTTCCCCGGAGTCTTGTTCCTAGTAGAGACAATATGTTTAGGCGTATTGTTTTTGTGTTGTGATGTGTTATGGTTCACTGGGAAAAAATAAGTATCTACAGCAGTTGACATATTTTGGTTTATTTTTCTTAGAATGATAACTACCTCTCCAATTGTCTGTGTTAACTGTGTGATGTGCATCTGTATATGACTACTGTGAATCTTTTTATGGCATTAGTGATGGGGACATAATAATCATTGTTAATAATTGCATGAACCGGATAGGTAGTGGCTTGTGATGTACCTTTGTGCCATATGTGTGTGAGATACTACCTAGTTCCCTTTGTGTGTTAAATCCAGAACTTGTAAGGTTATTCCTGCCTAGATTGTAGGATAGGGGTTACGAAAGGATCATAGGCCATTTTTTTAATTTAGTCCACTTTTAGCCTAAATGACCTTCCCAGTATGCATGAGATCCCTTGATCCCTACTTTGAGCCTTAATTGTCTATTTCTTCTTGGGACACCTATCACCTTCCCATTAACATTGTAATGAACCTGTTTTGGCCCTGGTCCTCCTTGGACATTATGTACCTTGACTTAGGAAAACAACCTAAGTTGAGGGTGGCTATCATAGGGGTGCGTGATGCAAAATGAGTATGAAGAGAGGTAGAACAAGAGAAAACAATAAAAAGTCGGGTGCGGTGCAAAAAGAATAAGAAAACAAAAAGTTGTGTAAAACATGAGAAAAAGATAATTTAATTATTGAAAAGACCGTACCCGTTTTGAGCATGTGTGATCAATAAAAGAGAGGAAGAGAAAAAGGTTAAGAAGTAAAACCCCAAGAGGTTAGTGTACTGTCAAGGAGGCATAGTCACTTTAAATACCCTTGAATATCATACCAGCCCCTAGCCTACATTACAAGATGGGAAAAAGTCCTATAGTGATCCTAGTTGACATGTCTGAAGACCTTGGCAATGAAAATAAGGGCAAGCCTATGGCAAATGACATACAATGATTGGAACTTTATTCTGAGAGTGAGGATCTTTGGATTATCCCTATGTTAAACGTTTTATGTCTGATATGAGTGAGCAAGGGATTTCTTTGTTGTGAGGGAACACTAGGTATGTTACAGGTAGCTAACTTATTTGGGTAGTGCAATGTTGGTGCATACATGATTGTGTTTCTGAATTTATGCCATATCTTGAGTCCTGTGTATCACATTTTTGTTCTTCAATAGTATACATAGTTGAGTTTGAAATAGTTAACCTTGGAGAAGGTAAAGTGTGTTTGAGCTTATGTGAATGAGTGATTGCCAATTGTACTTTGTATCCTCCTAGTTATGTTTTGGTTGCTTGAGGACAAGCAATTGTTTTAAGTTAAGGGTGTTGGTGTGTGAGCAGATGCTAACACATTTGAGGCTTTTAACTCTAAATAATTGTGAAGTCTTAAGCAATTTTTGTTATTTTTGATTGTTTTCGTTTAGTTAATGCAGGTGTAAGTGATAGGGGTGGAAATTAAAGAAAAGAGGAATAAACCAAGTGAAATTTGGTGCAAATGAACTGAAGTGTTTCTGATAAAAAATATTGACGCGTCGTCATCCTGGTGATTGGTTATCAAAGTTGTCATCAAGCTTAGATAAAATCTAAAGAAGTGAAGTGAAGTGTGACGACATTATTGATATGTCGTCACAACTGTGATAAGGCATCAAAATTGCCATCAACTCAAAGCAGAACCTGATGATTACTAGTGTGGACGTGATAACATTTCTGACATGTCGTCACATATTTGATAAGCCATCAAGATTTTGTCATCAGGAAAACCAGAAGATGCTAATATACTGGAAGATTTGATGATATTCCGCACAAGCCATCAGGTATCTGAAAAGCCGTCAGAAATGGCGTCGTCTATTTCGAGGAAAAGCTAAAACCTTGATTTATTCCCTTATTTAGGATTAACTATTTAAATCCTTATTTAGGGTTTTCTAAGAAGTGGGACACACATTGAGTTCTGGGGATACACTTTGATATTTTCTCTCTCTAATTTTCTAGGCTTGAAAAAGCAAATACTTTGAAGAGATTATCATTATTGTTTTGGGATTTCACTTTGTGAGCTAATCTACGATTCACTAATTATTATTCATCTCTGTAAGTTTATCTTTCAACTCATGAATTCAATTATGTGTTTCGGTCGATAAATCATGAGTGACTAAATTCTATTAACCTGGATTATGGGATCTAGGGTTAGGTCATGATAAGGTGTTAAATATTCAAGGTTTAATAAGTGTTAGGATTTCTTGATAATTTTGAGATTATAATTTATGTTTGTTGGTTGCAAACAATAAGTGTACCTACTTTGGTTTGCTTAAAAAAGAAATCATAAACAGTACGAAGTGAATTATCAACAGGGACTCGGAAAGGCTTCGTTTAATAATCAGCGTTGTAACAAGGTTGATTAACCTAAGGTAAAATCTAGGCAGTCAGTAGTGTTTCCCTAAGTCCGAGAGGATTAGGAAATTAGACACTTGAATAGGTCAAGAGACATTTGAGCATATCATCGATAAAGATAACTTGTTATCCTAACCACCGTGAGAACCTTTAGTCACCTTTAACATTTGTCATGTACCGTAAGCCCTAGTGAACATACTTCTGATTATTCCATAAACTCTTGATTACCAGCAATCACTTGTTCAACCATTAAAAACCCCCATTTTGTCTTTTCGTGTTAGTTGTTTGAATTTAACTTGTAGCTTTAGTTTCAAATTAGTTTAATCTCCACTTACATTGTTCCATGTGGATTCAACCCCGACTCATAAGTTGGGTAAATATATTGACGACGACCGTCTTGCACTAAATTGACGTGTAAGTTGAGCGTTATCAATCCCTTAAAGTTATCATTAATTATTAACATTGAGGATTCCCATATACTTTGCAAGGTTTTCAAAACCATCCTTAACCATGTAACTATTTTTACCAAGCATTAATTTCAAGGAATAAGTCAAATCAAGCACTTTGGGGATTCCATTGTACCCCTAATTAAAATTCCCACCTTTGTCATAACTAATAACTAGTTTTACAATAGAATGTTGGGGTCATAACAACTTCAAAAGATACAAATTTAGAGAAGGTTACTATTATCAAGTTTAACCATCATACCCATACACCCACATATTCAAAACCATATTTAAAGCAAGTAAAATCATAATTAAACTATGAGAAATAGTATTCAACAATGAACAATGAAAACTCCTAACCTTTATTTTAAAATCATAATAATACAACAAAAACCATGCATTAAAACACATGATTTTAGTAAAATAACAATGAGAGAGGAGTAACATGCCTTAGATACGAAGAAGTATGGAGAGAAATCACCCCTGAAAGCCTTAATTGATTAACTTGATGAAACCCTATCTTTTGCTTGAATAGAGAATTTTAGAGAGAATTTAAGAGTACTTTATTAGGAATGATGTGTTAATGAAGTATCAAAGGGGGTTCTAAGTTGTGGACTAAGATGTACTTCAAGTGGAAAATATCCAAAATGCCCCCAACTTAAAAGATGTAAAAAGGCCAATGTGAATACGACCACAATATATGAGTCATACCCTTGAGTCGTCACTAAGAAAGTGAGTTGGTTACCCATACACTGTCCACCATACGACTCCATGATTCTACTCTTGACCATACCATATAACCCATATGGTCTAGTCGTATCAAAGATAGAACCCAGGGGATTATAGACTAGACAACATACGACTCAACCCCGCCACTCGTAACATATCCCCATGGCTCTTAGTGAGCAACTCATACTTAGATCCAAGTAAGGACACTAAATGATTTATTTGATGAATATTAGTCCTAACGATTTGGCACCACCCCTAGCAACTCATTGCCACCAAGTCGTAACCATATCCAAAAACCCAACCACTATCCACTGGACACCAAAAAATAAGGTTCTTCACCTGACCCATACTCACTCCATATGACTCATATGTTGTTCCATCAACAGGATATTGAGATCAAGGCTCAATAAATTTCTAAGGTTTGTAATTTGTGGTGTTTAACTACGTGGCATAGGTACCAAAGTAGGTTGTAATTTTTTAGCTTTTTGTTTTATTTTCTTTCGGTTATCTTACAACACTAATTTTTTTGCAAAATCAATGCTAAAACACATCAAACCCAACAAAATAGCCTTAAGTATATGCATATTTTCCAAGTTTATGCATAGGAATTACCATCAAACCATGGCCCATCAACCATATTTCTTTGAAACGACCTTGAATGGAAATTTTAACTGTTCTATTGATTCCAAAATGTCAAATTTACCATGGGTACATAGTTCATTTGTATCTCTGAGATTCTAGATTAATCCTTAGGTCTTAGCGGAGACATGGAAAATTTCACGAGCCAGGTGTTGTGATCGTGATACCCTTTGCAGGCATCAAGTGTCGTGATTAGAGTGGCTTGTTGTAATAGAGATTCACTAGTGTAGTCACAAGATGTGGAAATTGTAAACATTGGGTTGCGATAGCGAGACCCTAGGACCTAGTATAGGTTTAAATAGACCCTATGTGCTCCATTTTGCACATTCTTTATTAGAGCTAAAAACCTAAATATTAGATAGCTTAAAATTGAAGCTTGTAGGTGACTCTTAAGCTAGTCTAACATTTATTTACATGATTATCTTCTGATTTGTGGTAAGAATTAACCCTTTTTTATGGTAGATTTTCTCAATTCTTGTTTAAGGATCCCAAAACCTTGGAGTCTTAATTTTAGCCCCAAATTAGCTCAGATTCCATCCATTTTTAGGATAATGATTCATTGAGCATGTGAAAACATTGGGTTAGTTTTAGAAATGTGATTTATGTACGTGGGGCCCATGTAGGATTTTGGTATTAGTTTTTGACCTAAAAATAATGGTTTAATATGGGTGTCGTTATTCTCGTGTTGATGAGTAGTATGTGATTTTGATAGCTTGGTATCTTGTGAAACTTCAAAAAAGGAGAAAGCAATAATTTAGCGGATCTTTTGAGCTTTCTTCGCTATTTAGGTAGGCTAGGTTTTATCCCTTGTTAGATTGAGTTAATCCATAGTATATTTATAATATTGTGTTATATTTGAGATGGATTTTAGGTGAGGATGTGATAAATTCTATACTTGGAATTAGTTGGATCATTTAGGTTATTTTGGATATCATTTTAGGCGTGGTTAGCTTAGTTAACCATTCGTCAAGTGCAGTTATCCTTATAGGCTTATGCTTAGGTTGGAAATTCTTTAGTTACTCTTTTAATAGGGAACTTGCCTTATTCCCTTGAATCTAAGGTAAAATAGACCTTAGTTGCCATTTTTTAAATGGAATTGACTTAGCTGCTCTGTATTCGGAGAGATTACTATCCTATGGATATTTATAGCTTATTCAACATCTAATAATGAATTTAGATACTTATCCTAGTCTAGGTTTTACATCACTTGGTAAAGTGTTTTAGGGATTTAGAAGTAGGCTCTTGATCTACCTTAGGTCAAGACTTGTGATAGTTTTTGAAGACCTTTTATAGATTTGTGAATATCTTAGAAATATGTATTTATTGTTATTTAAAATGCCTTGATACTTGTTGGTTGTGATGGATGGCATAGGAAGTAATGTTTATTTATTATTCTATGAATGACTTATTGACAAAGTAGACAAAGAGCTAATGGATTTTGATGTTGAATTGCCCTTGACAATGATATTGACTAAGCCATTGATTAGGCTATTGATTGGAATTTTGAGTATACCATTGACTAATGTATTGCCTAGGTTAGCAATCATGTCATTTATAATTATTAAGGACAGGCTTAATGATTATATTAGCAATCATGTTATTGATTAAGTCAATAGTTATGCTTTATGATTACATTAGTGATTATGTTACTAATTATGCTAGAGATGATGCTACTGTTATGATTAGTAATCATGCTAGCAGTTATACTATTGAATATTATAATGATTACATTATCGGCCATGATAAATATGATATACTTATCGGTTCGAGTCTTGATAATGATGATAATATCAATTATTGATACCTGGGATAGGTTCGTAGGATTGCTATGATATAGAAGATATTAATGATGACATGGAGGATGGTATTTATAATGATATTTATGGGGATATTATTGAATATCAATATCGATTTGAGTTTTGATATATGTATTATAATATGATGAGAGACTTATTATGATATAACGATATCAAAGTGTAAGATTGGTAATTGTGATTCTAGTTGAATATGAAAAATAAGGAAGTGGTTATAACGTAGCATGATAACTTATGATTAGTTAATAAACAAGGACTAGTTGATAAGTGTTGATTTATCAACAAATAAAGACTATGGCTAATCGAAGGTTAGTGTGGTGTGGATAAATGCTAGTAACATCATGAGAGTTGATAAATAATGGGGGTGGGTTGCTTCATCTTATTTGTACCTTCCTGGCTTATGGGGGATTGTGATAGATTATTTATTTTTTTGCACTAATTGGCATATTGGGGTCAACTTTGTAGTTACAATTGCTTCAGTTGATGCCTTATGTTATGTTGTTATTCTAATTTGTTTACTCAGTTATGCATAGTGATTTTGGAGTTGATTTAGGTTCGTACCTACTTTTTCTTAGTTATGTCATCTCATATTTTATCATAATTATATCATGATTTAGCTCAGTCGGCCAACGATGTCTATTGAATCCATTATTTTTGTACTCATAATACAATTTTGTACTTTTTTGGTGTAGATTGGAGTATTAGTTGCCACCATTGATCGATGTTTGTGCTACATTGATTTTCGTATATAGGTTAAGCTCGTGGAGTCGAAGTCGCTTATTTCTTTGTATCTTTTATGTTTACTCTTTTATTTTGAGATAAATGTTAGTGACTATTATAGAACCTATGTTGTATTATGACTAGATGCTTTTGTATTAGCTCTACGTAGTTGTGGGATGGTTTCTATATATTGACTATCTTTTATCTATGTCAGATACTTTGTCTATTTGTAGTTATATTATTGATTTCTACCTAAGTTGGGAATTTTTCCCAAAATTAACCCATTGTGTCTAGCTCTAGGTTAAGTTTTGGCTTACCTACTAGTGGGATATAGTAGGTTCCATCATGATTCAAAAATTGGGTCATGAAAAATTGGTATCAGAGCCTAGGCTACACCGGTATTATTGGTACAAGAGAAAGTGTCTAGTAGAGTCCAACAGATTAGAACGATGACATCTGTTTCCTATATTCAATAGGCTATGGGACATTATTAGGAGTTCTTGTTTTCTTTCAGGCATTTCATACTAAGGGTCTGAGTTAGTTTTTAGAAAATTTCTTTAACTACGCTATTTCACAAATGGCTGGGACACGTGCTACCGCTACTCGAGATAAATGTCTCGACGCTGAGCCTATGCATCCTAATACTATTCGTATATGAACTTGAGGTCATGACCACCCATGAGATATGTTCCAGCCTAAGGGTCAGGATATGGGTTCTCTATGAGACCCTATTCTTTCCCCTAAGCCAAATATTTTTCCGCCCCAGCTAACAGTGGCCCAGGGACCAACCCAGGCTCCACTAGGGTTTATTTTTTCTTTATTGCTTAGAGATTATTTGGTTTAGATTTTGGGGATAGTTGGTAGTGTGTCATCTGTTGGTGCATAATCTATAGATCAGAGAGGTATATAATGGGGGCTCAACTGTAGCTTCTGCTTCTAGAGTAGAGGGCCCTCTTATACCAATAGTTTCTCAGCATGTAGTTGCTCAACTAGTGGTTTCCCAACCTGGTAGGTCTGTCGAGGAGCAAAAGATGTTGGGCCAATTTTTTAGATTGGCACTGCCTAGGTTGTCTGGTGCTCTCGGCGATGATGCATAGGAGTTTTGATTGATTTTAAGGATAGGGTCCATAATTTGGGCCTTATTGATACTTGTGGTATTGATTACATGATATTTCAATTAGACATAGATTCTCAACATTAGTGGAGATGTTATAGGGATTCTTGACCAGCTAGATTTTTGACTTTTGCCTTGGCTTAGTTCTCTGAGATGTTAATGGAGAATTATATGCCTCACAAACTTAGAGACTATTTGAGAGATTAGTTATCTAGATTGGAGTAGGGCTCCACGTCAGTTGTGGAGCATGAGGCTCTTTTTATTTGAGTTGGCTAGGCATAATACTTCTATTCTAAATACTAAGTATGAGAAAGTTCATTTTTTTGTTATAGGTTTGAGACATCCCCTTTGTATGCCTATTCTGAGTTTATGTCATGATTCGAGACTTCCCCTAGTCGTAACACGGTGCATAGAACCACAAGTGATCCCAAGATAACCCATGTACTAGCATACTTCTTGAGCAACTGATTTTATATATATATGAAAGTTAAATAATTATGCGAAAGAATAATCAATATGAGATAAGTTGTTTCGATACTTAACTACTCAAAGTTTACAATATTGAAATCTGAGAGCAAGAAAGACTTAAATTTCAAATATTGAGTCTAACTGACCATCTATGAAGCCTATACTATACTGACTATAGATAGGTGGTATATGCCTCCAACTATCCCAAAACAATATATACATATACTAAAAATACAATGCAAGAAATGCAACTAACTTAAGTCATCGAAATAAGAGAACTCATCACCTGTTGGCTGGAAGCTACAATATGTCTGACTCAGGTGTGTGGACTATATCTGGTACCAGCATCATGAAGGAATGTAAGCACAAATGCATATATGTGGTTGGTACTTTGGAATTTACTAAGTATGTGAGACATGTAGTAAATCATGGAAATACTTAATATATGTTTTAAAACTGAGGGCATAAACTATTTGCTGAAATATGCATTTAAATCATGGTGGCACGTAAAAATTATAAGACATGGTGAAATTTCTAAATCATGAGTTGAAAATATTCTTGTAAACTGGTAAGTGGTAGAAACATGAGTGCTATATGTAAAAATCAAGTTAAATTTAAATAAATTTAAAAATAGTACTAACAATTATGTATAAATACCAAGAATGAAAGCATGAACATGTAGAACAAATATAGTACCAAGCATAATTATGTAATGAAATGATCTGAATAACTGATAACCTAAGCACTTGGTCATGCAAACCTGAGATGATATAATCTGAATACTGAACTGAAACTATGCGATATAACTATAACTAACATGTCCCAATCTGAGCTAATTTGGGTCAATCCTGTAACCCCAGCTGGAAGGGTTTCAATACTGTGCCATGAGTACTGACATTGATGGTGTAGATCCATAAGGTATATATCTCAAAGAATGAGAGTGTCATACCTCTACTGATGGGGAACCCCTAGTAATATTTGGTGGCATGGTAGGTCGGGAACTTAGGGATTGCTACTAACGACTCATGCCTAACCTACGGGGAGCCACATTCCCTGCGTTTACTCGTTTCTAAGTATTACTCCGAAATGAATAAAATAAAAGCATGAACTGATACATGCATTAATAAATGATATGCATAAGTCATGGTATTCTAAAAATAACAGAGTGCATGTATAATCTCATGTATTTAAAATCATGTTAACTGAACATAATAAGGAAATTTCATGAATAAAGCCCAAAAATTGAACAATGGATAAATGCTTAACAAAAATATGATAATCTGAATATAATGATACAAACATGGTCTGATTGACTTATAACTTTAAATTTGAAACATGCATGACTATCTAGGTATCCGTTGTTCATAACCCATCAGCACTAAAAATACAGTTAAATATGATAATTTCAAAGTAATGAGATAATAGGAAATTTCATGACTTAAACTCAAAAACCCAACAATTTCATCAATAAAATAAGTTATCATTATTAAGGTATGGAAGAATACTTGAAATTATGAGAAAACACTTATTCATAATTGAATTCATGAATTACATGGAGGAACCAAGGAATTTATGCTTTTCATGAACCCTAGTTTATGGATTTCATAAAAATTCATTAATAAAAATCATAATTTTTGGCATGAGGATGAAGGAGATCCTCATTGAATTCATATATACCTTATTTTCATGATTTCTTAAAAGGGAACTTGGATTTGGAGCCTTGGGAAGTGAATTCTTGGAACAAACCCATGCTTGGCATTCTTATGAATTTAGAAGAAGAGGGATTGTTTATTTGGTGTATTTTGGGTTATGGCAAAAAGAAATCATGTTTCTATCAGCTATAGGATTATTTAGGGCATAAATAACTAGTTAACCCTAAAAAAATTAGAGAGAAATGTGGGTTTTAACCTTTCTGAACAAGGTTCGTGCCATACTGAAAATCACAGAGCACAATGTCTGTGGCACACTGAAATCGCGAACCCTCACTGGTTCCTCATAAAAATGCTCATAATCTTTCGCTTGGGTATCAGATTAAGGCAAAATTAAATGTTTTGGAAAGAGGACATATTTATCAATAATTTAGTGTGTCTTAAACTCCAAAATTCCATATATTATAGAATTTATACACATTCAAAGTTGACCCTGATGGAATCGAATACCAAAATTTGGGTTGATAACAAAAACTTTTGACTCAACTTTGGTCCAAGTGTTTCCTATGAACATTTTTCACCTTGACAGAACTTTACACACCAAGTAAAATATCATGACACTTATATTCATATACAAATTTTTGGATTAGACTTTATACATATATGAATGAAGATTCAAATTCTAGACCTACAATGCAGGGTATCATAGTTTTATTGTTGTGGGTAGGTCTTTTACTGAGGTTTTTGATCATACTTAGGTGATGGAGGAGATGTATTATGATCCCTATGGGGACAGAGATAAGAAATCTAGATATCAGGGTGGTTTTAGTGGGAGTTATAGTATTTCCATGTTCAGAGGTAGCAGTTCTCGTGGTGGATGTTCTCCACACCCATAGTATTAGCCTCAATGTCAGCTTAGTCGACCTATTCAGGTAGCTCTTTAGATTACTGATTGAGGTAAGTCTAGTGTTAATAATTTCCCTAGTCAGGGTAGTGGTCAGTCATCAAGGGGTCTGTCTTCATGATATTCTAGTTGTGGTGGCTATTTTGGGTCACTCAGATCTTTTGGTTCTGGTTTAGCTCAGGTCACATCATATTTTTATAAACCTCATGATCACTATTAATGAGAGTTCCCTAGTCTTGAGGTGATTGTTGTTGAAGCTTATAGTGTTCCCTCTATTATGGCAGTTTATCCCTCAGTTAGAGAAGGTTTGCATGGTCGTAAAGGTGGTCCCCAAGGTGCTTGAGGTGGTTCTCAGGAGGTAGGATTCGGGGTCGGTCAGGAGACCAGCCAGGTGGCAAGCTTGGTCAGCTATATGCAGTATCTGCTTAGCCCGATGTCGAGTCTTCAAATGTTGTTATTGCACGTATGAATTTTGTGTTCCACGAGTAGACCCTTGAATTATTTGATTAGGGGTCACTTATTCTTATATATTTTCTTATTATGCTCATTGGTTAGAGTTATCTTGGGATTTATTATCTATGCTATTGCATATATCGATTCCTATGGGTTATTCTTTAGTAGTGAATCAGGTTTTCAGATCATGTATTATGACTATTAGTAATTTTGATACTCATGTTAATCTTTTTATTCTAGATATATTAGATTTTTATGTGATTCTGGGCATGGAATACTTATCCCACTATCATTTGATCATGGATTGTTTTGCCAAGACTATTTCCTTAGCCAGGTAAGGTATACCCTTAGACGTATGAAAGGGAAATATTAGTCGCATGCCAATAGAATTATATCCTATATGCATTATAAGAGAATTATTTTGAGGGGTTGTGAGTCTTATCTCACTTATGTTCATGATGTTAGTGTGGATAATCAATCACTTTACTATGTTTCGAAAGTTCATGATATTACCTAGGTGTTCCCATTCGGCCTTCCTGGTATAAATCCTGCTCATCAGAATAAGTTTGTTATTGATCTTCAGCCTGGCACCCGGCCTATTTCTAGGGAAACTTACCGTATGACTCCAGAGGAGATTATGAAGTTGAATTCTTAACTTTAGGATCTTTTTAGTAAAAGTTTTATTAGATTGAGTGTGTCTCATTAAGGAGCGTCTATGTTGTTTGTAAATAATAAAAATGGCTCCATCTGCATGTGTATTGAAAATAGGCAACTTAATAAGGTAACAGAGAAGAACTGTTATCCTATGCCTTGGATTGATGATTTGTTTGACCAACTTTAGGGTGCAACGATGTTTTCTAAGATTGATATGAAGGCTTGTTACCATCAGTGGAGGATTCGAGTTGAGGATACCCTAAAGACAGCTACCGTTAAGGACATTATGAGTTCCTTGTGATGTATTTTGGGTTGAGTAATGCCCCATGCGCATTAATAGATTTGATGAATTAATGGCCATACCTTATTTGGATTCCATTGTGATTATTTTAATCGACGACATCATTGTATATTCTAGGAGTACAGAGGAGCATGCGCAACATTTGAGGATTTTTCTCTAGAAATTGAGAGATCATGTGTTTTTTCCATGTTCTCTAAGTGTGAGTTTTGGCTTGAGTCAGTGACATCACTTAGACATGAGGTATCTAAGGATAGGATTATGGTAGACCCGGTGAAGATTGAGGAAATTCATGATTTGACTAGGCCTGCATCTCCAACCGAGGATCGTAGCTTCATTAGTTTCCTTTGTCATTATAGATTACTCATTCATGGTTTTCCAACTGTTTCATCACCTATGACTAGATTGACTCAAAGATACATTCCTTTCCAATGGTCCAAGGAGTGAGAGTCGAGCTTTGGAAAGATCAATGATTTCCTAACTTTGGTTCCTATTCTAGTTCTTCTTATTGAGTGTAAGGGATTTACCATGTATATTGATGCTTCCAGCATTTTCTTGGGTTATGTGTTGATGAAGCAGGGTCATGTTATTTCTTATATTTCAAGGTATTTTATGGTGCACAAGCGCAACTATCCCACTCACAATTTAGAGTTGGCCACGGTATGTTTCTGCGCTTAAGGATTATGATATGTCTATCGTATATCATCTGATCAAGGCTAATGTGGTAGCAAATGACTTGAGTCAGAAGGAAGTGAGCATGGATAGCTTGGCTTGTATTTTAGTTTCTTAGAGGTCGTTGGCATGAAAAATTCAGTCCTTAGCCATCTTAATGGTTCGCCTTGATATTTTGGTCCCTATGAGGATTCTTGCTAGTGTTGAGGTGAGGTCTTCACTACTTGAGCAGATTCAGGATCATCAGTTTGAGGATAATAAGCTTTGTTCCCTTCATGATAAGGTATTAAGTGTTTATTACAAGAGGAACACTATATGTTCTGCGGGACTTTTGCAATTAGATAGCCGCATTTGTGTTCTGAGGATTAATGACATGATTTAATTGATTTGGCATGATGCTCAAAACTCTAGATAGTCCACTCATCTCAGCACAGCTAAGATGACTAGAGACTTGAAACAATATTATTGGTGAAGTCGAATAAAGAGAGAAGTGGCATTCTATGCAGCTCATTGTCTTTGTTGTCAGCAGATGAAGGTCGAGTATCAGTTACCAGGTTGTTTGATTCAGATATTATACATTTTTGAGTGGATCTGGGAGCAAATTACCATGGATTTTGTTAGTGGTTTTCCTCAAACATCTTGTGGTTCCAACGGTATTTGGGTCATTATAGATCGGTTGACCAAGTTATCATATATCATTACTACTTAGATGTGTATCAGTGAGAGAGGTTGGCTCATATCTATATGCGTGAGATAGTAAGTTTTAAAGGAGTTCCCATATCTGTTATTTATAACTGGGGTTCCTTGTTCACTAATAGCTTTTAGAGAACCTTTCAGAAGGATTTAGGTCCTCCAGTAGACCTTAGTACAACCTTTCATCTATAGACAGACGACCAATTTAAGTAGACCATTAAGGTTCTTGATAATATGCTCCGAGCCTATGTTATGTATTTTGGAGGCCAGTGGGAGGAGCACTTAGCCTTGACAGAGTTCTTATATAACAATAGTTATAATTCTAGTTTTGAAATGGAACCTTTTGAGGCTTTGAATGGTAGGAGATGTTGTTCTCTAATTGGATTGTTTGAGATTTCTGAGATTCGACCACGTGGTACCAATTTGCTTCAAGAGTCGTTGGATAGAGTTAGAGTGATTTAGGATAGGCTGAGAGCAACTGAGAGTAGGCA
This sequence comes from Capsicum pubescens, assembly GCA_030864215.1. Classification (NCBI taxonomy): domain Eukaryota; kingdom Viridiplantae; phylum Streptophyta; class Magnoliopsida; order Solanales; family Solanaceae; genus Capsicum; species Capsicum pubescens. The sequence goes on from CM061548.1 coordinate 326,294,620, forward strand.
GAAGGCCTATGCAGACCGTTGGCTTCTGGCTTGGAGATTCGGAGTTGGTGATTGAGTATTCCTCTATGTGGCGCCCATGAAAGGTGTGATGGGGTTTGGGAGGTAGGAAAAGCTCCACCCTAGATATATTACACCCTTCAAGATTGTTCGTACAATTGGTGAGGTGGTCTATGATTTATCCTGACAAGACCCAAACCAGGGACTTGTCGTAACGGCCATCCCAAGTCGAACCAGGATCAGGAACCACCCCTTTTACCCAACCCAACCTCCATATATGCATACCTTGAGTCTGATGAATTCTAATCGTATAACACGATAGCACTTATTACAATTCTAGAATCTGGGATAGGTCTATAACCGTGACCAAACTAAACAAGTCTGACCATCAAATACCAACCAACATCCATAACCAAACCAATATTAAGACCACGTTCTTGTCCATAACATAACATAAAAGGATGGAATAATCATAAATTTAGTCAAATGGTATCATCCCCAATACCAACGCTAATACTAAGGCTGGCACCAATAACGACACCGCCTATTCCAACCTATAAAAGTTCCACAAAGTCTCTAACCAAAGGGAAAACAATATCCTATTGGTACATGCCCCCAACCATAGCCAAAACCAATATCCATAAAATAACTTAAGTATATAAGGACATCCATGATGTTAAGTGGAGCCTTCCGAAATAAGGAAGCTCACCTCTTCAATCCAATAGCTAATCTAGAATTTGATTACTTAGTAGGAGGAGTAGAATGGTTGGTTCATGCATCGCATGGGGGTAAAATAATGCAATATTTAAAACCGAGTAACCAAACCATGTGTATTCACAAACATACATACTTATATACATATAACCATGTAGGGAAGAGGGAACCGGGTTTAGCATGCATTTAAAACAATTAACCTTGGTATGTGTAGATTAACCATCATAATCCACCCACGGGCTATAAGGGTCTAGTGTCACCCCTGGATGGGCTCCGATGAATGTAGCCACATAAACCGGAGATACCATAGGACTAGGAAATTATCGTGTACCCTTTTCTATCCATGATACATATATACAAGTGTTAGGGGATTCCCGTTTAACCCATAAGTATAGGGGCACCATGCGCAATCCTCATGTCAGCAAACATGATTTTGCAGTGTCCGTCCTTTAGACTCAAACCTTTACGGTTAAGTATTACACCCCATCATTATTTCCTAATTAAAACCATTACCACATAACCAAGAACACCATTCCATTTGTTATTAAATAAATATATAAGTAGTGGTATATTCATACCAACTATATCTTGCAAGAAATGTGCTTATCCAACCTTTTATGAATAAGGGATTTCCATGTAACCATAGATTAACTTATTGAGTAGAGTTGGAGGATTCCCATGTACCCCACAAGTGTACCATTATTAAGTTTGCTCGGGGGATTTCCTTGTACCCCACAAGGATGTTTAATTAACCATAATCATGACCACCAAACCTTACCATTTGACATTTCAAAACTATTTAAACCATTTATGCCATTTTGGTTCCATTACAAAACCATACCATGCAATAGGTCCATTAAAAGTACGATAATATAGTAAAAGCATTATCATAGGCATTTTAACAAACAAATTAGGGGTATAGTGCTTCCAAAACCATAACCAAGTACCAAATAAACATTCCCATGAAACCAAATGTCCAAACCACTATTAAAATGTGTAAATCCATAATTAAAATATGGAAAAACCATAACCAAGCATTTAAAACAAAAAACCCCAACATATATTTGAAAACCCAAAACCATACAACAATTTTGCCATGAAAACAATTCATAAAACATGCCTGTAGTTGGAACTAACAATAAGGGAGGAGTAACATGCCTTAGAGTACAAAGATGATTGAGAGAAATCACTCGTACAAGCCCCAAATTGATCCTCTAGATGAAACCTTAGCCTTCCATTACCCAAGAGCCTTTGAGAGAATTTGAGAGAGTTTCTAAGTGTTTTAGATTAGAATAATAGGGTAAATGATGTCCTAAAAGACCAATAAGTTGTGGGTCCTTAAGAGGTTAAGTGGGGAAATAGCCATATTACCACCAACTTAAACTTCTTAAAATTCCCGTCCAATGGTATGACTACCCCATACCAATCGTACCTTTCTATATGGTGGTACCCTGTAACGCCCCAAAATTCCATCCCAAGACGTCACGCGGTTCTAATGACCTAGAAGGACCATAAGTTAAGCCTTTACTGATATTTGTACCTGTACACTGCATAATATCTGAAATAAATGCGAAAACTAGCCACAAAGTTCAACACATCTATGAATACTCATAATACAGAAAATTGAATACTATTACATCCGTCTGAAAAACCGCTAAACTGTCTAAACTGTGGAGTTGATAGGACAGGTCCCCAACTAACTCCAACAACTAAAAATAAACAAAGACTGAAGCAATAATAGTAAACTAAAATTCATCCTCGAAAGAAGAGGACTCACTGCTACTGCTACTGACTGGGACTGAACTGCTGAGGATACTCTGGATCCTATGCCTCTGAACCTATGGTGTCAAATAAAACACCATAGCGCAAATGCGTTAGTATAGGAATGTATCGAGTATGTAGACAAGGTAGGCTAATGCAAGGTCTCATGCATGCATAATATCTAAACTGAATAATCATGAAGATTCCGCATGAGAACACATACATGAATGCACAGACCATGAACACAATCACTGCAACTCTAGATACTGAAACTCGGATACCACTTTACTACAGACTGAACTCACTACTGACACTGAGATACTAAATCACTAACTCATCCGATACTGATAATTGATAGTCAAGATGTACTTACATCAAGGGATGAATTCTAAGCTTACTACTTTTGACTGACAGGATTAGAGAACAACTTTTCTAATAGATTATTCCAGAAGAGATTATCAAAGATAAAAAGTATTATTATATCTGAATCTAACAACAAGAATACTCAATAGAAATTTGATATTGTGATCAATCCTTTCTGGCGGCATATCTCTGAATTTGATGTCAAATAACTGTATATGATACCAAGCCTATCTGACGGGATGGTCCATGAATCAATGGAACTATCTGAGTTTCTCATAAAGATAGATGACTATAACTGACAATCCTAATTTCTGAAGAATAATATTAAAACTGAGATTGAATCTGAAACTGAAACTATAACTATGGGAAGTAATTACTTAACCGACATGCCCCAACCTATCATAGGTGGGGTCCAGCCTATAACCCCAGGTGGAAGGGTTTCAATACCGTGCCATAACTAAATACCACTCTCTGGTCAATCCTCTCTGACGGATAACCCTTACCAGGAAGTCGACCTAAGGTAATATAATAGTCAAATACTCTCTTTCTAGAGGTGAAAGCCTTTCCTGATGGTGACTCCTGTATCCTTCACTGGCCACATAGTTCTGGAGGTCAGGATTGCTACTAACGACTCCGGCCTCTCTCGCTGACGGGAAGGGCCGCCATTCCTTCCCTCGCTCGGTGTTAGTTTCTACTCATAAATGAAAGACTCTGACTAAATCCTTATCTGACCACAACTGAACTGTATCTGATACTGAGCATATTTCTTAAAAGATCTGACTAGTCATCACCACAATCATTCATTCATCATCACAAGCATTAAAGCATCTTCACAATCATTAAAGCATTTCTTCAAGTAATTAGGAATCATGTCATATGTTTATTCCCACTATCATTGAGACATCACCTCAAGAATTTAAGGACCACAAACATCTATTCATCATCACAGTCACCAAGGGGTCACTTTAAACATTTCGGAATCATAATCATATAATAACTTAGGAGAAATATGCTACTAAATCATACTCCATTCAATCAGGTTTTACCTCAGCTATTCCATACCTATATATGTCTCTACATGTTTTTGGATATCACATGGCTTGGGGAAACTTCATACTATCATGTCATAACTTACTCGCTAACCACTTGGCATGTATCAAAAAACTTAGCATATATCAAGAGCATATAATTGGAGAATTTACAACTATCACATCTCCACTTATTCACTAAGGTCCTTCAAAAAACACTAGACATGCATGGGTTCACACTTATTTGGGGATTTCCTACTACCATGGAATACTTCATTCACTTTGGCATTTTATCAAACACTAGGCATGCATAAACTAACTCACAATTTGGGTTTTCATCTTCAACATGCTACAATGGACCTTATGCTTCACCTAAGCTCTTTATCAAACCTAGGGGGAACATGATTCGCTTATTCCACCATTTATACACCCATTTGACATGAACACATCACATAGAAAGCAACATAAGGAAGATTCATCACAAATATCACATGGATTCCACCTACTAGGGTCAAGGCTCATGAATCTTGTAAGCAAACATGAATCAAAACTCAAGAACACATTGAACATCAATTTCAACTCATATAAATCATTAACAACTTATAAACATAAAAATCTTTGAGTTTTGAGAAGGGTTCTTGAGCTTCTTGGATGAAAGGGACCTAAGAATCAACATCTACATACCTTAATCTTTGAAATTGGATGAATTCTAAGCTTGAGACTCCATACGCACTTGTTATAAATAATTCTCGAAGCTCACACTATGAGGAACTTGATTCTTGAAGAAATATTAAAGAATTTATGGATGATTTTTGTAAGATTAGGGTTCTTGAATTGAAACCCTAGATATTTTCTCTTAAGAGAATTGGAATAGTAGATGAAGGAATTAGGGTTTGAATAGGATTCTTCATATTTATAGAGACCTCCAAAAGATGGAAAAAGACCAAACGCCCTTGAAAAAACGTCCTTAAATTGCTGGAAAAAAAATAGCTGACGACATCTGTGACAAGCCGTCAAGTTGGTGATAAGTCATCACGAAATGTCATAACAAAAGGGTGAAATTTTGAGTTTCTGGTTAAGGTTGACGACATTGGTGATAGGCCATCACGGGCGTGGTGGCTTTTCACAAAATTTCGTTACCAGGGGTAGAAATCTACCGAGGGATGACGACTTTGGTGATAGGTCATCACGCTTGTGACAGCTTATCAAGAATGTCGTCACTCAGTTTTCCAGCCAGACATGCTGGAGTAAAATGGGCATAACTCTTTGCTCCAATATCAGTTTTTGATGAAATTGGTATATTTGGAAAGATAATTAAAAGATATTTCATTTGATATAAAGTAGGTCCTATAATTAGATATATACGAGTAGTTATGATCGATTTAAATTGACCCATGTTTTGACGCTCACTAAAACTTGAACGATAGGAAAGCTTTCAACTCGTCCTTGAGTTAGGGGACCTCTATGATCTTAATTCATGCTAAAATAGATTCCCACATGATTCAAAGTATTTCATACTTGGGACAATATTTTTGAAACATTTAGAGTAGGATTTTTTGCTTTACAAAATAATCTATAAGGCTCAGTCTGGAAGAGGATTTTGCGGGGCATTACACAGCCACCGCTCGTACCTTAGTCCTTCCCCTTGGACCCAACACTGTCCAACATATGGCTTACCCATACCAATTCATATCAAACCATATGATTCGTATCCTTGACCCGTACCCAACATAGAATATAATCAAGAAAAGGACTTAGACACTGTCCACCATATGAGTCAATGGTATGATACGTACCCTATCTTACGTCTCATGTTGATCCACATGTATTCACATCCAAGTTAAGTTACTAAGTTTCAAACTAAGTGAAGGAAAAACAAAAACTATATGACCTATCACCAACCATATGACTCTTACCCACCAAGTCGTATCCATTCTAGAAATTAATCCAACCCACTAACCAACATTGGTTAGCATACAACCAAGAGTATACCAGTCATACCACATCATACGAATTGTATCCACAAGTCGTATGATGTCCAGAATTCAGAAATCTAAGATTTTTCTAAGGTTCCAAAACCCAAGGTGTCTCAGTCTCCCCCAATGGGATTATTCATCCCCGAATAATGGGAAAAGCAGGTCAAACACAAGCACGTGTCATTTTAAATATCAAACATCAATCCAACATTTAACCAAGTTAGAAAATGATGAAGTGATCAAGACACATACCTTCTACATGACTATCCGGAGCAAAAAATAAATGTAGATATTTGGACTTTATGTCCACTTCCACTTCCCCGGTAGCCTTTTCCACCTTGTGGTTCTTTCATAGAACCTTAACCGAGGCCACATGCTTGGTTTGCAACCTATAAACCTTCCAATCCAATATCTCCATTGGGATATCTTCATGATATAGTTAATCCAAGATACCCAATCCTTTTAGAGAAACCACAGAAGAAGGATCACCAAGACAGTTTCTTAACATAGAAACATAAAGCACTAGATGAATAGAGCTCAAACTATAAGGAAACTCTAATTCAGGGACAACATTACCAACCTTTCTCAAAACTATATAAAGATCAACATAGTAGGTATTGAGCTTCTCCTTCTTGTCGAACCGTATTACTCCCTTCATGGGAGACACCTTTAGGAACAACCTATCCCCAACCTTAAACTCCATGTCCCTATGCCTTACATACACATAGGTCTTTTGGTGACTTTGAGAAGACTTAAGCATATCTCGAATAACCTTTACCTTCTCTAAAGCTTGATAAACCAAATCTAGGCCAAACATATCTTCCTCATCAAGATCGAACTATCTAATAAGATATCCACACCTCTTACCACACAGTGCCTCTAAAGGGGATATTCCAATTCTAGAATTATATCTGTTGTTGTAAGGTAACTCTTCCAAAGGTAGATGCCCAACCCAATTACCACCAAAATCAAGGACACATGCATGAAGCGTATCATTAAATGTTTGAATAGTCCTTTCTTCTTGCCCATCCATTTATGGTGAAAAGCAGTACGCATACTAACCTTAGTACCCAACCCCTTCTAGAATTACCGCCAAAAGTGAGATGAAAATTATGTACAATGATCAGAAATAATTGAAATAGGTACCCCATGCAGCTTTACAATATCATAAAGATACAACCTCACGTAATCCTTAGATAAAAATTTCATCCTCACTTGCAAAGAGTGAGCCGAGTTTGTCATCTTATCCATAATTACCCAAATCAAATCAAATTGATCTTGAGACCAAGGACGACCGGTAGAAAAATCCATGTTAATCACCTCCTATTTCTATTCCAGCAAATCAATTTCCTTATACAACCCTCCTAGCCTCATGTGCTCAACTTTCTCTTATTGGCACACTAAACACTTGGCAAAAAAATTAACCATATCCTTCTTCATACTATTTCACAAATACATCTCTATGAGATCATGATACATTTTCATTAAATTGGGATGAAAACATAGCGTGATTCATGCATCTCATCCAATATCCTTTCTCACAATCTATTGACCTCAGGAACATATAACTGCCCTTGGTTCCACAAGGTACCATATCCACTGATCGCAAATACCATTACCTTTTTCCCACCTACATCACCCTTGATTTTCACCAAGATAGGATCTATCATTTTATTATCCTTGATATTTGCACCAAGAGACGACTAAACCACTTTTTACACCATCAAACTACATTTTAGGAATCTAAAAAGCGAACTACAAAATTAGCCAATCGGTGAATACACTTAACCTACTGTCACCTCTATTTATCCACATGATCTAAACTCCTAATTGAAAACCTGCTAAGAGCATCAGCAACCAAATTTGCCTTACCTAGATGATTGTAAGACCCCACAAAATTCTGAGCATAACTTACCCCTTAGAGCTTGATAAGGGGTTCTATACTTATAAACTTCAGCTAAGTGTTTACACATAGGATTATTTAAGCCTTATAATTTTGCAATCCTTATTCCATGCCCTGAAGACCTTAAATTTTTGATTTTTTGGATGTTTTATGATTGGGGAAGTCAATAGTTTACCTCAGGTGAGTTTTAGAATTTTTTGATTAGAGTAAGAGCGTTTTTAGAATTCAGAAGTAGTGGATCGAGGCGATGAGCTTATGGATCCTAACCTAAAGAAGTGCTCTAGGGCCTGTGACGCCTTGCCTAAAGCGATGTTCTAGAGCCTGCAGAGCCCTGGCTAGTCTAGCCCGTGTATTTTCCTGTAGCTTTGTTCTATATTATTAAGGGCAAATAGGTCATTATCCCTTCACCCAATAACACCATAACACGGGATTAAAGCCACAAATAGAAAAATTTCTCATTCCTTTCACAAAATCCTCTTAATAAGAAGCCTTAGCTTTCATCAAGTTCAAGAACCAAGCCTCAGAACTCACCCCAATCTCCACATAATTTACAATCAAGGTTTGTTAGGTGTTCATATAAGGGTTTCCTTCCACACTTGGGATTCAAGAAACCTTTTAAAACTACAACATTAGTGATTTCATGATTTACATATTTGAATTTAATTATTTTCATGTATGTATTGATGTTTGGTGTTCAATTCAAGGTTTATTTGCTAGTTTCATGAATGTAAAGTAACATGGGTGAGATGGGTGTAATTTCTATGTCAAGAACCTTTGAATTAATAATTGGTTGTGGTATTCATGATAAATTAGTATGTTGTTCATTCCCAATATAAGGTTATGCCTCCTATGTGTTTGTCAAAAAGCCTAAGTGAATAAATTCTGCATTGTGAACCATGGGTGATCTAAAGGATGAATTCATGCTAGAACTACATGTTTAAAATTACTCCCATGTCAAATATATGCCTTGTAAGTATTTGATAAAATTCCTCTATGAATTATTTAGGAACAAGTGCACATGGTTATGTTTTTTATTAAGTTTATGTTATGCTTTACGTTTCATGCTATCGAGTCCTGGGGTGTTCAATACATGAAATCTAGCTATTTACCTAGATCTATAGTAGTTACAGAAAAGTCTCAGTGGTGTCACGAATAGTAGTACTCAGTAATTATCCACAATTCTAGTTTAGTATTTAGTTTAGACTTCTAGTAAACCCAGTCAATTAATAGAACTCAGTAGTATTCCGTCAGTCAACGAAACCTAGTGAACTCAATTAAATTAGACAGCATGATCTGTAATAGTTTAATCAAGCCTAGTACAATCTATAAATCAGTTCAGTGTCTATTCAGTTAGGAGTAGGATTCAGTACTGAGCGAGTGCAGGGATGATGGCTTCCCCATCAAATATGCAGTGTCGTTAGTAGTAGTCCCTATACTCAACAAATACGTAGCCAGTGTAAGATATGAGAAGTTACACATTGTTTTATGCTTGAATTTCTCGTAGGGGTGACCCGTCAGTTCAGGCTTAACATTCTTAGTCCTTTAGAACAATACAGTACACCAGTTTAGTGGATCAACATAGCCAGCGTTAGTACCTGTGGTACGGTATTGACACTTTTTCAACTGGGGATATAGGTTGGAACCCATTCCTTTAAAAGAGAAAAATCTCGGTTAGATGACTACCTCCCCACTGTTTGAATTTTAGTTTCAGTATCAGTACAAAACTCAGTTCAATTCTACAGATTCAGGACTGCTAGAAATAGTCATCCAACTTAGTGTAGAACTTATATCAGTTCTTCAGAATTAGGACTGTCAGAAATAGTTATTTAGTAATCAGTAATACAATATCAGTAAACTCAGATATCATTATTCAAAATTTAGTATCTAGTGTTATCATGACCTCAGTTACAGTTTATGTATCCATGCGTGTACTCTTATTTAGTTATGTTCATGTTATGCAACCAGTTATTGTTCATGCATATGAACCCATGCATATCAGCCTACCTCACTTACTATACCAATACATTCAAAGTACTAACACATACTTTTCTTTTGTGCTATGATGTATTATATCATAGGTTCAGACGTACGGCCTCCTGGCCATACTTAGCAGCCCAGCCTATCAGCAGCAGACTTAGAGGTGATTCCTCATAGTTTGAGGGGAAAGTTATTATTTTAGTTTATCAATAGTTAAGTAGTCGGAGTTAGTTTGGGGCTTGTCCCATCAACTTCAAATTCAGACAGTTAGAGGCTTTTAGACTAGAGTATTTCAGGCAGATGTTTAATTTTTAGTATTCAGTTATTAGTATTTAGCATTTTTTCATTTATTAAAATTATAGAAATTTTTAGCCTATCTTCTGCATTTTATTTTAGATATATTATCGTTGTAGTGTTGTTATTATTCAGTGCTCATAGCAAGTACCAGTCATGGGTTGGCTGGTGGTCTTTCGGGGTTGCTAGCACCATGTAGTATCTGGGTTATAGACTTGGGGCATTACAAGCTTGGTATCAGAGCCTAAGGTTCAACAGAGTCCTAGGAAGTATGAAAACCATGTCTAGTAGAATCTTGTGCATGAGAGTGTAGCGCGCCACACTTATGGACAGGAGGCTACGAGATGTTTTAGGAAAATTTCCCCTTCTTTTAGTATTCATTTCGTGCCAGTGAGCATAAGCTCAAATTAAACTCTCAGTCTAGTCCTTTTCTTATCTCCCTTTATAGAACATGCCTTCCAAGAAGAACGAAAGAAGAACAGGAAATCAACCAGCCACTCAGTCCATTTAGGCAGATCCTCTGGACAAGCATGTCTCCCATACATAATTCAGGGCTGCATTTATTACTCTAGACAATTCAGTAGCAGCCTAAAATGAATTCCCAACTACCGTTCTACCCAAATCAGTGGTCAATACTGCTGCAGCTAGAATTTAGGACTTCACCCGAATGAATCCTCCATTATTTACTGGGTCTAAGTCAGATGAGGACCCACGGGAATTCCTTGATCAGGTGCAGAAAGTTATAGATATCATGGGGGTGACAGCTAGTGAGAGTGGTGAGTTGGCTGCATATTAGTTACAGGATGTAGCTCACTCATAGTTCAAGTAGTGGAAGGAAGAGAGGGCCACAGATGTAGGGCCCATAGAATGGGAGGAGTTTTCCACTACTTTTCTTGATAGGTTCTTCCCACTAGAGTTGAGAGAAGCTAAGGTTTTTGAGTTTATTAATCTGAAGTAGGTCAACATGACAGTACAAAAGTATTCTCTCAACTTTACTCAATTATCCAGATACTCCCCTCATGCTGTAGAAGATAGTAGATCTAAAATGAGTAAGTTTGTTAAATAGTATGGTCAAAGAGTATATGACCAAAATGCTAATTAAGGAAATGTACATATACAAGCTCATGGTCCATGATCAGCAAATAGAATAGGCTAAGAATAATGAGAAAGAGAGGAAGAATAAGAGAGCTAGAATAGGTAGCTTCGATTTTGCTAAGCCTAGGTCAGAAGGTGGTTACCATCCTCAATTTTATCGAAGTTCTTTAGCCCCAGAACCCTCTTTAGCTAGTACCCCAGTACCCAAATTCAAAAATGATAAGAGGAATATAACATAAGGCTTTATGTCCTAAGGCAGTGTTAACAGTTCCCGTATGAATCCTCTATGTCAAAAATATGGAAGAAACCATTGGGGTGAGTATAGAGCTGGAAGTGAAGTGTGCTTTGGGTTTGGTAAGCCAGGCCATCATATTTAGTAGTGTCGAGTAGTTTCTCAGAAAGGTAAGGAGTTGCACGAACAGGACCAATCACATAAGTCGTCAGTTCCAGCCGACCGTCCAACTCATCAGGGTGCCGCTTCCAATGCTACCAGTGGTCAACATCAAAATAGATTATATGTTCTTCAGTCCCGACATGATCAAGAAAGTTCTCCTGATATGTTCACTGGTACGTTACAAGTTTATTATTTACATGTTTATGTCTTGCTAGATCTAGGAGCTTCTTTATCCTTTGTAACCCTTATATAGCTATTGACTTTGGAGTTAGTCCCTAAACTCTAGTAGAGCCTCTCATTCTCTAACCCAGTAGTTAAATCTATCATAGCCTAATAGGTATACAGGAATTGTCTGGTTATGGTATCTTAGAAAGTCTCTTCAGCAGACTTAGTAGAATTAGAGATGATAGATTTTGATGTCATTCTTGGAATAGACTATCTTCATTCATGCTATGCCTCAGTTGACTATAGAAATAGAATTGTCCAATTTTACTTTCTGAATGAACTTATCCTAGAGTGGAGGGGTAGTACTTTGGCACTTAGGGGTCATCTTGTTTCTTACCTTAGGGTGAGGAGAATGATATCTAAAGGATATGTATATCATCGTGTTTGAGTTCAAGACTCTAATTTAAATACCCCTAATCTTGAATCAGTGTCTATAGTATGTGAATTGCCAGATGTCTTTCCCAAAGATCTTCCCAGAGTTCCTCCCGAAAGGGAAATTGACTTCAGAATTGACCTTCATCCAGATACTCATCCCATCTCTATTTTTCCATATAGAATGGCTTTAGTAGAACTCAAGGAATTAAAATAACAATTGAAGGATCTCCTAGATAAGAGATTCATCAGACACAGTGTATCCCCGTGGGTTGCACTAGTTCTATTTATGGATAAGAAAGATGGTTCTCTCAGAATATGCATTGACTACCGTCAACTAAATAAATCAAGGTCAAGAACAAGTATCCACTTCCCAGAATCAATGACTCGTTTGACCAAGTTCAGTGTGCCAGTTACTTTTCTAAGATAGACCTCAAATTAGGCTATCATCAGCTTAGGGTCAGAGAATGTGACATTCTGAAAATAGCTTTTAGAACTCGGTATGGTCACTTCAAATTCCTAGTCATGTCATTTGGTATTACCAATGCCCCAGAAGATTTCATGGACTTTATAAATCGCGTGTTCAAGTAGTACTTGGACATGTTCGTCATAGTCTTTATTGATGACATTCTTGTCTACTCTCGTAGTGAATATAATCATGTAGACCATCTCAAAATAGTATTACAAACCCTCAGAGCCCATGAGATTTTCACCAAATTTAGTAAATGTAAATTTTGGCTAAGGTCAGTAGCTTTTCTTTTCCATATCATTTCTAATGATAGCATTAGAGTTGATCCCAAAAAGACCGAAGCAGTGAGAAATTGTCCCAGACCCATCTCTCTGTCATATTTTAAGAGTTTCTTGGGCTTGGATGGCTATTACCGATGGTTTGTTGAGGGATTTTTATCTATGGCATCCCTTTTTTCCAGAATGGCTCAGAAGAAAGTCAAGTTCTAGTGGTCAGATTCCTGTGAGAAGATTTTTTAGGAGTTGAAAACTTGACTCACTAAAGCCCCAATTTTTACTCTACCAGATGGTTCAGATGGATTTCTGGTATATTGTGATTCTTCTAAAGTTTTTTAGGATGTATTTCGATGTAGAAAGGTAAGGTCATAGCCTATTCCTTTAGAAAACTTAAGCCCCATGAAAGGAACTATCCCACCCATGATCTCGAGTTAGCAGTTGCAGTTTTTTCCTTACAAATTTGGAGGCAATATTTGTATTGGGTGCATGTTAATGTGTTCACAAACCATAAAAGCCTTCAGTATGTATTTTCTCAGAAAGACCCAAACCTACGTTAGAGGAGGTGGTTAGAGATATTGAATGACTGTGACATGATTATTCTGTATCTTCTATGCAAGGCCAATGTTGTGGTTAATTCTCTTTGTAGGATGTCCATGGATAGTGTTTCTCATATGAAGGATGGTAAGAAGAAGTTGGCTCAAGATGTTCATCAGTTTTCCCAGCTAGGTGTTTGCTTAGTCAATTCAGCAGAGGGTAGAGTGTGGGTTCAAAATAGTTCAGAAACATCTCTGGTTTCTGAAGTGAAGAAGAAGTAGGACATAGATCCCAGTCTAGGTAAGTTAAAAGAGTCAGTCATATAATTAAAAGTAAAGGTTTTCTCCAAAGGAGGAGATGGTGTGTTGTGTTGCCAGGGTCAACTATGTGTACTAGGTATAGCTGACTTAAGGTAGAGGATTCTTGCAGAAGCGCATGGTGTGCGCTACTCAATTCATCCAGGGCCCACCAAGATGTACTGCGACTTATGGAAAGTCTATTAATGGAGTGAGATGAAGAAAGACATTGCAGAGTTTGTAGCTAAATACTCGTCATGTCAGTAGGTTAAGATCAAACATTAGAATCCTAGTGGGTCTATATAGGAGTTCAATATTCCCACTTAGAAATAGGAGAGGGTGAACATGGATTTTGTGATGGGTTTGCCAGGTACTCATCATCAGCATGATTCAATTTGGGTCATTGTAGATAGGATGACCATATCAGCTCATTTCTTACCAGTCCATACTTTCTATTTAGCCGAGGATTATGTCAAGCTCTATATTATAAAGTTAGTCAAATTGTATGGAGTTCCATTTTCCATTAGATAGAGGTACACAGTTCACCTCTAATTTCTAGAAAGCCTTCCAAAAGGGTTTTGGTATCCAGGTTCACCTCAGTACAGCTTTTCAGCCTCAAACAGATGGTCAAGAAGAAAAGATCATCCAAACTCTAGAAGATATGCTAAGAGCATAGGACATTAACTTTAAGGGTAGTTGGGATGACCACTTTCCCTTGATCAACTTCGCATATAATGACAATTACCATTCAAGAATTTAGATGGATCTATTTGAGTCGCTCTATGGAAGGAGATGTAGATATCCCATTTGTTGGTTTGAAGTGGGTGAGCCTCTCCAAGAGAAGTGTTCTAGGGCCCGCTTCCCCTCGCCTAGAGAGGAACTCCAGAGCCCGCAGTGCCCTGGCTAGTTTGGCCCATGTATTTTCCTGCAACTTTGTTCTGTATTTTTAAGGCAAATGGGTCTTTTCCCTTCACCCAATAGCTCCATAACACGGGATTAAAGACCCCAATAGAAAAAGTTCTTATTTATTTCATAAAACACTCTCAATAACAATCCCTAGATTCATCAAGTTCAAGAACCAAGCCTCAAGAACTCACCCCAATTTCCATGAAATTTAAGATAAGGTATGTTAGGTGTTCATCTGAGGGTTTCCTTCCACCCTTGGAGTTCAAGAACACTTTTGAAACTATAAGATTAGTGATTTCATGATTTACATTTTTGAATATAATTGTGTTCATGTATGTATTGATTTTTGGTGTTATATTTAAGATTTAATTACTAGTTTCATGAATGTAAAGTAGCATGTGTGTGATGGGTGTAATTTCCATGTCAAGAACCCTTCAATTGCGAATTGGTTGGGATAGTCATAATACATTAGTATATTGTTCATGCCCAAATATAAGGTTATGCCTCCTATGTTTTTTGTGAAAAAGCCTAAGTGAATAAATTGTGCATTGTGAACCATAGGTGATCTAAAGGATGAATTCATGCTAGAACTACATCTTTAAAATTACTCCCATGTCAAATCTATGCCTTGTAAGTGTTTTATAAAATGTCTCTATGAATGAGTTAGAAACAAGTGCACATGGTTATATTTTTTTTAAGTTTATGCTATGCTTTACTTTTCATGCTATCGAGTCTTGGGGTATTTAATACCAAAAAATCTAGCTATTTTCATAGAGCTAAAGTAAGTACAGAACAGACTCGGTGGTGTCATGAACAGTAGCATTCAGTAATCAGCCACAGTTCCAGTTCTGACCTCAAGTAAACCCAGACATTTAATAAAGCTCAATAGTATTCCGTCAGTCAACAGAACCCAGTGACTCAGTTTAGATAGACAGCACAATCAGTTAGAGTTAAGTCAAACCTAGTACAGTATAGAAATTATTACAATGTCTATTTAGTTGGGAGTAGGATTCAGCATCAAGGTAGTGCATGGATGACGACTTCACCGTCAGATAGGCAGAGTCATTAGTAGCAGTCCCTATACTCCAGAGATACGTAGCCAGCCTAGGATATGAGAAGTCACCCATCAGTTTAGGTTCAACTTTCTCGTGTGGGTCACCCATCAGTTTAGGATTCACACCCTTAGTCCATTGCGATAATACAGTACACCAGTTTAGTGGATCCACATAGCCAGTGTTAGTACTCGTGGAATGGTATTGACGCCCTTTCAACTAGGGTTATAAGTTGGTCCCCAATCCTTTTGGAAAGGTGTATTTAGGTTAGATGAATACCTCCCACAGTTTCAATATCAGTTTCAATCTTAGTAAAGAACTCAGTTCAGTTCTACAGATTCAAGACTGTCAGACACAGTCATCCGGCTCAGTGTAGAACTCAGATCAGTTCTTTAGAATTAGGACTGTCAGAAATAGTCATTCAGTTATTAGTAATACAGTATCAGTAATCTTAGATATTAGTTAATCAGTATCCAGTGGTATCATGACCTCGGTTATTGTTTATCTATTCATGCATGTACTGTTAGTCAGTTATATTCATGTTACTCAGCCAGTAATTGTTCATGCATATGAACCTATGCATATCATCCTACCTCACTTAGCATACCAGTACATTCAATGTACTGATGCATACTTTTCATTTGTGCTATGATGTCTATCATAGGTTTAGACGCATGGGCTTCTGTCCGTACTTAGAAACCTAGCCTATCACTAAAAGACTGAGGGGTGAGTCCTCATAGTTTGAGGACAAAGTTATTATTTTAGTTTATCAGTAGTTCAGTAGTTTGAGTTAGTTGGGGGCTTGTCCCATCAACTCCAAATTTAAAAAGTTAGAGGCTTTTAGACTAGAGTATTTCAGAAAGATATTCAATTTTTAGTATTTAGTATTTCTTTCATTTATGAACCTTATGGAAATTTTTAGCCTATCTTCCGTATTTTATTTTAGATATATTATCATTGCAGTGTTGTTATTATTCAGTGTTCACAGAAGGTACCAGTCATGGGTTAGCTGGTGGTCCTTCAGGGTTGCTAGCACTGTGTAGCATCTATGGTACAGACTGAGGCATTACAATGATAGTAATGACTCATGTCA
Organism: Capsicum pubescens; assembly: GCA_030864215.1. Classification (NCBI taxonomy): domain Eukaryota; kingdom Viridiplantae; phylum Streptophyta; class Magnoliopsida; order Solanales; family Solanaceae; genus Capsicum; species Capsicum pubescens. The sequence continues at coordinate 326,311,344 of CM061548.1, forward strand.
AAGTCCTTGAGAAAGTCAAGCCATCTTCTATGCCTGAGATTCATCTTATTCTGAGTGATAAATACTGAAGGCTCTTATGATTAGAAAAGATGTCCACGTGAACTCCATACAAATAGTGTCGCTTGATTTTTAATGCAAACACCACAGCTAACAATTCCAATCATGAGTAGGATAATTTCTCCCATGCACTTTCAACTGCCTAGAGGCATAGGCAATCACCTTACTATGTTGAATCAATATGCAACAAACTACCACCCGAGATGTATTGCAAAAATCCACAAACCCCTCATTGCCTTCAGGCAAACTCAAAACTAGAGCCGAGGTTAGCTTATCCTTCAGTTTCTGAAAACTCTTCTCACAATCTTTCAACTAAGAAAACATTACCCTCTTCTGAGTCAACTTAGTCAATTGGGCAGCTATCATTGAGGAACTTTTCATGAATTGCCTATAATACCCAGTTGAACCTAAGAAGCTTCGAATATATGTTGGATTTATGGGTCTAGGCCACCTTTTAACTACTACCACCTTTTTTGATCCACATGATCCTCTCACTAGAAATAATATGAGCAAGAAAAGTAACAACGTTCAACCAGAACTCATATTTAGAGAATTTGGCATACAACTGTTGCTCTTGTATAGTCTGCAATACCACACGGAGGTGATTGGCGTGATCCACCTTTCTCCTAGAATAAACCAAGATGTCATTAATAAACATAATGATAAAAAGTTCCCGAAACTAATAGAATACCCTATTAGTCAAATTCATGAATGTCATCGGGACAATAGTCAAACCAAATGACATAACCAAGATCCAAGCAACCAAATGTCCAAACCACCATTAAAACATGTAAATCCATAATTATAACATGGAAAAATCATAACCAAGCATTTATAACATCCCCCCCCCAAACATATATTTGAAAACCTAAAACTATACAACAATTATGCCATGATAACAATTTATAAAAATGCATTTAGTTCGAACTAAGAATGAGGGAGGAGTAACATTCCTTGGAATACGAAGATGATGGATTGAAATCACTCGTACAAGCCCCAAATAGATCCTCTAAATGAATTCCCAACCTTTTTTTACCCAAGAGCCTTAGAGAGAATTAGAGAGAGTTTCTAAGTGTTTTAGATTAGAATAATAAGGTTAATGATGTCCTAAAAGATAATAAGTTATGGGGCCTTAAGTGGTTAAGTGGGGAAATGTCCATATTTCCCCCAACTTAAACTACTTAAAATTTTTGTTAGATGGTATGACTACCCCATACTAGTCGTACCCTTTAATATGAGTGGTGCCCATCACTCATACCCTAGTCCTCCCCCTTGCACCCAATAATTTCCAACATACGACTTACCAAAACCAAGTCATATCAAACCATATGACCTATACCCTTGACCCGTACCCTACAAAAAATATAATCAAGAAAGGACTTAGAAATTGTCCACCATATGATTCAATGGTATGACTCGTACCCTATATTTTAGCTCATGGTGATCCACTCATATTGAGATCTAAGTTAAGTTACTATGTCTTAGACTAAGTGATGAAAAAACCCAAACCATATGACCTGTCACCAATAATATGACTCATACACACCAAGTCGTACCTATTCCAGAAACTAATCCAACCCACAAACCAACACTGGTTATCATAAGATCAATTCCATACCAAATGTACCTCATCATATGATCGGTTCCCAAAAGTCGTATGATGTCTAGAATCCAGAAATCCATCAATTTTCTTAGGTTCTAAAACCTATGGTGTTTCATAGCTTTACCTTCAGATTTTGCCATTGTTCATCCATTTTTCCATGTTTATATATTGCATAAATATATATTCTCAATATATCACATGTGGTTAGATGGGATTCGGTCCACCTAGTTAAGTAGTTGACCTTTGTGGAGGAGTTGGTGTTTGCTTTGTCTAGTAATGTTAGGTGGTTGTGCACTAGAGAGATTTTTGTAGCTTAGTTTCAATGGAGGAACTGCCCAGTGAAGGAGGCCACTTGGGAAACCGAGAGCAAGATGCAAACCTAGTATCATAACATGTTCCAGATCATTGGTAAATCCTAATACTTAACTTTTGCAGATGAAAGTTCCTTTAGTACTGGATATTATAATGACCCTTCAGCTTATTTCAATCTTTCAACTTATTTTTTCCCTTAGAGCTTTACTATAGCTTTCCCCAAGTCATTTATGAATTGCTGAAATTGATTGTTTAGTTACTGGCAATTTACCTAGTTTTTAGAGCCAATTCCCCATTTTGAAGTCTTCAGTGGTTTCAAATGGCCATCGGGCAAAAACTTTAGTCAAATGACCTTGAATGCAAACTCTAATTGCTGCAGCATCTCCGTAATATTGATTTTAGTCTAGGAGGACTCCTGGTTTGGTTCCTAAGTCACCCAGGCTCATTTAGACCTCTTGGTCAAAAAGTTAAGATAATTAAAATTAGGTGTGAGATCCACATTTTATTGAAACGACCTCAGATTGAAATTCTTATGGATCCATTGAGTCTGGAATATCAAATTTGGTAGTCATGTTGTATGGAGAACCAAATATTACGTAAAAGTCATCTGAAGTTAAAACACTCATTATGGAGGGAAATCTACATTATGCGATTGTAGGTAAATTCTCATCTGGTAGGCTAGACATTATTACATTGAGGAAAATCATTCTTAGACAATGTGGCATGAAGCATGAGTGCATGATTGGTGATTAGACGCATGGTATATATTGATAAGATTAACTATTTTGGAGGATTATGTCCAGATATTATCAATAGCAGTTTTTTACATCAAATCAAGAGATAGGTATTGGGAGATTAGAACTCTAAAGTGGGATCCTTGGTTTGAACTAGCATTGAAACCACAATTGGTGTAGCCTGGATTTCATTTCTTAAATTAACTCCTAATTTTTTAATCTAAAGAGGCAATATTTTCTATTGCATATGCGAAAGGAAAATCATTAACTGTGGACATGGCTACTAAGAATAATACTAGGCCAAGTTGGTCAAAAGTTAAGATCAAAGTAGATTTGGTAGCCAAATTACCACAAAGACATGGGAGAGATTTTCAAGAACACAAAATCACTAATCTCAAACTTGAGATCTTTTCTCCTCACATCTGCATACAATTTATGTCAGCTCTGGGTGGACCTAAGCCTTTCTCTGATCAACTGAACCTTCTCTAAGGCATAAAACACTAAGTTAGGCCCTATAACCGCAACCTCACCTACCTCAAAACAACAAATTGGAGATCTACATCTCCTACTATAAAGAGCCTCAAACGGAGCCATATAAATACTGGAATGATAGCTGTTATTATATGTGAATTCAATCAAAGTCAAGTGGTCATCCTAAATACCCTTAAAACTAATAACGCACGCTCTTAACATATCTTCAAGAGTTTGTATGGTCCTTTTTGCTTGACCATATGTGTGAGGGTGAAAATTTGTACTGAGGTGAACATGGGTACCAAAAACCTTTTGGAATGCTTTCCAGAAGTGAGAGGTAAAATGGCTACCTCTATCTGAGATAATGGATACTGGGACTCTGTGCAACCTAACCAACTCTCTGATATAGAGTTTGGCATAGTCCTTGACTGAATAGGAAGTATGAACTGGTAATAAATGAGTGTATTTGGTCATCCTATCTTTGATAACCCAAATTGAATCATGCTGACGATAAGTATGAGGCAAACCCATCACAAAGTCCATGTTCACTTATTCCCATTTCTATGTTGGAATACTGAACACCTGCATGGACCCACTAGGCTTCTGGTGCTCAATCTTAACCTACTGACACGTAGAGCACTTAACTACAAACTCTGTAATATGCTTGTTCATCCCACTCTACCAATAGATCTCCCATAAATCGTGGCACATCTTAGTGGCCCCTAGATGAATAAACTAACACGTTCCATGCGCTTCTGCAATAATTTTTTGCCTCAAGTTATCTACACCTGGCACGCATAGCCAACCATGGAAACGTAGCACACCATCTCCCCCATGGGAGAAAAACTCTACTTTTTAATCTTTGACTAACTCCTACAACTTAACTAGACTGGGATCTCTATCCTAGTTTTCCTTCACTTTAAAAACTAGAGATGATTCTAAACTATTCTACACCCACACACTTCCTTCTGCTGAATCGACTAAGGGAACACCTAGTCAGGTAAACTGATGAACCTCCTAAGCTAACTTCTTCTTAACACTCTCAATATGAGCAACACTACCCATAGACAACCTACTGAAAGCATCATCAACTACATTGGCCTTGCCCAAATGGTACAGAACACTCATGTCATAATCTTTCAATAACTCTAACTACCTTCGCTTACGCAAATTCAAATTTTTTTGACAGAACACATACTATAATATTTTTTGATCTGTGAACACATCAACATGCACCCCATACAAATTGTGCCTCCAAATCTTTAAGGCAAACACTACAGCTGCTAGCTCAAGATCATGGCTAGGGTAATTCTTCTCATGGGGCTTAATCTATCTAGAGGCATAGGCTACCAACTTAACTCTCTACATAAGGATACAACCCAAACCTACTCTGGATGTATCATAGTACACAACTAACCCATCTAAACCATCTGGGAGAGTCAAAACTGGGTCTGAGGTGAGTCGAGTCTTTAACTCTTGAAAACTCTTCTCATAAGAATCTGATCACTAAAACTTGAATTTCTTCTGAGTCAATCTATACATGGGGGATGAAATAGATAGAATTCTTTAAAAAATCAACGGTAATAGACAGCTAAAACCAAGAAGCTCCTAATATCTAATGGAGAAATGGGTCTAGGCCAGTTTCTCACCGCCTCAGTCTTTTGAAGATCAACTCTAATGCCATCACAAGAAATAATATGACCAAGGAATTATACTAACCTTATCCAAAATTTAAACTTACTAAATTTGGCAAATAACTGATGGGTTCTGAGAGTCTGAAGTACAATTTTGAGGTGATCTGCATGATTATTCTTGCTATGAGAATAGAAAAAAATGTCATTGATGAAGACTATATCGAACATGTCCAAGTACTGCTTTAACACACGATTCATTAAGTCCATGAAGGCTACTGGGGCATTAGTGAGACCAAAGGACATGACTAGAAACTCAAAGTGACCATACCGGGTTCGGAAAGCTATTTTTAGAATTTCACATTCTCTTACTCCGAGCTGATGATATCCTGATCTGAGGTCTATAGTAGAAAAGTAACTAGTGCCCTGAAGCTGGTCAATCAAGTCATCAATTCTAGGAAGTGGGTATTTATTCTTGATTATGAATTTGTTCAAATGATGGTAGTCTATACATATTCTGAGAGAACCATTTTTATTACATACGAATAAGACTGATGCACCCCACAAGAAAATGTTGGATCTGATGAACCCCTTATCTAAAAGGTCCTTTAATTGTTCTTTTAACTCTTTGAGTTCGGATGGACCCATTCTGTATGGAGGAATAGAAATAGGCTAAGTATCTAGAAGAAGGTTTATTCCGAAGTCAATTTCCATTTCAGGAGGAACTCCAGGAAGATCTTTGGGAAACACATCTGAGAATTTATTTACTATAGGAACTGACTCAAGACTAGGAGACTCTGAACTAGGGTCTTGAACTTACACGAGATTATAGATACATCCCTTGGATAACATTCTTCTCGCTCTAAGGTATGAAATTAACTGACCCTTAAGCGTTGTGGTAATACCCCTTTACTCAAAGATTGTTTCATTTGAAAACTGAAAATGAACAATTATATTTCTACAATCAACTGAGGCATAGCATGAATGGAGCCAATCCATGCTGAGAATGACGTTGAAATCCATCATCTCTAACTCTACTAAGTCTTTTGAAGTGGATTTATGAGATACCATAGCCAGACAGTTCCTGTATACCCGTCGGGCTATGATAGACTAACCCACTGGAGTAAAGACTGAGAAAGGTTCTACTAAGATTTCTGGTCTGACTTTGAAATCAACTATTATGTAAGGAGTTACAAAAAACATAGAAGCTCCTAGATCTAATAAGGCATAAATATGTAAGTGGAAGATCTGTAACGTACCAGTGACCACGTCAGGAGAACTTTCTTGATCATATCGGGACTGAAGTGCATAGAGCCTGTTTGGACATTGCCCATTGGTTGCACTGGAAGTAGTACCCTACTGATTCGGGAGACCAAACTGAGCTGAGAAATGATTATACTGACCATGAGAACCTAACTGAGGACAATCTCTGATTCTATGTCTTGGCTTGCCATACCCAAAACAAACATCACTTCCAGCTCTGCAGACACCCTGATGGTTTCTACCATATTTCTGGCAAAGAGGATTTGTTTGAGCACTGCTAACACTACCCTATGATTTAGAGATTGGTTCCCTATCTTTGTTACTATTTATAAACTTAGATACTATAGCACTGGCTAAGGACAGAGATGGAACTGAAGACTTTGGATGGAACTGGGAACGGTTACCGCCTTCTGACTTAGGCTGAGTGAAATTAAAGCTACCTATTCTAGACCTCTTATTCTCTCTCTCTCTCTCTCTCTCTTTATTCTTAGCCTCTTCACTATGATGGGCATGGATCATGATCCTGGATATGTCCATCTCCTAAATTAACATCATAGTTCTACACTCCTTAACCACACTCTCTAACACCCCAGACACGAACTTCCTTATTCTGGACCTATTGTCTACTACTACATGGGGAGAATATCTTTCTAATTGAGTAAATTTGAGGGAATACTCTTTCACACTCATATTGTCTTGCCTGAGATTGATGAACTCTAACACCTTGGCTTCTCTTAGCTCTAAGGGAAAGAATCTATCTAGAAAGGCAGTAGCAAACTCTTCCCATTCTATGGGCTCTACTTATGTACTCCTATCTAACTTTCATAGATTAAACCATGTATGAGCTATATTTTATAGCTGGTAGGATGCTAATTCAGCACTCTTACTAGAAGTCACTTCCACAATATCTGTGACTTCCTGAACTTGATTGAGGAACTCTTATGAATTCTCTTCTGACTTAGATCCTGAGAATAGGAGAGGATTTATTTGGGTGAAGTCCCAAATTTGAACTGTAGCAGTATTGGCTACTGGGTTGTCCTGAACAGCAGCTGGCCATTTATTTTGAGTTGCTACAAAATTGGCTAGAGTGGTGAACGAAGCTCTAAATTCTACATGAGAGACATGCTCATCCAGGGGATCACCTGAATGGGCTGGGCCACTAAATAATTTCCTATTATTCTTCCGTTGTTCCTTTTGGGAGGCATGTTCTGTAAATAGAAAGAAAAAAATGATTAGAATGAGAGTTTTACTTGAGCTAATGTTCACTCGCATGACATAAATACTGAAAGAGGGGAAACTTTTCTAAAAAAAAGTATCATAGCCTCTTTCCCATAAGTGTGGCGCACTACACACACATGCACAAGACTCTACTAGACGTGGATTTCAGACTCCCTAGGACGTTTTTGAACCTTAGACTCTAATACCAAGTTTGTAATGCCCCAAGTATGCACCCCAGATACCACACGGTGCTTACGACCCCGAAGGAACACAAGCTAACCCATGACTGATACCTGCTGTGAGCACTGAATAATAATACTAAAATAATGGGGAACTTAGGCTGAAATACCATAAGGTTCAAAATATGAAAAATGATAAATATAATATATGAAAATTGTCTGAACTAGTCTACTCTGAAAATCCTCTAACTGAACTGTCTGAAAGTGGAGTTGATATAAAAGCCCCCAATTAACTCTGACTACTGAAATACTGAAATACTGAAGCTACTATACTTGTAAAATAAAAGCATATCCTCGATAGATGAGGAATCACTACTAAATCTGTGATTGCTGGTTGAATCTGTCTAAGCATTGGTCAGGAATCTGAGCATCCAAACCTATGATATGAGACATCATAGCACAAAGAGAAAGTATGCTTTAGTATGTGGAATATACTGGTATGCTAGATAAGGTCAGGCTGAATGAAAGGGTTCATATGCATGAACAATAACTTACTGAATGATTTGGAATAACTGAGTAAAAGTACATGGATAACTAAAATTATTGTAAAATACAGAGTATGCAATACTGTGCATATACGTGAATACTGTATCTGATCTTTTACTAAAGATGAGAACTAATTTCTGATACTGAGTAATGGATATCTGAGATTCCTGATAACTAAACTACTAATAACCGAGTGAGTGTATCTGACAGTCCTGATTCTGTAGAACTGAACTTAGTTCTATATTGAGACTGAAACTAAAATTATGGGAAGTAATTATCTAACCGACATACCCCAAATTAGGTAACTAGGGTCCAACCTGCAACCCCAGTTGGAACAGTGTCAATACCATGCCATGGGTAAAGAAAAGCTGAAGAGTTGCCCTCATCTGGCAGGTACTCTAATAAGAACTGTTCTACCCTCAACTGGTAGAATAAAACATTTCATCAACCCCTAACTGGTAGGTTAATATCTCAACCTATGCTGGCTACGTAGTTCTGGAATGCCAGGACTTCTTCTAAGGGTCAAACCCTTTACTAGCAGGTGAGACCCTATCTCTGGGTTTCCTCGATACTGAATCCTACTTCCAACTGATTGCTAGACTATACTAGATTTGACTAAACTATTACTGATCATGTTGACTGACTAAACTGAACTGAGTTCGCTAAGTTCTATTTTGTCGGGTATTATATACCCCCAGGACACGAGAGCATGAAAAGTAAAGCATATCATTATCTTGAAAATCATAACAAGGTCTACTTGTTCATAATTCATTCACAAAGACATTTTATCAAACACCTGTAGGGAAAGTTGACTGAATTTTCTATGCATTAGTAAGCTATAAACCAAAAAATTACGAGTATTATAAAAACTTTATATAGGAATACTCTTATAGTGAGAGTTAAACTGATCTAGAAAAATATGAGTTATTACAGACTTGTATCATGATCACACGACTCTTTACCCCCTACTCTTATCTTGGACAAATTCTCAAAGAGTCTTCGCTGATGTTCTAACTTCTTATCCTCATACGACTTTTACCCTTATTGATGACTCCTAACTTCAAGTCGAACCTTTAATATATTGCTCACCATTCCATACGACTTTGGATACGATTTTAATATACCACTTATATGTTGTGCATACGACTCAAGGGATGAGTATTATGATGGACAAAAAACTTTTAGAGATGGCTATTACATATACGCTATTTGTGAGTTATGGAAATGGTTGTCATGGTCCATGATGAGTTCTAGAATAATTTGATTGAGTTAAGAGCATTAAAGGCTTTTTTAAGGGGTTAGCTTAACTTGATCAATACTCTCTAATCTGAGATCTGGATGGTGATTTGGTCAGTTCCATTATATTTTAAATGTCGATTATGGATTAAGCGTAGTTAGTTCGGGCGTCGTCCTGTTATATTTTGTTTTGACCTTTTTGATGAAAACTAGTAAAGTAAGTTAAAAAGGGGTTTCGAGGGCTAAATCATTATAAAAGATATATTTTCATATATATAAAAACTTAATTAAGTCCAAAACTTCAAAAATATCCTAGTATCATATATGGTTTATTTTTATGTGGTTTTGAATAATATTGAGGGTCTATTCGGAGAAATTTCAACCTTGTAAAATTATTGGTGCTAATATCTAGAGCCTTCTTCGCATTCGCAGGCCTCCAGTCACATTAATGGGGATGGAATATTTATTTTACTTTGAATATAATAGAGGGTCCATATTCACGAAGGGTGACTGGGTTGCAGGTCGGGTTCTTCTTCTTCGAGTTTGTGACTAAGGCTTCGAGTTTGTAGTTGGTCCGGGTCGTTAACCTCTTATTTTTTAGAGAAAGGCTTTGATAGCAAAGGGAAATTTTATTATTGATCATCATTGACCCTCGAGATCATGATGTAGAGACAGTGATCACAAGGCACTATTCAGTAATACAGTGGAATTTCATCATTTTTTATGATTTTCTCTATTTTTTCCTTGAAAGTTTGGGTTGAGGCAATTTCAAATTCATTTTCTATCTTTTCCATTGATTTCACCTTCAAAATAGTTTTAATAATTTGTTTTCTAACTTGAATTTTAGGGGTTTTCCCCAGTCATCTTTAAATTAGGATTTTTTTGATTTCATGGACGATTTCAACATATTTTTAATTGGGGTTTTCAGATTTAGACTTCTCTTGATATGAGAAACATGATTCTCACATACAATTCCAAATTTACCCTTTTCAATTTCGAATTGATTTTTGAACTATTCTTAAACATATAATAAATATAGTCAATATGGATATCATTAATTCTCTTTTGATATGTTAATTATGTTTTTGATAGATTTAGTCCATTTCTAGACCTCTCGTGAAGGAAAGGCTCCACATTGAAGGGTTTAGGCATAGATTTTGGCTTTACGAGGTAGGTTATGGCTTAATATTATTCAGACTGGGCTGAGTAGTTAACCATCCATATAAAGCATGCTATTTTTTTGGAATTAGTTGTGGGGTTTATGTCTTGAGATGATTATTATTATTATTATTATTAACACATTGTCCATGTGGGGGCTTATATGCTTATCTATGTTGACTTAAGAGATTATAATTATTGTAATGCCTATGTGGGGGCTTTATTTGATATCATAAGCCTTATTTTTGCATTAATTACCATTATTATCATTGTGATGACCATGCTGGGTCTTGAGTAGATATTATAGCCTTAGTTTAGCATTATTTGCCTCTATCGTTATAGCGATACCTGAGTAAAGGTTTTAAAATGATATTATTAATGTATTACATAACTATTAATACCATTGGTACCATGAAATGACTTATATCATGAATCATTAACATATTAATTTGATTTTAAGCTCATTTATACCTGTATTAAATTGATTATTATCTTTATACTGATTGGTTGTGAGAATTACATCCTTATTACATCTATACATATTCATGAAATTGGTACCATTGAAAACTAATGATTTTTGAAAGAAAATAAAACACTTTATAAAACCCTTAACCGACAGGAGGTGATTGAGATACGAGAATAAGATTGTGAAAGTATATGGTTTGTGAAACCCCCCTTGCTCACCCATGGGTATTGTACTAAAGCATAGAGGCTAGGAAGGTGTATATGAGAGTCATACAATGGCTTATATAATTATTATCCCACCATCATTGCATTGCATTACATCATTTGCACTTGAATTTATGTGTTTATTACCATATACTTAGTTTCCTTATACCTATATATGTATTTATTTTGGTATTGATATTACAATTGGAGAATTATAAGGAGATATGATGTGAGCCACCATTGAGAAATTTTTATATGTATGTGGAAATGTTCTAATAATATTATGTACTAGTTTATTTTTCTACATTACTCAAACAATCTATGATGCCTACTAGGTACAAATGTACTTTATCGGTGCAAAACCCAGTACAGGTGTGACCCATAGTAGATGATTTGTGTAGAGAGAGAGCTATATTGAAGACTTGTGAACTCAATGTCCGAAGCCTTTTTCCAACCTCCCTCTGTCTATTATGTCTTTACTTGTTATTTTAAAGACATTAATGTATTATTCAGATTTTAGTATTGTAATAGATACTCTTTATAGTTATGACACTAGGTTTCATACTTATTTCAGATATTTCAGTTTTTGAATATTGTGGCTTGACTTCATTCTAAAAGACTTATATTTTTGTCATTTTTTTCCTATTTTTTTATTTCTTCCTTATTATGAATTTTTGGCTTACCTGCCAAGGTTGGGTCGGGATAGGTGCTCTCATGATCTTAAATTTTAGGTTAGGGCACTAGCATTTTGCATTTGAGTAATGACTCAGTCCGATTTCTCATGGAACTCAAAGATGGCAATGATTCAGTACCCCTATATAGATCCATTATTTGAACCATATGTTTCACGTCCCTCCCTTCATTAAAGAAAACTTACATTATAATTAATTGGTTCATGCAATGAGTTTATTTTCTTATTAAATGGTGTGATGTCTGATGGGTTCAAAATTCTTACCGCCTTGTGGTCAAAAAGTCACTCATAGTGTTGTGATTCAGTTGCAAATATAACAATCAAAAACCAAAATAAAGTATTTACTTGCCTCATCATCTTGCAACAATCATTCTCAACATTGGATGAATTTCCAATGCCCTCTATAAAGATCATTTAGCATCAATGGTGTTGTTCATTGGATGGATTGCACAAAAAATAGCAGCATTTTCTCCTTTATCATTTTTATAGAAGAGGTGAAGTCCCTGTTAGCTCTGTGTGGTCTAAAAAATTCTTTCTACAGCTCGACACTAGTAGAGTTTGGGAATTGTCTTTGTTTTTCTAATACTATACATGATCAGTATATTGATATATGATGGATGAAATATGTAACACCTCGCATTTTTGGACTAGACTTTGAACCGTTGTTCCTACATGTATAAACTCAAATCCCATAATTTATATTTGAATACATGTGTGATGATCATTATTCTAGTTTGAAGAGTGCTTAAGAGGTGAAAAATTTTCATAGGAATTACTTAAAGCAAAGTTGATCTAAGATCCTTCGATTCGGCCAAATTTCGATATTCGATTCCACAAGGGTCAAATTTTAATGTGTATAACTTTTTTTATATATGGAATTTTGCATCCCAAGACCCACCAAATTAAAGATAACTGAATTATATTTCCAATGATACAAACTTTGCCTTAATCCAATATCCGAGCAAAAAGTTATGTCATTTTTGTGAGAAACAGTAAGGTTCTACGATAGGCCCGTGCCACGGAGTCCATTCCCCTAGAATAAGGTCCACGTCGCTGAGGCCATTCCCCTAGAATAGGATCTATGTTGCGGAGGCTATTCCCCCACTATTCGTGATCTAAGGGGCTAAGTGAAAATTTGGTCCTTTCCCCTTAACCCCAGTCGTCCAAAACACGACTTATAACACTTAAAAGGGCATTATTTTCCCATAACCATCAAAATGTCTCACGTAGAAACCCTATCCCTCCCCAAGAATGATCAATTCAAGCCTCTCTTCCCAAGAACAATAAATTCAAGTTTTCTTCCTCAAGAATTTAAGAATTCAAGTTCCAATTTAAAGCTTTCTTCAAGCAGTCATCTAATTAAGGTATGTGGGGTTTGTGAACAAGGACATTCTTCCATACTTGTGCCCAAAAATTATTTTAAAGTTAAAGTTATATGGTTTTCAATTGGGGTTCATACCCAAATTATCTTGTCTTGAGTTCATCAAATTATCATGTGATTGAAGTATAAAAGTGCATACATATTCTTATCTATTTATGTTTCGACTTGAAAATACTCTATTATGAGTTGAATATCATGTGTTTGATTTGAAACATTGATTAATGATTTCCGATTGAGTTTTAATCATGATATTGCATTACACGTTATATGAAACAAAGTAAAAAATTCAAGGCTTGAGTTTAAACACTAAGTTTACAAGAAAGTTTGATCTTTTGATTCAATGACAAAGCTTGAAATCCACAATTGTTTATCTTAATTATGATTTAAAGTAAAGAGAAACATAGTTTGTTTCTAGTATTAAAACCCTTATGATATTTTAAGGTGGATTTCCTAAAGTATGAGCATATAAGTATTATTGGAGTAGTATTTAGAACCGATAAGGGAATGCGGATGAGCATATCCTTAATTTCTAGAAACTACGAGCCAGTGTAGGTTAAGATTTTACTCAATATGGATGAAGTTAAGGATAGTGATCACTAAGATTAAGGTTCTATTCTGATGGAAAGGGCAGAATAGCTCTCCCTAACATGGGTAAGACCTTGGAATCCATGGTAGCTCACATGGTTTATTTTGGTTAGAAGAACTTACCAAAAAAGAAAAAAAGGTAAAGCTTTTAGAATCTAAGTGTTATGGATCACAAAGTTATTCTTATGCTTCCTTACTCATGTTTATGATCTTGCAGTCCTTGTTTTATTCAAGATCAAGGTGAGTCATTTACACTTACCATGCATTATTGAAAGTTTATATGAATATTCAGTTATTATTTTACTTATGCATTCACCCCACATACTCGGTACATTCCAAAAGTACTGACCCATGTATATGTCTATGTGCTACATTGTCTCCCAAAAGAGTATAGAGTAGAAGAATCTTGGAATATAAATCACTAGGATAGTATTCAACAAGACATATATTTTGAGAGAATAATACCCATCTTAATAAGGAAAGCTATAGAAAAGATGTTTAAAAAGATGCAACCAATTTTTTACTCACTCAAGATTGTTTGGGGGAAGTTTTCAAGTCTCAAATGCATATCCATAGACTGAGATAGTTTAGATATTTAATATGCCTTACTTCCTCCCGGAGTGTATGTTTTGCTTCTGTGTTTCTTGTTTAATTTAGCTTAAGATCTGTCAACTTTTAATACATCATGGGTGCTTTTGAGGTCTAGTACTACAGTTGTTCCTGTATAAGCAACATACCTTGTCCATTTTAACTTACTAGGTTATTTGCAATATAATGTCTCCAAGCTGGATTTATTTTGTACATTTCATTTTGCACTTATTTAAATAAAGCGAACAAAATGTTGGCCTATCAGTCAGGCATGCGTTGTTTGGGGTAAACAATACATGAGCTTTTGTGTAAAGTTAATTGGATGCTTCAATTGGGATTTCCATCTCGATTATGTCTTGATTTCTTTAGGTAGTTTGTTCCTTAATTATATTCATGAGCTAGCCATTTTCCTTAGTAGTTTCATCCTATTATAATCTTGTATCGCTTTTGTGTTAAACTTTAAATCAACAGCCATCCCTACAACCTTTAATTTTAACTTTATATATAATAAAATCTATAAATCTAAGCATAGTGTGAATTGATGTCTTCCCGATTGAAGGAATCAAAATGATGAATGAGGAACAATGGAAATCAATTATTGAATATACAATTATTTCTCTCTGTTTCCCTTGGTAGGAAAAAGTAAAAATAAGTCCTATAATAGGAACATAGTCCAAAGGAATAAATATAGATAATGAACAAGAGTTGGTATCTTTCTTAAGAAATTGTATCAAAAAGTCGAGTAGTTATACTCCAAAATAATAATTGTCAAAACTAACAATAGATATAGATACACTATAAGAGGCTACATGTACATGACTATAGATACTAATAATCTCCATTTTCTTGTGGGTGAGTTCATATATAGAGTAATACTACTCATCAAAATTTTATACTTCTTTTCATCTGGTTCAAAACCTAATGAATAGTAATAACGTTCATATTCATCATTAAAGAAATTTAGCCATTTAAGGAAGGATAATATTTTGCTATTCTTGTAGTGGGATTATAAATAGCAGGATGATACTCGTTTGTTCTCCATAAGTAGAACAAACTATTAACATAATGATATTTAGCATATTTTATATTATCTAAATACTCAATACAAAGAACAAGGATTTTTGTTGTTCCACCTTTGAATCTATGGTCTAAGAAAAATTTCCATCCTCTGAATGCACGTAAGAGGGATTTTGTCATATTGGAATGAGATATAGAGCATCCATGATGTATACCTACAAAAGATAGATCAGAAACAATAATTATTGAATCAAAAAAGTCACTTGAGATGTGTTAAAGAATTGACGAGAAGCCTAAAACATATATCATAGAGAATCTCTGTAGGTATTGAATATTTTCTTGAATCACTCTTGGTCTTTTGGCTCACAATTGGGGAAACCATTTGTTACCATTAGCCTTACATTCACATAATATATTTTAATAATGAAAAACTAATAAACAAATATTTTTTAGGATACAATGATGATACAGTCGCATCAAAGAAGATCTCTCAAGAGCGACATATGGAAAAAATATCTCGCGTCGGTGCTGGATGTGGAATTGCATTGATCAAGGATATTATTAGATCCCTAAGTATAAGGGATATGATCAACAGTCAATCATAAGAAAATCTCTTGCGATAAGGAAAAGGGAATGAAAATCACACTCTCTACATGGAAATAGCTTATATGGACATGTATGGTTGTGAGCTTATATTCGAGAAATAGGTTACACCACAAGTATGGATATATCTGATATGGATGTACCACATGGTGAAATCCCTCAATAAAGGAATCAATTCAAATCATTGATTGAGAAGAAATCCCTTGGGTTTCCTTATGAAGAGAAGCAGCTGAAGAAGTTGAAGGATATAAAAGTAAAGACTGAAGACCGAAGACATCACACAACTTCATAGGACATTCTTAGTATGTATCAGTCTTAGTCTCAATAATGCTCTATACTTCTTAGTTTACAATAGTTACAAATGAGTAAGATCGACTCAACTTAGTCATACCAGTTGTGCCTGTGTCAGAAGATCTGAAAATCAATATAAGCTTCAGAACTTGTTCAATACATTTGTATTTTGACTCCACTTTGAAAAGCTCTAAGGAAACTTTTGAAACCCAAGGGGACTGAAAGAAGCACCACATTGGTGTTCCGAACCAGGATAAATCTTTGTGTCTTTATTTTAGTTACTTATTTACTTTCTTATTTGTTTGAATATAATTTGTTCTGTTAACTATACTGATCTGTAGGTGAGTTGATTGTCAAACCAGACTAGTTGACTCAAGAAAATCTTTTCAATTCCCTCTCTTTTGAATTTCAATTTGTATCAGAGCGGGTCTTACTAATAGTGTTGCTTAACCACATGTGAGCAAAGATCCAATGAAAAACTATCAGATTCCAGGAATTCTCCATTAAGACGACCACTCTTCCATAAGACCACAATACTTCAATGGACAACACTACTCTTATTGGAATAATAAATTGAAAATATTTGTTCAGTCAAATGACTTCCAAGTATGGGTTAAAGAAAAATAAAAGGAAAAGGAATCAAGTAGTGTTGACTTAGATGACTTTGAAAACTTTGAAGTCACCAAAGAACAACAAGAGGTAATTCAAAATAATGCAAGAGCTATAAGTTTACTTATTTATGATGTTAGTGGCAAAGAATATGACAAGATATAAACTTGTGAAACCACAAAAGAAATGTGTGACAAATTAGAAGTAACCTACGAAGGAGCCACCAAAGTTGAAAAGGCAAAATTTAGCGCTTTGGTCAATGAGTACGAGCTCTTTAAGATAGAAGAAAATAAAGGCGTGGAATTAATGCTTGCTAGATTTAGTAAAAATGTATGTGAATTGAAGTCCTTGGGAGTGATCTATCCACATAGTATGCAAGTCCAAAAGGTTGTAAGAATTCTCCTAAAATCATGAAAATTAAAGCTTGCATTCTAGAATATGGGGATCTCCATAATATGACCTACAATGAATTAAGAGGTAATACTATTGCCTATGAACAAAATTATATCAATAGGTACAACAAGGAAGAAAAGAAGAAACCAGTGGCCTTCAATGTTTTAGCAGCTGGAGAAGAAGAATACCTGAGGACAACATTGAGGGAATAACTCTCATTAATCGTTAAGTAAGGCAGATCATGAAACAAAGGAAACAAAGACCACATGGATTCAAAAACAATGAATTCACATGGAATGATAATCGTTATTATTATTGTGGAAAGACAGGTCACATTAAATAAAATAGTCTAGAATTGAGGAGAAGATCATCCAGAAGAAACCAAAACTTTGGGGCATAGACTGATGAAGATGAAACTGAAGAAGTGACAGAAGCAGCTAACATGTGCTTTATGAAAAAAGGTGAACAAAGTGATGTAAGACCCTATAATTTTCATAATTGCAACATTCTTTCAAAAAAAATTTGATATGATTACTGACGAGCTTCAATAAGTTATAGATGAATACAAAACTCGCTCAAGAAAAGAAAAATTAGGAAGCTCAATTAAAATGAAAGATTGAAGAGGAACGAAACAACTGGCAAGTTGAACTTAAAGCATGTCAAATTGAAACTGACTTACTTCAAGAAGAACTTGATGATGTAAAAACGCAATTAAACAGCATTAGAAAACCATCAAGTCGCAATTTCATAAGATCAAATTCCTTTAAAAATGAACCAAGTTCCTCATCAAGTTTATTTGAGTCGGCTAAAACCTTTTTCTCTTCATAAGGAGCAGTCTGTTATACTTATGGTAAGAAGGGGCACACAACTTTAGACAAAGGTCTAAAGGTGTGTGGGTTTGGAGACCCAAAGAAAGTACATCTAATCCTCAAGGGCCGAAGAACACTTAGGTACCTAAAGAAAATTAATTTTCTTATTTTACAAGAACATATCTGCAAAAGCTATAGGAAAGAAATGTGGGTCACCGACAACGGATATTCTAGACACATGACCAAAAAAAAGAAATTTTTTGTTCTCTAAAGAAAATAGAAAGAGGATTATCCACATTTGTATAACGCCATGATGTCATTGGAGTCGACTCAGTGAAGCTCAAATCCTCCTATGAACTTATTGAAGTATATATCATGGATGGACTTAAACATAACCTACTGAGTATCAGTCAACTATGTGACAAAGGATTCAGAGTCTACTTTAAACATGAGAGTTGCTCCATCAAACATGAAAGAAGTGACATTTCTCTTATCATTGAACGAGTTGATAATATTTATGTTTTTAATAATACTAACTTTCCTAATATGACATGGATTACTGTGCAAACCAATGACACCTAGTTATGGCACAAAAATCTTGGGCATGTCAGTATACATACAATGGAGAAATTCTCTAGACTTGAACTGGTGAAAGGTATGCCAAAGCTAAAGTGTAAAAATAATAACATATGTGATATTGTTAACTTGGTAAACATACTCGGACATTATTTAAAGTCAAAGATATTGTCACTTCTACTAAACCTCTTAAAATAATCAACATGGATTTGTTTGGCCCCAAAAAACCATAAGTATTGGTGGAAAAAGATATGCATTTGTTATTGTTGATGATTATTATCATTTTACTTAGGTAATATTTATTCCTCATAAGTATGAAACAATCACCAGTTTTGAGATCTTTTGTAGAAGAATACAACAATAAGAAGGATATTTCATCACCATGTTCATAGTGATCATGAAAGAGAATTTGAAAACAAAGTTATGAGGAATATTGTGCTCAAAATGGCTACTCTTAGAACATTTCATCTCCTCGATCTCCCCAACAAAATAGTTTTGTGGAAAGAAAAAACCAATCTCTTCAAGAAACTGCAAGAACCATGACTCTAGAATATAATTTACTAGAACATTTTTCGGCAGAAGTAGTAAGCACAAGATGTCACAGTCTCAACATAAGTCTCATCAGACCAATACTAAAGAAAACTCTTTATGAGATATGGAGAGGAAAAAATCCTAATATTAGTTACTTTCATCCTTTTGGATGCAAATGCTTCATCCACAACAACGGTAAGAATAACTTAGGGATGTTTGACCCACAAAGTGACAAAGGTATTTTTCTTGGGTACTCTTCCACTAAAGGTGCTTATAGAGCCTATAATAAATGAACTTTATATGTTAAATAATCTATACATATTGTATTTGATGAAGCTTATCATTCTCCTATGAGGTTGAGTTTTGTATGAAGAACAGGTAAATAAACTACAATCAGGAGCCAAAGCAGGCATAACTTCTAAACTATCAATTGGTGAGTCGACTACAACCTATATAGAGTATTCTCCCATTGATGAAACAACTAAAATAAATTTTCCAAGAGAATAGAGACACAATGCTAGTTTTACAAATGAATTTATCATCAAAAACCCATATGATAAGATGACGACAAGACCCTCATTAAGAAAACAAGTGTCCATTTCTTTTGTGTCTCAAAGAAATTCCAAGAATGTTAATGAGGCCCTCAAAGATGAGTCCTAGGTTGAGACCATAAAATAATAATTAGAATAATTTGAACAAAATCAAGTCTAAAATCTAATTGAAAGACCCAAGAACTACTCAGTAGTAAACTACCAGATGGATCTACTTGAATAAATTGAATGAAGAAGGTAAGGATATCATAAACAAGGCCAGACTTGTATCATAAGTCTACTACCACCAAGAATGTATTAATTATGATGAAACCTTTGCTCCTATAGCAAGGTTAGAGTCAATTTGAATTTTGTTATCTTTTACTGCCTCCAAATGCTTTAAATTATATTAAATGAATGTCAAGAGTGCTTTTTTAAATGGGTTTATTCATGAAAATGTTTTTGTAAAAGAACCTCCCAGTTTTGAAAATTTATCCTATCCAAACGATGTTCTTAAACTATCAAAAACACTCTACAGTCTCAAAAAAGCTCCAAAATCTTAGTATGTGAAGTTGAGTACTTTCATGTTAAACAATAATTTCTAAGAAGGTAAAATAGATACAACTCTTTTTACTCAAAAGCTTGACTCCAATCTACTCATTGTGCAAACATATGTTGACAATATTATCTTTGGTAGCCCTATGTTTCCTTGTATGAGAATTTTGCAAACTCAATTGAAGGAGAATTTAAAATGAGTCTCATGGGAGAGCTCATATTCTTCATGGGATTACAAATCAAGAAAAATCCCAAAGGTAATTTTATCAGTCAAGACAAATGTACGAAGGCCTCATCAAAAAGTTTGGTATAGAAAAGGGAAAGGCCTACGGAACTCCAATGATGCCCTCCACAAATCTTAATTCAAACCCATCTGGAAAAGATGTTGATAAAAAGAAATACAGAGGGATGATATGATCACTCCTTTACTTGACTGCTAGCCGACCAAATAACATGTTCAGCATGTTTAAGTGTGCAAGGTTCCAATCGACTTTCAATAAGTCTCATCCGACTGTCGTTAAAAAAATTATTCGATATCTCATCGGGACACAGGATATTGGCTATGGTACCCTCGTTTCTCTCATTTTGACTTAATTGGATATATAGATGTTGACTTTGCAGGTGATAAGAATGATTGAAAAAGAACTAGCAGAACATATCAAATTCTTGGTGATGCCCTGATTTTATGGCATAGCAAGAAAGAAACTTTAGTTGCTTTATCAAATACTGAAGCTAAATACATAGCCGTTGGAAGTTATGGTACTCAAACTATATGGATTATGTATCAATTACTTGATTTAAATTTTTCATTTGAATCTGTACCTATAATGTGCGTAAACACCAGTGCTATTAGTTTATCTAAATTTACTGTGCATCATTCTAAAGCTAAGGACATTGACATTAAACATCATTTTATTACAGATCATGTAGAAACAATAATTTTTCTCTTAAATTTGTTGATTCCAAAAATTAGTTGGCAGATATTTTTACAAAACCCTTGTTAGAAGAAAGATTTTGTTCCTTACAAAAAATGCTTGGTATTACCTACATTAATGACTTATGATTTTTTATTTTTGGTAACTCCTTGTCTGAATTAGCATCATCATCTTTTTACCCCTTTCTACTCCTTTTTTTTCTCTCTTTTTAATTACCACCACTTTACCTTTTTATTATACCACTATGTCTGCCGCCCGTCCTTTCACTTCAACAGTTACCTCTATTTACTTCACATCATTTCACCTTCCCCTATTTTATATATCCACCCCTTCATCTCTCTCTCTGCCTTTTCAAAACCCTTTCCAAGATTCTCTCTTTCTCTTAAATGACTAGAACTCGATCAATGGCTAATCTCACCAAAACCCTTCCCGACTGTCACTCTGATAATCATGATCTTGTGTTTATCTCTGGCTCTTCTGAGGAAGCCTATTCACATTTTCAAAAGTCATCTATCTCTAAGAAATGCTCCACCCTAAGCCCAAATTCATCAATCAAAAAATCTTGTTTGACTTCTCTAGATTGGCTTCCACTAGAGGACATGCATAAATTTTTGACTTGTTTGTAAAAGGATAAGTTTATAGCTTTTAAAAAACACTCAGTTGTTCCCAATCGAATAGTGAATCTCTCCCAATTGAAGAAATCTCACAATAACGTAAGTTTCTTTCACGAATCTCAAGATTTATCCCTGGTTTTTCATCTTTGTGGACGGGAAGTATATGAGGACCTTGTGCATATGTTTTATGCCAACCTTGGCCTTTCTCAAGATAGTGGCAAACTGGAAACTCTTGTGCTTCGCACAAGAATCATTCTCAATGATTTCTTGTTTGAAAAAGTTTTTGACTCTAAATTCTCTAGGATAATTCCCTTTATGAGTGGTTCCTGGCTTGAAGATTTTGAAATTAGCTTAGAGGAAGCTAAAAAGGTTGTGTCTGACCAGGACATAAATTCATCCAACTTTGGTCCCCGGTCTCTCTACTTTAAGGACTGAATCATGGCTCATATACTCTCCACCACACTGATTCCTGGAAAGGGTTATCTTGGCAATGTGATAAGTCATGATGTGTTTGTGTTGTACTTCATGGTGATAATGTATAAAATAAATTAGTCTATTTGGTTTCGAGAATACATGCTGGAAATTGTTGTTGATGATCATGCCTCCGCTAGCTTGTCATATGGACTGCTGATTACTAGAATCCTTTTCTATTATTCCATTGATCTATCTGCATACCCAGTGGTAGAATTCTCTGCATCTTATGATTCCAAGACCTTCCCTAGCATGGGATACTTCTTGTTGGACAAAGAATGGTGCAAAAAGGACTCTACAAAAGCAAAATTAGATCATCCTAAGGTAAACAAGTCTATATCTAACCCTATGCTTCCTATGTTGAAGGAATTGAAGGAGCTCGAGGATCGGCTAAAGACAATCAATAAAGGATTAATTCTTCTTCAGGAGTCAAATAACAAGTTGCTATAATTAGGGAAGGACACAAGCACTGATGTAGGCTAAGTAAGACAAATTATTGACGGATTCAAGAAGGAAGGAATCAAGCTCTTTAATAAGGTGTTTGCACGCGCCGCATCCATCAAGTCCAAACCAATTCTTCAAATAATGACCTTTATATATTAGTCCATAACTCCTATTCCTCTTTCTCTAAGAATGTTGAAAAATCATATGAGCATTTCTGTCAAAACATGCATAATACTCTTACCTACTTTCTTGTCGATTGTTAAGATGATGACAACTATATAAAAAAGGATCTTGTCCCTTTTTATTTTAGGGTTGTACATGATATTTAACACACCCTGCCATATTCTTTTTTTGGATTGTACTTTGACTGCTTATTTACTATGTGCCTATTATTTCTCTTTTCCTGTATTTTATTGTGTGTTATTCTTTTCAATCATGTCAAAAGGGGGAGAACAAGGAAAAATCAAAAAGTCCTTTGAGTCAGGGGGAGCAAGTCGAATACTGGAGCATGGAAGTCAAATGATTCTCAAAGACAAGAGAGCGAACAAAAAAGTGGGAGCTAGTCGACTACAGGAACAGGAAAGTCAGTTGATGTTTATTATTTGCCATTACCAAAAAGAGGGAGATTGTTCCCCGCATATTCACATAATATATTTTAATAAGGACAAACTAATAAGAAAATATTTTGTAGGATATAATGAAGATACAATCACATAAAAGAAGATCTCTCAGGAGCAACATATGGAAAAAATATCCCGCATCAACGCTTGATTTGAAATTGCAATAATCAAGGATCTTGTTAGATCCCTAAGTATAAGAAAGATGATCGATAGTCAATCACAACAACATTTCTCATGGAAAGGCAAAAGGAAAGAATATCACACCATCTACATGGATATATCTGACATGGATATGTATGGCTATGAGTTTATATTCGAGAAAAAGTTTGCACCACAAGTATGGACATATCCAATATGGATTTACAATATGGTGCAATACTTCAATCAAGGAGTCAATTAAAATCCTTGATTTAGAATAAATCCCTTGGGTTTCTTTATATATAATAGAAGCTGAAGCAGTTAAAGGATATAAAAGAAAATAATGAAGACCGAAGACAACACATAACTTTAAAGGACATTCTTAGGGTGTCTCAATCTTAGTCTCAATAAAGCTTTGTACTTCTTAGTCTACAATGGTTACAAAAAAGTAAGATCGAGTCAACTTAGTCATACCATTTAAGGCTGTGTCACAAGATCTAAAAATCAAAATAAGCTTCAAAACTTGTTCACTACATTTGTACTCTGACTCCACTTTGAGGAAACTTTTGAAACCCATGGGGACTGAAAGAAGGCACCACATTGGTGTTCTGAAATAGGATAAATATTTGTGTCTTTATTTCAATTTCTTATTTACTTGCTTATTTATTTGAATCTTATTTGTTCTGTTAAGTATACTAAACCGAGAGTGAGTTGACTGTCAATGCAGACTATTCAACTTAAGAAAAGTTTTTCCATTCACCCCTCTCTTGAATTTCAGGTAAGTCAATTAGTTCCATGTTATTCTCCTTAGGTATTGATTACTTGAATGATTCCATAAGAAAAACATTAATGGGGAATAACATATATCAAGAAGTTGAAGCACATACCTTTACCTTTTTTGAACTGGAAATAGAAACTATAGTTATAAACTTTGAACTGACGCAATAGAATCTCAAAAAATAAAATTCAGTGTACATGTAGATATCATAGGAGAAAGGCAAAAAACCTAGTAGAATTCTATATTCTTCTAGTCTCCAAAGTAATATATAGGTGTCACTCCAATGTCTAGGTAGACTTCATTAATTATTAATTATTCTAAGTACATGTATGAAATAATATTAGAAAAATATATCTAATATTAGCTAATGTTAATTAGACTTTTATTAATTACTTTTGATTAATGAATGTCTATGTAATGCCGCAAATCTGGTACCCAAAATGCTACACGGTGACCATGACCCCAAAGGATGATAAGATAACCCATGACTGATATCTGAAAATTGAGCACTGAATATTAGTAATAATATCGTAAATGCGGAAACATAAACTAAAAGGCCATAAGGTTCAATACTAGTACATAACTAAAAAATTTTGTATAACAATACTAAAAAAGCTGAGATAATTGTCTGAACATACTATAGTCTGAAAGGCTCTAAACTATCTGAATAAGGAGTTGATGGCACATTTCCCCAACTAACTCCAACTACTGAAATAAACTGAAATATGAATTAGCAATGAAATCATCAAGTCCTCAAAGGATGAGGACTCACTGCTAACTCTGGTTGCTGAATTGGGATGCTACTGGTTCTCTGGAGCTCGTGCTTTTAAACCTATGGTATAGGACACCATAGCACAAATGCGTCAGTAATTTGATTGTACTGGTATGCAAGTGAGGTAGGCTGAATGCAATAGGTTTATATGCATGAACAATACTAACTGACTGACTAACATGAACATGAGAATACATGCATGCATACGTAACTATAACTGAGATCCTGATAGGACTGAATACTGAATTCTAACTACTGAGTCTACTGACATTGACATTTCAGTCACTGATGAGTGATAAAATGATACTGTACTACTAAATACTGAGGGACTGATACTATGTTACTGATACATGGATAACTGTGTCTGATAGTTTTGATTATGAAAAACTGACCTAGTTGACTGTATCTGACAGTCCTGAAATTGAATGCTAATAACATAAGTTCTGATAACTGATATAAATGATAGCATGAATGACTGTATCTGACAGTCCTTAATCTGATGGAACTATCTGAGTTCCATTCTATATCTGAGTTGACTATATCTGATAGTCCTAAAATCTAAAGAACTATCTGAGTTCTTTTATTGAGGCTGAGACTAAGACTGAAACTGTAACTGTGGGAAGTAGTCATCTAACCGACATGCCCCTAATACACCATTATGGCTGAGTTGGGGTCCAATCTGTAATTCCAATTGGAAGGGTGTCAATACCGCACCACTGGTAAGGACAACATGTGAGCAACCCTCACAAAATAGGTAATTCTAGTGAGAACGATGGGAACCCTCATATAATAGGTTAATCCACCTCATCTACCATCATATAGCAGGTTATGATGTCTCAACCTATACAGGCTACATAGTTCTGGAATGCAAGGATTAATTCTAAGAATCACACCCTCATATAACAAGTGAGTTCCCATCCTTGGGTTCACTCGGTGCTAATTTCTACTCCCATCTGAAAGACACTGAACTGATTAACTATGCTTAACTGATACTAGTGGTATTGTTTACCGGAGCTAAACTAAACTTAATTTACTGAGTTCCATTGACTGATAGAATATACTGAGTTCAGAGGGTTAAATGATAATATTGAAGTTACTGAGATTGACTGGGAATACTGAGGTTATTGAGATTAGTGGGTACTGAGATCACTGAGATTACTGAACTACTGAGATTACTGAGATTTCTGGGTTTTCCTGAGTCATATGACTGAATGAGTTCCATGGGTCATAGCTTGACTGAGAGTATTGTGAAAACATGACATGGCTCTAGCCACATAACTAAATTATCGGGTACGAGTACCCCCAGGACTCGATGGAAGGAAACTGGCCAAGCATAACTTACTGGAACATATAACTAACATCATAATCCATAATACATTTATAGAAGCATTTTACCAAAATATCTGATAGGCATAACTTGTACATACATGGGGATTTCATGATATCATACTAGTTGGGTATTGTTTGTTCATCTAGGCATTTAATCAAACACATGGTAGGCATAGCACATGTAGAAAACATTATAAAACAATTAATCATCATGATTACTCTCTAATTTCCTCATCCTAGGGTTCATTCATAGGTTCACATGAATATACATCTATACAAATCAATTCCACATAAAATTGATCGCCCAACATTGATTTGAATTCAATTGATCATTCTCAACATAAACAAAATAAACCCAACATGAAATTTATAAATAAATCCATAAACTTAAACATAGAAAAGAGATTCTTAGGCTTCATGGACAAAGGAGTCCATGAATGAATACTTCGCATACCTTAGCTTGTGATTCTACGAAATTAATGAAAAGATTCTTGAAATTTGGCGATGAAGTCCCTTGGAATTGAACCTTCTATGAAAACCCTAGGGTTTGTTCTTGAGAGTTTTTGAGAGTAATTGAGTATAAGGTGCTGAAATATGGACAAATCTCATGTTATAAGTCTTATATATGGTGAAAAGCTAACCCTTTTAAACCTAGGACACGTATATTATTTTTGAGAAAATTTCCCAATTTTCATCCTTGGCACGGCGCGCCACTATCACGCCAAGTCACTGGAAAGTGACAAATGGGAAATTGCTCGGTGGCATAATGCAGAGCTATCACGTTGCTACCTTTTCTATGACCTGTAAGTTTGAAGCAATGCGCCACTATCGTGGAGCAACACTGGAAATTGACAATTGCCTTTTGAGCTATCTCCGCGACGCGCTGAAGGCTCAGGTGATACACTGTATCACTAAAAAGGCTCTAACTCTTCGCCCGAGTGTTGGATTTGGGCGAATTTGGTATCGATGGAAATCTTATTTGATTTCCCACATGATAAAAAGTGAAAATCTTAAACATACCACGTGTACAAAAGTGGATTCATCTTTCAAAGAAAGTTTTTAAAATTCTTGGGAAACTTTTCAAGCTAGGAAAAGTACGAGATATTAAAATATCTCCCCCTTGAGAACATTCATCCTCGAAAAAGATTGTGTAAGAGGGAAAGAATACAAACTAATGTACATACTGAACATGACTGGCTTGAACATGATTTCATGACTGACATGACTGATGGTTGAATATAACATACTGAACATGCATATTTGATGCATGACTGATAAGCTGAATTCATGCATATTTGATGCATGGATAATTGACTCATAAATACATGACTCAATATTCTAATGAACTGAATTTCTCGCATTGAGAATGCATGTCTGATGTATGATTACATAACTAAACTGTTATATGAATACATGACTGAATATGCAAGAGTACTTAGTACCAAGTTTGTAATAGGGATCTGAGCATGAACTGAATACCAAGTTTGTAATGGTAGTTTGAACATGGAACTGTGTAAGTTCAAGAAAAACTGTTACGTAAACTGAGAAGTACTGATGAACCCATGATTTTGATAGAAATATGCATGAACGGGGACATGAGAACATAAATGATTCTGGTCTGATATGTGACATACGAACTAAACATCATGAATAGAACTGAGCCTCTGAATACTTTTCCCAAAGATAAGGTTGGGACTTTGAGGGTCAACTTATAAGTACCCTCTACTCTAAACTATATTCTTTTTTAGAAGAACGAATGAGATATTCTTTTCATGAAAGTTTGGGGGTTTATAGTTTATCTCCCCCTTGGGACACTAGGTTCCTTAAGGAATACTGGCTCAGCTGAGCTGCTGACAAAAACTGAGGAGATGCATAAGGCACCTAGGAACTGATTCATAACTAATTATCTGAGATCTAAGACTTAGGCATGATACATGAACTGAACTAAGCTTGCACCTATCTGATTGGTTCATCTTAGAATGATTACATCCTTTCATGAGATTTCGGCTAGAAAATATAGTTGGGGACATGGAAACCAAACTGTACGAATTTGTTTGTATAAGAAAGCTGTGTAAGAAGATCATAACTTGATTGAGATTTGGTAAGATGAGTTGAGGCCTACGAACACCATTTAAGATAAAATTACTAAGCCTCTTGTACTGTAACTAAGACTACAGAAAAGATTCACGTGGATACTGAGCATGAATACATAACCATACTAACTTATCCAATTAACTAAAGGACTAATAGCTGAATACTGAGTCTGTAGGATGGGACTGTACTTAGTCTTGAATAACTGGAATACAACTGCAGAGAGTTATGCATAGGAGATAAGGATTGACTGAGTAACATGAGGTAACTGGGCATGGATTTATGAAAACTATATTACCTCAAGAATGCTAGGCTAAGCGTCTAATATGATTGGTAACATTCTGTAAACTGAAGTATTGAGGTACTACTGACTGAGTAATCGATAACTATAACATTGTCAAGCTAACCTAAAACTGGACTGAATTTCTAATAACTGACGTTTAGACTGGTGCTAAAGTATTTGATTCTGGGACTGAATGTTGATTACTAAAACTGAACACTGAAATTATAACTGAGATGGTAACTGAATTTGGATAGATGCATGATAAGGACTGATATAGATCAAGGATCTGAACGTATACTCGTACTCTATATTTTCCCCAACTTATAAATACAACCTCTTGTTAGCTATTTACTTGCACACTACTACAGTATTCAAGCCTATTATCATAACTGCACCTTCGTGTAAAGCAAGCATGCAACAATATCCTCTTAACATGAATCAGTTACTCTCTATCTTCTAAGTAACTACTAATTACTACACTATTTTCACAAAGAGAGCTCACTAAAGGGTTAAATCAGGAGGACCTGAAGCATGAATGGATACTGACTGAACTTTACACTTGAACTGTAGCCTGAGGAATAGAATATTAATAACATGGATTCACCAAAATGGTTTGAACTGAGGATATACATAACATATTTGAGTTTGGCTGCTCACTAGAATTGGAGCATGGGTCATATGGACTGAGCATACTGTAAAGCATGACATGAGTATGTGGGTCACGAGCTGCATGACCTGAGTCTTAAATTTCTGAATTTGTGAGACATGATCCGTAACACTGAAGGAGATAGAACTGAACTACTTATGCTGGGAACTGAAAGCACACACAATACGTGGAAAGTGCGTGAAAGTAGGTTTTGTTCATGGAACTAATTCGTATTGCCGGCTAAACTGGGACCCCTTATACTGGGAACTGAAATCGTACATGATTTATGGAAAAATACATGAGTTGACATGCAAATCCTGAGTGGATTTCCTAATATCTGAAGTGTAAAACTCTGCACTGAGATAAGGATGGGTCGGGAATCATCTTCCCTTGCTGCTTTCTATACATACTGGCACTACTACTAGAATTTGGGAGCCTAAAATAGGTCACTCGATCTATCATCTCCCCCTTGGCTTTAATCTATAATTACAAGTCTGTAAATACTTTACTAAACTCTGAACTAAACCGCAATCATCATCACATACTTACATTTTGTTCAACACATGTTTGCCTTACTAGACACATCATCTAGTTCTATTTCTTCATATACTACTAATATCACATCCACACCTTAAAGCCTAATGTCAAACCAATAAACTTAAATTCTTGGCCGTATTGTTCAAGCCTACCGATTCACTTTGGTACAACTATCCCCATGGATACATAATCTGTTCAACCTGGATTATGTTATCCCAATCTACTACTGCTAAACTCCTGAGTTCATGCTTCTCACTCTAGGTCATATGATATCATAAAATTTTGAGAAGAGATCTAATGACATATGAGTTCACATGATCATGAATAAGAGTTGTACAACTCTGGAACATAACTGAACTGATGGGATACTTTTGAGCTTGTGGGCAATCCCATAACTGACTGTAGGGTCTGTCTGAGAAAGCCCTATCTATAGGAATCTAGCTTCACTATTTTTGTTACCTTGAAAGTAAGGTAAAGTTAACATGCGTAAAGCATGATGAGAATCTACACGAGTTTCTTAAAGAACCTTTCTATAGCATGATCTGAGACATGAAATAAGGAAACTTTTTCTAAAACATCTCATAGCCTCCTGCACATAAGTGTGGTGCATAACACATGCATGTAAAAGACTCTACTAGATGCGGCATTCAAACTTCCTAGGATACAATTGAACCTTAGGCTCTGATACCAAGTTTGTAACACCCCAAATTTGGTACCCAGAACACTACACGGTGCCCATAACCCCGAAGGACCACAAGCTAATCCATGACTTATATCTGTAAACCGAGCACTGAATAATAGTAATAATAGCGTAAATACAGAAACATGAAATGAAAGTCCATAAGGTTCAATACTAGTACATAACTAAAAAATTTGGTATAACAATACCAAAACAACTGAGATAATTGTCAAAACATACTGTAGTCTGAAAGCCTCTAAACTGTCTGAAAAAGGAGTTGATGGGATATATCCCCAAATAACTCAAACTACTAAAATAAACTGAAATCTGAATTAGTAATGAAATCATTATGTCCTCGAAGTATGAGGACTCACTGCTAACTCTGGTCGCTGAATTGGGATGCTACTGGTTCTCTGGAGCTCGTGCTTCTAAACCTATGGTATAAGACACCATAGCGCAAATGCATCAGTACTTTAAACGTGCTAGTATGCAAGTGAGGTAGGCTGAATGCAATAAGTTCATATTCATGAACAATACTAACTGACTGACTAATATGAACGTGACAATACATGTATGCATATGTAACTATAACTGAGATCATCATAGGACTGAATATTGAGTTCTGACTACTGAGTCTACTGATATTGACATCTGAGTCACTGATGAGTAAGAAACTGATACTGTATTACTGAATACTGAGGGACCGATACTATGTTCTGATACATGG
Organism: Capsicum pubescens; assembly: GCA_030864215.1. Taxonomy (NCBI): domain Eukaryota; kingdom Viridiplantae; phylum Streptophyta; class Magnoliopsida; order Solanales; family Solanaceae; genus Capsicum; species Capsicum pubescens. The sequence continues at coordinate 326,342,644 of CM061548.1, forward strand.
ATAACTGTGTCTGATAGTTTTGATTATGAAAAACTAGCCTAGTTGACTGTATCTAACAGTCCTGAAGTTGAATGCTAATAACATAAGTTCTGATAACTAATATAACGGATAGCATGAATAAATATATATGACAGTCCTGAATCTGATGGAACTATCTGAGTTCTGTCCTATATCTGAGTTGACTGTATCTGACAGTCCTAAAATCTGAAGAACTATCTGAGTTCTTTTACTAAGGATGATACTAAGACTGAAACTATAACTATGGGAAGTAGTTATCTAACCGACATGAACCTAATACACAATTATGGCTGAGTTGGGGTCCAATCTATAATCCCAATTGGAAAGGTGTCTATATTGCGCCACTGATAAGGATAATTTGTGAGTAACCCTCATATAATAGGTAACTCTAGGGAGAACGATGGGAACCCTCATATAACAGGTTAAGCCACCTCATCTACCATCATATAGCATGCTATGATGTCTCAACCTATGTTGGCTACATAGTTCTGGAATGTAAGGATTTCTTCAAAGAATCACACCCTCATATAATAGTTAAGTTCCCATCCTTAGGTTCACTCGGTGCTAATTTCTACTCTAATCTGAAAGACACTATACTGATTAACTGAGCTTACCTGATACTAGTGGTATTATTTAGTGGACCTAAACTAAATTGAATTTATTAAGTTTTGTTGACTGACGAAATGTAATGAGTTTTGAGGGATGACTGATAATACGGAAGTTATTAAGATTGACTGGGAATACTGAGGTTATTTTGATTACTGGGTATTAAGATCATTGAGATTACTGAACTACTGAGATTACTGAGATTTCTAGGTTTTCCTGAGTCATATGACTGACTAAGTTCTATGGATTATAGCTTAACTAAGAGTATCGTGAAAACATGACATGGCTCTAAGCACATAGCTAAATTGTTGGGTACGAGTACCCCCAGGACTTGATGGAAGAAAACTGACCAAGCATAACTTACCTGAACATATAACTAACATCATAATCCATAATACATTTATAGAAGCATTTCACCAAAATATGTGACAGGCATAACTTGTACATATATGGGGATTTCATGATATCATTCTAGTTGGGCATTGTTTCTTCATCTAGGCATTTAATCAAACACATGATAGGCATAGCACATGCAGACAACATTATACAATAATTAATCATCATGATTCCTTTCTAATTTCCTCATCCTAGGGTTCATTCATAGGTTCACATGAATATACATCTATAAAAATTAATTCCACATAAAATTGATCACCCAACTTGGATTTGAATTCAATTGATCATTCTCAGCATAAACAAAATAAACCCAACATGAAATTTATAAATAAATCCATAAACTTAAACTTAGAAAATAGATTCTTGGGCTTAATAGACGAAAGGAGTTCATAAATGAACACTACGCATACCTTATCTTGTGATTCTACCAATATTGATGGAGATATTCTTAAAATTTAATGGTAAATTCCATTGGAATTGAACATTCTATGAAAACCCTAGGGCTTGTTCTTGAGAATTTTTGAGAGTAATTGAGTATAAGTTGTTGAATTATGGCCAAATCTCATATTATAAGGCTTATATAGGGCGAGAAATTAATCCTTTTAAACCTAGGACACCTATTTAATTTCTGAGAAAATTTCTTGATTTTCATCCTTGGTGCGATGCGCCACTATCGCGCCAAGGCAATGGAAAGTGACAAATGGGAAATTGCACGGTGGCGCGATGCGTAGCTATCACGTAGACACCTTGTCTATGACCTGGAAGTTTGTCAAGATGCGCCACTATCATGGATCGACACTGGAAATTTACAATTACCTTTTGAGCTATCTCCGCGACGCGCTAAACGCTCTGGTGATATACTATATCACTAAAAAGGCTCTAACTCTTCGCTCGGGTATCGTATTTGGACAAATTTTGTATCGATGGAAAGCTTATTCGATTCCCCACATGATAAAAAGTGAAAATCTTAAAAATAACACGTGTAAATAAGTAGATTCATCTTTCAAATAAAGATTCTAACATTCTTGGGAAACTTTTCAAGCTAGGAAAAATATGGGGTATTACAGTCTACTTGTGGAACTCAAAGCGAATAATGACTACGATTCTCACCCCTAAATAAATAAATTGTGTTAAACCCTTAGTTTTACCATCCTTCACCCAATCCTCTCTTGGGTTCTTTAGTTGGGAGTAGCATTTCGATTACGTCTTGACTTTTTAGGTATTTCTTTCTTGATGATTTTCTAGAGAAAAAGGCTTATGGTCAAGCTATCCATTTTCATACTTCCTAGAAACCTTACAATAATAAATCAATTTATTTTCATATTTATTTTTATATGAGCATGGATCCATTTGGTTTAGCTTGTAGCTATGACCTATTTTTATTTGTGTCAAAACTTTTTTTCCCACAGTTATCTTTACTCTTTACTGTCTATAAATTTATGTAGCTACCTATTTTTATGATTAAATTGAGGGCTTAACTCTTCTTGAGGGCTTAACTCTTCTTCTCTTGTTTAAGATAAGAAAACTAGAATTTATCGCACATCTCTAATCATTACAAATTAACTTCCACGTAAAATGAACAAGGTTAGAATACCTTTGGCTCGCTTCTCTGTCCTGATTTGCATATAAGCGGGATAAGGGGTGGCTTTGTGTAATCTTTATATATTTTGTTCAATTTCTGGACATTTTTGTTGCCACTGTCATATGATGCTCTGTGTTTCACGAAGTTCTTACTCTCTTGAAGTATCATATCTGGTGATGTACAGCTATAATTAGTTAACACTAAATGAGTTTCAGAGATCATCAATACAACTATTTTTTTTTATTTCATACTCTTTTTTAAGCAGTGGTTCAAGCTCTCATAGCTTCATTCATTGAACTTTGAAGTGAACTATATGAACTTTCATAATGGATAACAACTCAAATATTCATATCTGTTTTATGGAGTACACTTCAAATCTCTTTCTTTTACCGAATTCAGATATACTTTTGTTGTCCACTATGTCCTAAATGTTTTATATCTAATGTGTTGATATACAATGAGAAGAAGAAGGAAGATAGGGATTTACGCAAGCTCCATATGTTAAAGGAATAAAGTTTCCATAGTTTATGCTATTTTTTATTTGTTTTATAGAGTTTCTTATAATATTTAAGGTACGATTTATTCTATTATGAAGAAGTAAGTTTCTCCTTGTTTTACCCTTGTCATTAACTGTTCATTCCATAAATTATTTTTTTAATATTTTTTGAAATGCTAGTAATTAATCATAGTATTATGGTAAATTTACTGAAATCTTGCTCTAAACTCCGGCCATTTCCTTTTAGTAAATGGTCATTTTCTTTTACCTGCGCCAAAACTATCCACTAGCCAAGAACCCCCCCTAAAATTCTCTAAAATGGAACCTTGTTATAAAATAATAATAAAATTTCATGATAAAAAGATATATATCCCTTGAAACTGAGGTAGGTAGGGGGGAGATTGAGAGATTTTGTTTCTCTTCAAATTGACATAAAAAAATAGTTGTACTATCTTCTTATTTAAGAAGAATAGAGTGTCAATACCTCATATTGTCAATCAACTTAGGAAAATATCTCACTAAAGTGATTTGTCCTTTTTTTTATTCCAATAATTTCAATCAACTTTTTACATTTTCCTAACAAACTAATAATTGTTAAAATAGTCCTTATTCTTTGAGAGAGAGAAAAAATAGTCCCTTAAGTTAAATTTTGAAATGGAATGATCCATATTCTTTAACAATTTGAAATACTAATAACTTTTTAACTATAAGAAATAATGCGTACAGTTTTAATTCAACTTCTAGTTGTACTATTAAAATAATGTAGTCCACCAAAAAATGAGATTGATGGTAAAAAAGTTATATGCACTCTATTTGTTTGGAAACTTAGTAGTTCTATGATAAAATAATATTTTATATTTATTCATTTTGTGATTAATCTTTAATTTTTGATAAAATAGTTCAAAGTTAGTCACTAGTTTCTTCTACTCCAAAAATTAATGTTAGAAAATTCATAATTCATATAGAAGACGATGAATTCGTTCCACATCTCCCCCCTCCCCTCTCCAAAAAAAAATAGGATCTCTAGATCGTAGAAAAACAATCATATGTAAATATTTTAAAGAAATTAAGGACATCATGATAATATCGTAAATCATTCAATGTTAAATAAAACTAGAAAATTTCATACAACCATTGTGTAATTTAAGAATGTTAAAGTTTTCAAATATTAATTTTCTCATTTCTGAGATAATATTTGAGAAAAAAATTATATTACCTCATCAACTTGACTTTAAAAACTAAATACATCTCTCAATTTTATTTTATTTTATTTGCTTTTTAATATTGTGATATTTCTTTATAATTTACATTACTTTCTCTGTGTTAGTTGGTCATCTTATTAAAAATATCCAATTAATGTCATTAATAGTGCTAAAAGGTAAAATAGTAAAATTTGTTATTTAATTTATGATTTCTCAATCATCGGGTAAAATGATGTGTGCACAACTAAAATGAGACCGGGGGGAGAGGGGGTATGTAATAAATTAAAATATGGAATATAGTTGGAGGCCTACCAATATTTCATATAAAAGAATAAAGACTATTTAAATTCACGATTTAAATTAAGGGACTAGTTTGGTCATTTTCCTCTCAAAAAATAGGGACTATTTTAACAACTGTTAGTCTTTAAGGAAAATTTACAATGTTGAATTAAATTATTGGAACAAAAAAAGTTTAGATTTTCCAAAGTTGATTGACAATAGGAGGAATTGGTTCTAGAATAGAAGCTACTACACAAGTTGTCTACTTGTGCAAGATTATACAATTGCATGCTTATCCAATTGTAAGTTTATCCAATTGCATGCTTATCTGTTTGCAAGTTTATCCAATTGCATGCTTATCTGACTGCAAGTTTATCCAGTTGCAACCTTAATCAAAAAATTGTGTAATGAACATCCACAATATGTGTATTTATAAACACCCAAGTTTTTTATGCTCCTATAACTTTCTCTGAGCAATAAAAATTCCTTGTGAAGATTGACTATCCTCCATTTCCAAAAAATAAGTCATCTTCCCCAGGTCATTCATTTCAAAGACCTTCTTCATTCTATGATAGACTTTGTGATGCTACCAGTCACCAACAGGTCGTCAACATTAAGGGGAACTATAAGAAAGTCAACATTTTGAAGTCTAATATACATGATTGCTTCATTGAAACTTCTGTTAAACCCCAAATTCAATGAGTAACTATCAATCCATACATGCTAGGTCCTAGGTGCCTATTTCAATCCATAAAGTGTTTTTTTAACAAGTATACCTAATCTCCAGATTCCCTTAACCTTCAACCTTCTCTACATAAATTTTCTCTTTAATAAACCTATTAAGAAAAGCATACTTTACGTCAGGTTGAAATACTTTCCACCATTGGTATCTTTCAACCGCAAGAAGCAATCTGATGGTATTAAACCTTGCAATTGGTGCAAAGTTTTCAAGAAATTACTTTCATATTGTTTGGTGTACTTCTTTACAACCTTCCTTGCTTTGTACTCATTAAGTGTGCCATCTGAGTTTAACTTAGTCTAGAATACCCATCTACTTCAGAGAACCAATCTATCATGAGGTCTAGGTACAGGTACCCATGTATTATTCTTGTTAATCATATTGAATTCATCCTCCATGTAAGCTCTTCATTCTGGAATCCGCGATACAACATCACATCTTCGAATATATAAACATTACATCTGCTATATATATCTTCGATTGATATGATACCTCTTATCGTGAAATTATCAAAATTATTTTCATCTGGAATTAAGTTTCTCTTTGGACACTTTATCTTGACTAGTCATTTGTAAAGAAGAAACAACCATCTTCTTCCAGTCTCATGCAACATTCTCATAAAACTTAACATTTCTACTTAGGATTTTAAAATCCTATAGCCTTTAGAAGTGCTGCTATATCCCACAAATATTCCAACATCATCTCTTTAATCAATTTTATCCTTTTTAACTTCAGGAATGTATGAGTAACATATGTAGCCAAACACTTTAAGATGTAAAACTAACGACTTAGTTCAAATCCATGCTTCATATGGTGTCTTCCCTTCAATGGCTCTCGCAGGAAATCTATTTAGGAGATAAACATCAGTTCGACAACTTCAACTCTTAACAACTTAGGCAGTCCTTTCTAAAATAGAAGACACCTAGCCATATTTATAATGGAACTATTTTTTCTTTCACTCAAACCATTCTTTAGTGATGTGTAAGTGACAATAATTTGATGATGAATTCCTGCTTTTAGAAGAAAATTCTTAAATTGATTGAAAGTGAACTCACTCTCGTGATTAGACCTTAAGGTATTTATAAAACTTCCACATTAGTTTTTAATAGTTGATGCAACTTCTGAAACACAACAAATACTTCACATTTATGCTTCAAAAAGTAAACCTAACAACACCTTGTAACATCATCAGTGAATAAAAGAGGTATCCATTGCCACTATAAGAAGGAATTCTCATAGCTCCACACACATCAGTTTATTAGTTGGATCTTTTTAGTAACCCTCTAGGCTTGTTTAATAGGAACTGGAGATTGACTTAGCTTCCCAATTTGAGAAACTCCACAAAAATTAGAGTTTTTATTTATCAAAGGCAAATCTGTCACAAGCTCCACATATTGCATCATTTTTAAATATTCAAAATTAGTATGGCCAAGACTTTTATGCCAAACATTACTTTAATATCATGCTGACATAAGCTCCAATTTCAGTATGTTTCCAATCATGAAGGAAACTTCTGTTGTTCATTTTGACTCAGAGAAAAGCATAATTACTATCAAGCAAATGGCCAACACTGAGAAGACTTTGGATAATTTTAGGAAGAAATAATACACTAGGTATAAGCTTTGTATCTGAGGAAGTTTGAACGATAAATACTTATTTGCCCTTTGCATCTAAGAGTCTATCATCTCCAAGTCTAAATTTGAAAAAATATTTTTTGTTCAAATGTTCAAAATTGTTCAAGTTAGATGTCATATGATCTGTTCATCCACTATCAACAAGCCACACATGATGATCAGGATATGCTATATTACATTCTCTGATAATAGAAGCAACAAAAAACTTCACTCCATGATCTTTAATATTTTCATCAACTTAGACTTAAGCTAGACGTGCTTGGTTTTTTTTGCACGCCTTATCCACAGGACTAAAATGTTTTCATACTTGCATTGAACTCCAGGTCTTTATTAACAAAACTTCTCCTTATGATTGGTCTTCTTACAATAGGGACAAGGTGGATACATCGATCTTCTATATCTCCCACTATTGTTATATTGCTCCTTCTTTTCATTGCCATGTCTTCTATTTGATTTTTCTTTTGATTAATCATTAGAATGATCTTTAGACCTTTGAGCAGCCACAAGAGCAATTTCACTTGAATTGTCTTCCTCTCTAAAAGATTTTCTTTGCTCCATAGCTTGAAAAGCATTGGATAGTTCATTCAATGTGACATAATACATACCCCAAGTATCTTCTATTTAAGATATTTTTGCATTGAACTTTTCTGGAAGTGCCACCATCACCTTCTCAATAATTATCTGTTCTTCTAATTTTCACCCAATAATCGGATTAACAGTTTTCATGATCCTATCAATATAATCTTTCACCTTTTCATTCTCTTTCGTCATTGACATCTCAAATTCTTTTCTTAGATTCAATATTTGCATTTTCATTGTCCTATCACTCCCCTGAAATTCATGCTTCAACATATCCTAAGCTTTTTTGACAGTTTCACATGTCGTGATCCTTATAAAAATTTATTCTTAGATGGTTACGTTAACGAAAGACAAGTCTTTTGGACCTTTTGCAATCTCTTCTTTCAAATTTGCTAAAGGGCTGGGTTTTCTCTCAAAGGACCTAGAGCACTGCCTCTTTCAACATACCTCCATAATCCAAGAACCTTCAAGTATGTCTTCATCTTTACTGCCAAAACATAGTAATTCTCGCTATTAAAGAGAGGATGCGAAAGAGGAGAGCTGATGGAATCCATGTGAAGAGAAAATTGGACAGAAAGAGACCTTTACAAGTTAATCTTGTTGGATGATCTTTGTTGTGAAAATGGACAGAAAGAGACCCATAAGTTAAGCTTGTTGGATGATCTTTGTTACGTTCTTTGTTTTTAGAAAAACAGACCCTTAAAGATCAATTATACTATGATACCAATTGAATGAGAGAAATAGAAAACATGCATAGAAAAGGAAAGAGAATCTAAAAAAGTTGAGCTAATTTTTCTTCATTCATACAACAAAATATATAATACATAAAGGGGTCTGTCAAATATCCATAAAATTCAGGAATCTACCTCCTTATGTTGTGCTGAAATAAAGCTCCACCACACACTATAACTAGTTTTAAAATTCTAGAACTTACAGCAAAATAATCTAAAATTTACAACAAAAATATCAAGACCAAAAATACTCAGTTGACAATACTTAGCATCACATACACAAATCAGCACCCATCACCATAGATGAGTTTTAATTATGATCCACATCTCTCTTCATATTGGGATGCGTTTGTTATTTAGTCTCTTTTATCTATTCCAAAATGTGCATGCAAAACTCTAGACTATTTTTAATGATTTTTCTTCCTCATTTTAGCTTACCTAAGGTCTAATTATGATCATTATGCAACAATGATTTCCTTTGTTTTATTGGCAATCCTGTTTTTGGTGAATATTCAAGAATGGAAAGCCTCAATGCAAAAATAGATTTTGTGTAATTAAAATCTATTTAATATATTTAAATAATTACTAGCGTCAACTGTAGTGTTCTGTAATTGTAAGTGTATATGTTATGGATCACCTGAATACAGTAATTTCAACTCAGATGCAATAAAGGTGTTAATATTTTAGTGTGAGTGGGTTTGATGTCATGACCTTTAAAATAGCTAATGAAGAAACTTTTCTCCCACAAAAAAAAAGAATTTTTCAATTCAACACAAACAATAATGTTTGCATTAGGTTAAGATTGTTTATATCATACCCCTTAGGGTGCAATCCTTCTCCAAACTCGGCGCGAATGCAGAATGCCTGGTAGTAAATGTTAATTTCTAGTAAAGAGATGTCCATTGAATTTCCTTCCCTTTTTAATGAATTTCTATCCTAGTAAAATTTGTACATTTATACTCCATTTATTATTACTTAGAAGTAAACTAAATAATTAAAGGTATTTTGTTTTTCCTTTTCTTTTGCGCCAAAACTACCTAGGATGAAGCCCTAAAATTGAGGATTTCTTCATTCACTTAAAGAGAAAAAGAAATAAAGAGTGAGAAAAAATGGAACCTAAGATTAGTTCCAAATGTGATTGCAAACAAACAAAAAAACGTTTGCAACCAAAGAAGAATCAATGAAATTATAGTTATGGATTCTCTGATGACTACTATGGCGGAAATACTTTAAAGATTGTCAATCAAGTCCAATTTTCGACCTAAGATTGTTTGCAAATGTTGGTATAGTTTTCTTAATAACCCTTTATTTATTAAATTGTATCAAACAAGATCTCCTACTTTTACCTGCATTTTGCTTTTGATTAATGATTATTTGGTGAGCTGTGGAACTCAAAGCAGATGATCTCACCCTCTGAACAGAGCCATTATGTTGACTCATATGTTTTATCTTCCCCACCCCACTCCACCCCCAATAAATAAAACTTGGCATTTATTTGTTTATGTAATGGGTTTAGATGTTTGTTGAATGATGGTAACTATGATGTAGATCATTCGGTTTGCATTAGCACCCTTCTTTTTGGTGAGTATTTCAAGATTAATTTTCATGAAGGGGAGTAAAGTGTTTCTAATAGTGATTATGTATTCTTATTAAGTGTGGCATTTGGACAGTTAAAGCATGAAATTAGTAATTAGAAAATTTCATGGTCATGTAAAAGTATCAGAATTCGAGGTTTATACTCTTGGAGTTGATGAAAAATGGAGAAACATGGGGAGGATTCAGAACCTCTATGTTGTTCATTGGATTGATTGTAGAATACATGACATCATTTATTCCTTTAATATTGGGGAAAAAGAGGTGAAGTCCCCAAAAGTTTCATGTGATCTGGAAACTCCATCCTGCTTGATGTTAGTAGAGATGGGGAATTTTCAGTATTTGTCTGGTAAGAGATATACTGAATATGTTGATATAGGGTTGATAGAAGAGTATGGAATAACTGAATCTTGGACTAAATATCACATTTTTAAGGAAAGTATTAAACAAGATAACCGTTATGATAGACTTATACCAATCATAATTTGGAAAGATGGAGAAATCTTGATACAAAGAGATCGTGACACACAACTAGTTTCTTATGACCTAAAAGAAAAGGTCAAAGTGTACATTTTTCTAACAACTGTAATAACGGGATAGCCTATAACTTTGGTCCCTCAAGTAGATTAGAAATATTCAAGAAAGACTCCCCGTCATAGGGATGAGTACCAATAACCTCAACCAAAATTTTCTTGTCATCTTAAGCAAGCACCAAGTGGTGTCAGTAAGAACCACCACATTCCAAATAGACATCTGGGTCAAATGGGTAGAGTGACCATAGATACGGGTTTAGGAAAAATTCCTCTCCCCTAAGAGTAACACCAATACAAAGAGTTATAACCTCTACACTATGAGCAAAGCAAATAGTAGGATCTTTATTAAGAGGTACGCTCAAAGGGTTACTCCTATTTGATTGACCAACATTTTCAACATCATCAATCACTAAAGGTTAATTAATCACATCATAAACATCCTCAATTGGTGAATTAGCTTCACACACAAGTTGGTCCACATAAATTCCACTATACAATGTACTAATATTCAACACAGTGGCTTAAATACTAGGTGGACACAAATCGATCTTACTAAAAGAGTCAATTCAGCCATTAATAGGATCAACTAGTGTATCCACACTCTCAATTTGTATATTATCATCACGAGTTAAAGAAATATTAGGATTATCTAAAGATAATATATCACTCACACTTAGTTGGATATCATCCTCATAATGATCTTTCACATTTACTAGAGTGCAAGAGTTAGCTTGGTTACCTTGAAGTTCATTTGAAGTATGTCCATTCAAGGAAGCTTGAATGTTTGGTAAATCAAAAAGGGTGGAGTTAGGGAAGTTTAGACAATCTATCATGTTGTCCATCCTCCTTGAGAGAGAGGTTTTCATTCCCTCTATCCTTTATTCAAAAGATCTCAATCGGCTATTAATAGCATTAAGCTTCTCTATGAAGGAACTAACCCAATTAGTTATCTCGCCTTCATCAACCATCATTATTGACAAAAGAAGTACTAAACATAAACAAAAACAAAAACAACAAATAAGTTAGAGTTATGAAATTGACCTCACAAGCTCTCAAAGTTCATACCTTTGTGTTGTCTCTCAATTGGCATCACAAGTGTTGATAGATCGTTTATATTTCCTATAAGAATTCTTTGTACCAATTGTGTCTTGAGGTCAAAATGGATTCTTGTTTAAAGGATTTAACTAAAAAATTGCATACGGACTTGAACCAAGATCTAACAATGAATTGAAAAAAATAAAGCTTGAAAGAAATAAGACGATGAAAAAATTAGAACTCAAGAACTAATCAATCAACCTAGAAGATGAAATACTAGTTGTTGAGTAGGTCAAAAATCAAAGATACATTTAGGAACCAAGAAATGAAACTTAGATGATCAAAGGAGTAATTCAAGTGTTAAAATGAGTTTGGAAACTTGAATTTGTGTTGAAAAACTTGATCTGCATTGGAAAAGGGTTGATCGGCATTGGCCAACCTGATCTAAAATGTATGGCACATGTCCAAGGTATCCTTGATGCAGGTGAGGGTATAACGGCTAGTTTGAGGTGCTACAACAGATACAGAACACCTCCAGTGCACTCGCAAAGTAAGTTGGCCGCCTCTTGCTTTCTAAAATACAAAAAATACCCCTCAAGTGATCCCACTTTATTGGAATATCCTTGGAATATTTTGAGATGTTTTAGTGCAAATACTTTTTCACTCTCTTCCTTCCTTCTTTTTGGGATCATACAATCACTTTTGTTGATTTTTTCAACTTGAAGATAGCAATTTCTAGAAAACCAACTTTTCCAACTTTTTCTCCTTAGATCATGAGTTGAAATTTTGAAACTAGGTACCTTTCAACCTACTAAACTCATTACAAACATAATTTTTCTCAAATTCTTCACCAATTTTTCTAGATTTTCCAACCCACTTCAAGTTTCTTCAACATAAACTTTCAACAATGGTAGATCACTCAATAAAGCTCTGATTTAGCTCAAATTTTATTTCTAGACTCCTAATATTAGAGAAAACACATCTAACACTATAAACACAAGAAATCACCAAAAATCAAAAACTCAAAAATCAACCTGAGCCAAAAACATGACTAGTAATTTTTTTTGTGATTTTTTATTTTCTCAAATAACAAACCCAAGATTGACTTTGAGGGAATGAAATCAACATTGACTCTAATACCAAATGATAAATGTACAAACTACGAAATTGATTTTCCTATTTCATTAAACTAGAGCTCGGTACTTATGATAAAATGATAGATAAACGGCAAGTAATAAATAGATAGAATGAATGAATGGATAGCAAACAAAGGGTATATAAACCCCTAACCCTCTATTCAATATCAATAAAAGTACCTAACTCTTACGTAGACCTCAAGGAAATCTGATTCCCAAGCAACTCATATTTCTAAATAAGGTATCAACACAAGCTAATCCAAACTTGCCTCACACTCTCCAAAGAGTATATATTAATAATTTATCAAAATCTATGTGCTAAATGAAGTAAAGGTCCTATTATAGTTTAGGTTAAATTATAATATCTTATGGGTCTACCTATTTGGAAAGAATAAAGCATGATAGTCTAATAAGCACCTGCCTAAGCATTCCAAGCGCACATGAGGCATATATAAAATGCATGAGGGGTTGTTTTGACCTACTCTAGCAGATATAGAGTTGATTGGGTGCACCTCCAAAGAATGTGGGGTGCATTTCATCTTTCGGGGGCGCTCTAGCCCTATTTTGCCTTCCCTTGGCCTATTTAATGTCCCTTGACCGTCATTGAAGATCATCACCATAAAATTGACACTGTGTGATGGCACTAAGGAGACTTCAAGTTCCTCTTAAACCATAAGAATCCTTTCCAAATATACGAAGGCAATTTGGAATGTATCACCATGGGAGAAAGCATTTATGTTACCTCAATTAGTTCCATGTTAATCTCTTTAGGTATTGATTACTTGAATAATTCTAATACTAAAGACATTAATGGGAAATAACATATATCAATAAGTTTGAGATCATACCTTTACCTTTTCTGAACTGCGAACAGAAACTGGAAGTTATAAACTTAGAATAGAAATAATAGATTCTCCCGAAAGAAAACTTTGAAATCTTAGAGGAATTCCATATTCTTCATGTCTCCAAAGTAATATATATAGGTGTCACTCCAACTTCTAGGTAGACTTCATTAATTATTAATTATTCTAAGTAGGTGTAAGAAATAATATTAGAAAAAGTATCCTTTATTAGCTAATGCTAATTAGACTTCATTAGTTACTTTTGATTAATGACTGTCTACTTGTGGAAATTATAGCAGATAGTGACCTCGATTCTCACCCCCACAACAAAGGCATTACATTGAGCCCTTAGTTTCACCTCCGTCCTCCCAATCCTCTTTTTGGTACTTCAATTGAGAGTAATGTGTCGATTACATCTTGATTTTTTGGGTATTTCTTTTTTTTGTGACTTTCTTGGGCAAAAGGCTTAAGCTATCCATTTTCATACTCTATAGAAACCTTAAAATAAATAAGTAGTTTATTTTTTTATTTATTTTTATATGAGCATAGATCATTTGGTTTAGCTTGAAGCTATGTCATATTCTACTCTTGCCTTGCTTTTGTGTTACAACTTTGTTTCTCATAATTGTCTTATTTACTGCCTATAAACTTATATAGCTACTTGTTTTTATGATTAAATTGAAATCTTAATGTTTACTTCCTATAAACTCATATAGGTACTTATTTTTATAATTAAATTGACAGCTTAACTCTTTTTCTCTTGTTTAAGATGAGTAAACTAGAATTCATCACACATCTCTAATTACTGCAAATTAACTACCACATAAAAAAACAAGGTTAGACTTCCAAGTGCCTACTCCTCTCTCCTAATTCCCCAATAAGCTAGTTGAGGGATGACTTTGTGTAATCTTTAGATGTTTACTTCAATTTTTGGACATTTTTTTGCTAATGTCTTATAATGCTCTATGCTTTGAAATGTTCATACTCTTTTGAAGTATCATATCTTGTGGTGTACGTCTATAATTATTTAACACTAAATGAGTTTCAGAGATCATCCATACAACTATTTTCTTTTATTTTATACTATCTTTTAAGCAGTGGTTCAATATCTCATAGCTTCATTCATTAGACTGTGAAGTGAACTATAGGACCTTTATTAATGGATAACAACTCAAATATTCATAGTTGCTTTCTGGAGTATACTTCATATCTCTTTCTTTTATCTATTTTAGATATACTTATGTTGTCCACTATCTCATAATTTTTCATATCTAATATGTTGATATACAATGAGAAGAAGCAATAAGAGAGGTGTTTTCTCAACTGAAAACACTCTAGATTTTAGCCCTTGGAAAATTCTTGAGCTTTGAGCTCACCGTCCTAGTGACGACTCATTATATGAGTCGTATCTTTTGTTTACAAGTCAGTTGAACCTAGTCATAAGGTTTCCAATGGATGATGGTTGGATTTTCTACCTTAGTTACGACTTGGTAGGTACGTATCGTTAGGGGTGGTGATGAGTCGTTATGAAAGATATTAATCAAATTAGTAACTTAGTGGCTTGACATGGTTCTGAGTACGAGTGGCTCACTAAGAGCCGTGAGGACATGTTACAAGTGGTTGGGTTGAGTCGTATATTGTCCCGTGTCTAATCCCATAGGTTCTATCTTGGATATGACTAGACCATATGAGTCATATAGTTAGGTAACGAGTACGATCATAGAGTCGTAAGGAGGACAATGTATGGGTTTCCAACTCACTATTTAGGGTACAACACCAAGATACAAGTCGAATGATATGGTGATGATTCAATGGATTGACTCGTAACCAAAGGCAATTTTTCTACATCTTTTAAGTTGAGGGTATGATGGACATTTCCCACTTTAAGTCCCTTTGATAAAACAACTTAAAGAATCCTTTGGGACTTTATTAACACATCATTCCTAATAAAACACTCTAAAATTTTTCTCTCAAACTCTCCTTTCAAGAAAAAGCTAGGGTTTCATCAAGTTAATCAATTAAGGCTCTCAAGGGTAGTTTTTTTCCATACTTCTTAGTGTCTAAGGCATGTTATTGCTCCCTTATTATTATTTCAATAAAATCACATGTTTTAATTTATGGCTTTCATGGTATGGTTATGGTTTTGAAATAAAGGTTGGGGTTATGGATCTTCATTGTTGAATAATGTTTTCCTATGGTTCAATAATGGTTTTCCTTATTTTAAATATGGTTTTGAACATCTGGGTGTGTGGGTGTGGTGGTTGAACTTAGTAATGGTAACTTACTATAAACATATGACTTTTGAAGTGGTTATATCCCTAACTTTGCATTGTAAAACTGGTTAGTAGTTATGAGAATGGTGGGAATTTGAACCAGGGGTACATTGGAATCCCCAAAGTGTTTGATTTAACTTATTTCTTGAACTAATGCATGGTATAAATAGCTAAAGGGTAAAGGCTTGTTTTAAAAACCTTGTGGGGTAGGAAGGCATCCCCTAAGTGATTTTAATAATGGAGTCTGTGGGGTACATGGGAATCCCCTAATTGTTATCTAATGACATTGCTTGTAAGCTATAGTTGGTACAAAGATACCACTTAATAATGACTTAACAATTGAATCTTGGAATTGGTGGTTTGGTTGTTTGCTAAATGTTTTAATTATCAATAATGGGGGTTGTGATAGCTAGCCATAAAGGTGTGAGTTCGAAGGACGGACACTGTAAACTCATGTTTACCGACATGAGGGATAATCTTGGTGACCATAGTCTTGTGGTGTACAAGGGAATCCCCTAAGTTTATACTTATATATATGTATCATGGAAGGAAAAGGGTACATAGGAATCTTTAGCCTCTATGAAATCTTAAAATCATGCGGCTACACACAATAGGGCTCGTTCAGAGGGTTATGTTGGACCCATATAGCCCGTGGGTGAATTTTTTATGGCCAAGCTACATAATCTAGGTTAAGTTTTTAAATACATGCTAAACCTTCTTCCCTATCCTGGCACAATACATATATATATATATATGTATTTATATATATGATTGCATATGGTTATTTGATTTGATTTTGAATGATAGAGGCATTATTTTATCTTTATCCCTGATTTACATGCTAGCGTTCACTCCGCTAACCATCTTCAGGCATTGTATCCCCACGTGATGCAGGAACTGGCCATACTACTATTCCTCCTGCTTAGTGACTTGGATTTGGTGACAACTTTTAGCCAGATTAAAGTGGTGAGCTTACATACTACGGAAGGCCCCATTTCATTCTATGGACTTCTTTTTGTCATTTTTATTTATTTGGTTTTGGTTTTGGCTATTGTCAAGGGCATATCCCGATCGTATATTCCTTGACTTTGGTTAGAGACTTTATCGGACTATTATATGTATGGCAGTGTCGGTATTAGTGTTAGCATTGATATTGGTATTGGCATTATGATTGGTATTAATGGGATATTTGGTTATGCCTATTTGGTTACGGTTATAAACATAATTTATTGTCTTTAGATTTATATTATTTTATCTTGTTATCTGTTCGAAATTCATCTGACATGGGGTGTAGAGCGATTAACGGTTGGGTGTTGGGGGTGGTCTCCGGTCCTGGTTGGACTTGAGATACCCAACACGACTAGGCCCTGGTTTGGCTCATGTCATTAACCTTTGAAAGGTCATCATATAATAATTTGCTTATTTTCCTGTTAGGTTTTTAATGATAGCACATTTCTTATCCCTTATAGATCTACTGGTTAACTTCTACAATCAAATAATGTGAGATTGACAAAGAGAAAGAGAAAATAAACATGAATAAGGGAAAGAAAAACTGAGAAATGTGGAGCTAATTTTTCTTCATTCATGCAACAAAATATATAATACATAAAGTGTTCTATCAAATATTCCTCAAATTCTAGAATCTGTCTTCTTGTGTTGTGCTGGAATAAAGCTCCACTGCACACTACAAGTAGCTTCTAAATTCTAGAACTTACAACAAAATATTCTAAACTTTACAACAAAAATATCAAGACCAAAAATGCTAAGTTGACATCACTTAGCATCACATAAAAAAATCAGCACCCATCATCACTCCTCTTTGATACACGTGTTTCTTATTAGTCCAAGCTTAGGTCTAGCTCAAATCTTTGTTTCTGTAGTACTTTTGTAAAAGTATCAGCTAGCTGATCTTCACCACAACAATGCAGTATCTAAACTTTATTCTCCCTTTTAGTTTCTCGAATGGAATGATATTTGATTTTAATGTGTTTAGTCTTTCTATGAAAAACTGGATTCTTTATCATGGAAACTTCAGTCTTGTTATCACATAGGATTTTAGTTTCTTTTCTTGGCTGAAAATCCAAGTAAATCATGATTGTTTGCAACCATAATGTATTATTAATAGCACAATTCTTCAGTTATTAATTGAGCCACAGACCCTTGCTTCTTTGAGCCCCAACAAATGACACCTAATTTGAGAGTGAAAAAATATCATGAAGTGATTTTCATGTCATCTTAATACCCAACTCAATCACAATCAATAAATCCCAACAATTCATAGATGTGGATCTTTTATAAAACACACCATAATCAATGGTGCCCCAAATGTACCTCAAAATTCTTTTGGTGGTTTTGAGGTGAATTTCAGATCGTGAATGCATAAACCTTGATAGAACACTTATTGCATACATAATATTAAACTTTATCACTGATAGATAGTATAGAGAACCAATCAAACTTCTATAAATCGAAAAATCAACAAAACCAAACACATCCTCCGTTAGTAGTTTCTCTCCATGAACTGCAACATACTTACTAGTTTGACTTTTCAATACTAAACTTCTTTAATATTTCAGCAACATATTTCTTCTAGGAAATAAGAATTCCTTGAGAAAATTGACTATTCTCCATTCCAAGAAAATAGGTGATCTTTCCCAGATCATTCATTTCAAAGACCTTCTTTATTTTATGATAGACTTTGTGCCGCTACAAGTCCAGCAGGTCATTAACATAGAGGAAAACTATAATAAAGTCATTATTTTGAAGTCTAATATACATGATTACTTCATTGAAACTTCTATTAAAGCCCAAATTTAGTAAGTAACTATTAATCCGTATATACGAGTACCTAGGTTCCTGTTTCAAACTATAAAGTGATTTTCTTAACAAGTATACCTGATCGCCAGATAATCTTAAACCTTCCAGCTTCACTAAAAAAATTTGATCTTAAAAAAACCTATTATGAAAAGTAGACTTTATGTCTGATTGAAATACTTTCCACCTTTGGTGTGCTGCAACTGCACAAAACAATCTAATTATATTAAACCTTGCAACTGGTCCAAAGGTTTCAAGAAAATTAAATTAATATTATTGGGTTTTCTACTTTACAACCATCCTTGCTTTATACTTGGTGTGTGTGCCATCTGAGTTCAACATAGTCTAGAACACCCATCTAATTCCAAGAACCTTCCTAGCGTGAGCTCTAGGTACAAGTTGATGTATCTTGTTTTGATTATGAGAAGTTGACTTCAAGTCGTTGTATATTTAAGGCTACAATACAACTGGTACGCGTCATTATAGTTTTGTCCTCTTGTGCAACAAATTACGTTGGTGCTGCTTGTACTATTTAGGACACCTGATCCAATGATATTTCAACCCTAATCATCACTCATCTATATAAGAAAAAGTATGCTTCTCGATCAAGTAGTTAATTCAAACTTGGAAATCTATAGATTGAAAGAAAGGCAAAAATTAATTTCAATATTGCTCAAGTTCTTATTTCTTGAGTGCCAAAATTGCAAATGTTCTTGAGTCTAATTTGAGTTTGTAACTGAATTAATCATTCTATAAGAGTAATGCTTTTTTTTTCTTTAAGAGTGCCTTAGATAGAGTTTCCTAAGCTTGAAATTGGTTAGAGTTAGCCTATAGTAAGGAGTCTTGGCAGAGTTGTTAAGTTGAGATTGTAGTAGAGTTACCATAATCTGGAGGAGCCTAGAGTTAGGTTCAAATTCGATTTTGTAATCTAGAGGTTGATTATAGTGAACTTTTGAGAGCTTATGGGGGAAAGATGTGATTTTTCCTCCCTTGATCAAGGAGGTTTCCGCATTATATTTAGTGTTCATTATATTTCCTGCATTGTGTTTTGTTCCTAGTTGGTTTACTGTATTTTTTCCTATGACTGATTTTGAGGGACCTGATCCCTCACTGTGTGGTACAACCCCCAGGGTTCCAACAATTGGTATCAAAGCCACAACACTCTAAAAGGTTCACACCTAGAGTGATTTGGTTAGCATGGTTGCTCTACCTAACCTGGAAGAAGGGCAATCTACCTCTAGGCCACCTAGATTCAATAGACAGTATTATGGGTGGTGGAAAACTAGGATGTTTAACTTTATTATGGATGAGGACAATGAACTTATGGATATAATTCTTGATGGTCCTCATGTTTCAATTAAAGAAGTCAAAGAATGATAGTAAAACACAGGAGAGAGTATGATGATGAAGACAAAGAAAATTAAGAAGAATTATAAGGCTAAGAAATTGCTAGTTTATGGTATAGGGATTTATGAATATAATGGAATTTATGCATGTGAAAATGCTAAAGAAATCTAGGACTGCTTGAAAATAGATCATGAAGGTACTACTGATATGAGGGATTCGAAAGTAGACATGCTAACTACTCAGTATGAAACCTTCACCATGAAAGATGGAGAGACAATCAAGAAATGTATACAAGATTCACTTCTATCATGAATGAGCTTCACTATTTGGAAGAAGTGATTCCATTATATAAACATGTGAGAAAGATTCTTGGTGTTCTTCCTAGGTCCTGGGAAATCAAGGTGGATTATATAACTAAGGAAAGAATATTGAAGACCCTCACTATAGATGAACTGATTAGAAATCTACAAACCTATGATCTTAAAAAGCAACAAGGGCTGGAGAAGAATGAAGCAAAAAGGGAAATATCCTTGACATTGAAGGCTTTAAAACATGACATACGTGAAGAAGATACTAATATTTCCTATTTGGAAAATAGTATTATTAGAGACATGAAGAAGAGTGGTTGCTTCTAAAGAAGAGAAAGCAACAGTAAAAAAGGGAAGCAATATTGAGGTGTATCCCAAATATGGAAGTCTTGAGCACTTTATTAAAGACTGTCCAATCCTCAAGATGGATTACCAGGAATACCTCTAGAATAGAGGTGATAAGGTAAAAAATAGGGACCAGGTCCCTGAAAAATCAAGAAAGAATATTGCAGCTGACTATGCAGTAAAGTAAACTCTGGTAGCATGGGGAGATACTTTCAGTGAATCTGATAAAGATAATAAGTCTAAAGATATTTTTATTCTAGTTGTGGAAGATAGTACAATTATCTATGATTCCTTATTTTTCTTCATGGCCAACACAGAAGGTGAAGAAGAAAATAAGGTAACTCTTTCTAATATTAAGGAAAACCTAAATAACTATACTTCTAGAAAGATATAAAATCTTGCAAGTGTGTTGACAGACTCTGTATATGAACTAACTACTGAGAATAGTGCCTTAGAGGAGAAATTAGAGAATCAAGAGCATAAGTTGATTGCCTTAACTGTTTAGATATATGAAACTGAAGAAATGGTCACTAAATTGAAATCTAAAAATCTGAGTTGTATGAATCAATTGAAGAAGGCAATTGATTTGGATGGTAAAGGGAAGAAGAAAGATTTGAGGATTCAGATTAATCTTCAGGAGAAACTGAGGAATTCTCAAAAATACCTTATGTCTGCTCTTTACAAGAATGAAAGGTTAGAAAAGGACCTGGTTTTGAGAGAAGATCTCAACAAATCTCTTAAATGGACTGATTTTTCACAGATTCTTTATAATTTGACTAGTCAGGGTGTTAATAATAACAAAGGGCTGGACTATCAAGGAGAATTCCAACGTAATGGGTCTCAAAGGTAGACTGTCAATGGTGTTAGAAATAAATGGAACAAATTCCTATGCAATCATTATGGAAAAAATGGGCACACCAAGAAAAATTATCAAAGCTAGTTAAGAGCAAAAATGATGGTTTCATATATGTTCAGTAGGAGAATACACAAACTAAGGGCTTCAAGTATCTAAAGAGGTAAAAAGGAACTCTCTACCTATATGGTCCAAGAAGGTTCTAATCATACCATTGTCCTCCTACTGGGAACTCAAGATCAAGTGGGATCCTAAATCCAATAAGTGATCATGGTTCCAGTTATGAGAAAGGGGATTATAGGAAGGAATCGGCTATTGATAGTATGTGATCAAAGCTTAATTTTGGAAGGTCTAGATGTATTCTTTCTCTCAAGACGCTTCAAGTAGAGGTGTCTCATTTTGAAATAGTTAATTTTAAAGAACCTGGTCCATTGCAGAACATAGATGAAATTTCTAAGACAAAAAAACTCATTAGAGAAAAGTAAAGAGTTGGTGATGCTGAAGATAATGGGAAAATGAATGAAAGATGTAGATGAGAATAGTGATGATTCAGAACTATAGTAACTGATCCCAGCTGAAGCAATGATCAATAAGAAGGGGTCATGATTCTCAAGGACATGTTCCCTAGGAAATTTACCTCAGAATGAGAAGCTTCAACATTTTGAGTAAAGTCAAGTATGGGACCTGGTCCCCAGACCTACTTTGAGAACAGATTTCTAAAATAAAAAGGGTGTGCAGAGGGTAAAGCATGTATTGATCAAACTACCCTGACCTAACATCTGAATTAGTGTCTCTCCTCAAATATGGCTATTATAAGGATACAGGTATCCATTATAAGGTAGGTTCATGTTTATTCTAACTCAGTATCATATGTTTGCTGGTAGACACCCATGGGAATAACTTTGGAGGAAAATAGTTAAAGCTAACACAAGTTGAGAATTCATACACAAAAGAGAAGGGACCTGGTCCCATCTCTCATGTTAGTTCCAAAATAATGTGCCTTAAGATTCATAAAATTTTTGTTTAATAAGGCCATATGTCTTCTCTTATATTAAAAAAAATCTATCAATTCAATTCAACTATGAAGAGTCACACCATTATCATCATACGCGTCTATTTAAAAAAGGTATTTGTAAAATGTTAGATGATCACCTCTTTAATTATAAATTCAAATCATTTTATTTAATTATCCTCTCAATTAACTCAGAAAATCATTCTAAATCATTTTCTTCTTTAATCTAAACTGGTCTTTTTCTTTTTCTTTCTCAAAAATTCAAAATGGTTGAAATCCTATCTTCTTCAAACCCCATGAATTAATTATCCCCTGATCATCCTCAAGAGTCATAATGTGTTTTACCCATTAGTTCTTCTCTTAAAATTCCTTAAATCGTAAGTGCAACTCTTCCATTCAAAATCTTAAGTTGCAATAAAAGTCCTGATGAGTTATCCTTGGAAGTTGACGTAAATAAAGGTTTTGGTTCTCCAACCAAACAAGAGATTCCTCAACTGGAAGGATCTCTTTCCTCAAAAAAAACCAAATTTCTCCAATGTTTCACAAATCCTATCCCCTCTGAAGAATTGCAAGTTATTAAAATTTCAAAAAAAATTACTAGTACCTATCTTTGCACAACTTTGTGATAAAAAAATTCTTGTAAAGAAATCTTATCCATTCAACAGCATTAATAAGGTAGATGATAATTTGCTTCTACTTGCTCATGATCCTAAGGGTGGATCAGTGTATACAGAAAAGCAATTGGCTGGTGAAAAAAAATATGATAAAGGATGAAGAATTTATATGGCCTCCAAATAAGAAGCATGAAGAAACTAAGGATGAACTACCTCTGAGTTGGTCTATGAAGAGACTACATAGCAGTAAAGGAAAGGATAAAGTAATTGATTATAAATTAAAAACAACTGGATCTTACTCTACTAGGGGGTCTGAAATAAAATTTCTAGTTGATGCGATGAAGGAGAATAAGTCTTCTACCACTAAAAGAACAAGACTCAAAAAATCTGGTGTAGAGGAGGAGTAGAATTTCAAAATAGTAGAGGTTGGAGAAGATGAGAACATTGATTCAGATATTGCTACTATAACTGAGAAGAGAAGACAGGAAGTTCATGTTGTTACATGGACCAGGTCCTCCAGTCCAAAGTTTGGCAGTCCTACTGTAAGCAAAAAGAAATATATTGCTATTAAAAGAAAAAAAGTCTCTAAGGGACCTAGTCCCATGGACAAAAAAACTAATGAAAAGGAACAGCCAAGCAATGAGCCCAAAAGAATGAAAAAAGAGGGAGAAAAGAAAGATATATCTAAAGAAAGAGGGATTAGAAGTCTGCAAACACAAAAAGTCTTCTCAAAGAGAGTGTTTGATCCCAACATCTATAAAAAAACTTGGGATAGTAGAGTTGGTAGAGTATGTTAGGCACCAAGGATGGCTACGTCTATTTGAGAAAGCAGCACCAGTGGTTTTGAAAATAAACATAGAGAATTCAATTAATCAATATATCTCAAAACATGGATTGAGTCTATCTGCACGAGTGCAAGGAAAAGAAATAAGACCGGAAAAAAAATCTTGGGAGGAGTTTTTAATGTACCTATTATGGGTGT
This sequence comes from Capsicum pubescens, assembly GCA_030864215.1. Classification (NCBI taxonomy): domain Eukaryota; kingdom Viridiplantae; phylum Streptophyta; class Magnoliopsida; order Solanales; family Solanaceae; genus Capsicum; species Capsicum pubescens. Next base: position 326,366,593 of record CM061548.1, read on the forward strand.
AAGGACTGTTGTAAAGCATTGACCCACAACCGAGTTTATGATTGAAGCCTCAAAAGTGGGTGGGACTTCAATAGCTGGGGTTAAAAAGAAATTTCTCACAAGTGAGTTCCAGTTGGTATTTGAATTTGTGAACAAGGTTCTCTTGCCAAGATAAAAAAAAAGGACAATTGCATCTGGTTTTGACTTGTTGTTAATAGAATGTTTGAGTAAGTTTGAGTTGATATGCTTACCTGCTCTTATGATTGATCACATGAAAAATATGATCTATGAGAAAGAAGGTATACATAGAATTCCATATGGGTACTTCCTAAATAAAGTGTTTAAGTATGTTAGATTAATTGGAACAAAAGAAAACCCTTGAATAGTAGAATAAAAGTACAACATGACAATCTTTGAGGACAATGAATGCATGGAAGGGAAAGTGGGAATTGTATCCCATTTTACAGAACTTTTTGCTACCCAAGCAAGTTTAAACAAATAAATGGAGGATATAAGGATCAAATTAGCTGCAAATGACACTGAAATAGTTCACCTAAAATTACAGAATAAGAAATTATCCTCAGAGGGACCTGGTGGCACTTAAGGAACTTTTAGCAGAAAATGCAAAATTCAAGGGCAAGGTTTTAGAATTAACTGGTGAAGTTCAAGGACTGAATTCTGAAGTGAAAACATTCACCAAGAAGTTGTTGGATGCCCTAGATGCTAAAAATGCAAGAATGGAAATGTTAATTCAATCCTTTTCCCCTAAACCTTCTTTTACCTTAGTCTTCTTGTGTCAGTTTCCAGTTCTTATTCCTATAGTGGCCTTTGATAATAGTTTTTTTTAAAAAAAATTGGTATATTGTACTGGTACTGGTACTGATCCTACTTAATAATGAAAGAATTTCTATTTGTGTGCTTCTTCTGTTTCATCTGTATTTTTAAACTGTTCTTCATGATAGTGTTGCCCAGTGGCAATGAGTTTACTAACATATGCTTATCCTTACTCTTGGTTTATTTTTTTTAATTTTCAATGATTCCAAAAGTGGGAATACTAACTTTATATGTTAAGGACCAGGTGTGTGCGTTTAAGGAATGTATTGTTGATGTTAGGGACCAAGTAGCAAATACACATGTGGTGATAGGTAATGCAGATTGTAACACCCCATATTTCCCTAGAATGATCTAAGTCCCAATACATGAGTATTTTTATATGACATTTTTGAAAAACTCATTATTTTTTAGTTTAGAGATAGCCATTGCGTAGGAAATTCAATTAGCTTTAATACGATATAAAATTCGACCAAATCCAATAATCGAGTAAGAAGTTATATAAATTTTAAGTTTCAATTGTTAAACACTGCCATTTTAATCTTTAGTGCATCGCGTAGTAGGACAATCTCCCATTTGGAAAAATCTAGTGGGGGTCTGCAATCCTGGCACGTCACGCCATAGGTCAACTTGACAATTGTCCATTTCCAGTATCGAATCATAATACCACCGCATTGCGGTAAAATTCTAGATCCCAAATAGTGTAGGTCCACGATTTCCCCACATCGCGTCACAGACTAGATTTCCATTGTCTAATTCCAGTGAAACGGCGCGATTGCGCCTCATCGCACCAGCCCAAAAAATTAAAATTTTCAGTCAGTTCCGAGTATTAATTCCAAGGGCTTTTAAGTATTTTTTTTCCTTGTCCTAGACAGCCCCAAACATGAAATTAAGTCCTTAATAACCTAATTGGGCATTATTCAAATCAATTTTTCCCCAAATTCAAGAACATTCTCTCAAGTAACAAAACCCTAGCCTTCAAGAATCAAGGTCAAATCTCAAGAACTCTCCATCAATCCTTCCAAATTCATCATCCCTGGTATGTTAGATGTTCAGTCATGGATTCCTTTCATCCATGGAGTTCAAGTATCCATTTTAATTACAAAACCATCATCTTTTGAAGTTTATTTGATTTTAAATTATGATTTTATCGATGAATATCAATGTACTATTGATTTTATACCATGTTACCATGAAATTAATGTTATTATTCAATTCCCCGTGTTTTAATATCATCATTTATTGAACAAAACCATGATTTTATCTCTATTATGTCGATTCATGATATTTCTATATGTTTTAGGACATTCCTATGATTTCTTTGAATCATGAACTACAAGTGTTTTATAAAATGCCTATAAGATTGACTTATTTAATAAGAGCCTTCATATTTTGGTATTTAATCTTTAGTGTCTTTTTAGTATTATTGTTTTGAGTCCTGGGGGTATTGAATACCTGAAAACCATAGTTGTTTATTTGGTCTAGTCTCAGTAAATTACAGAATTGTCTTCAGATTATACTATGAGCATTCTCAGAATAATCTAATATCAGTTATTAAACTTAGAATAATCTAGTATCTTAGTGTCTTTCAATTGGGAGTAGGATTTAGCACCGAGCGAGTGTAGGGATGGCAGATTCCCTGTCAGTTAGGCAGAGTCGTTAGTAGCAGTTCCTATACTCCAGAACTATATATCCACCATAGAACATGAGTAGTCACCACCAGACTAGGATTGACTATCTCGCAGGGGTCACCCGTCAGTTCAGGTTTGACACCCTTAGTCTTTTGGATATTATATCAGTTTAGTGGATCCACATAGCCATTGTTAGTACTTGTGGCATGGTATTAACACCCTTCCAATTAGTGTTATAGGTTGGACCCCAATTAGCTCAAATTGGAGAATGTCGGTTAGATGATACCTCCCATAATCTCAGATATAGTCTCAGTTATAGTCCCAGCTCAATTACTCAGTCTTAGTGTTGTTTGACCAAAGCATACAAATTTCAGTTATTTCATTATTTTAGTTTACAAATTTGACTCAGTTTATGTTATGTGCTTTGTCATGCATCCTCAGTATTTATAGATTTTCATGCATTTTCATCATCTACAGATTCCATTCTCTTTATTTAGTACTCCATACTTTACATGCATGTCCAATTAATTATTATTATTCCTATTCATGAGACCATGCATATCAGCCTACTCATTTAAAATTCCAGTACATTCAAAGTAATGATCACATACCTTTATTTTGCACTATGATGTATCATCTCATTGGTACTGACGCTTAGTTCCCGGATTGCACTTAGTCCCTCAGATCATCAGCAGTACACTAGTAGTGGTGAGTCCTCATCATCCGAGGAAAGAATATATTACTTTATGTCTTTATCTTAGTAGTTAGTAGAGTTAGTTGGGGCCTATTCCATCAACTTATAATATTTAGTTTAGAGGCTTTTTAGACACTACAATTAGCTATTTGGATTATTTAGATTTCTGTATTAGGCTAGATTTATAACTCAGTAGCCATTTCATTATTAAAAACTTATAGCATTTTAGTTATTCTTTTTCATTTATGATTATATTATTCAGTGCTCATAGCAGGTACCAGCTCATGGGTTAGCTTGTGGTTCCTCAGGACCGTAATAACCGTGTAACTACTAGGGGTAGTCTTGGGTCATTACAAACTTGGTATCAGAGCCTAAGGTTTTAAAGTGTCCTAGGAAGTCTGAAAGCTGCGTCGAGTAGATTCTTGTGCATGGGTGTGTAATGCGCCACACTTATGGACAAGAGACTACAAGGCGTTTAGAAAAAGTTTCCCTTCTTTCAGTATTCATGTCGTGCGAGTGAGAATGAGATCAAGTTAAACTCCCAGTCTAATCTGTTTCCTCCTTTCGTTTATAGAACATGCCTCCCAAGAAGAATGGAAGAAGAACATGAACTTATCCAGCCCTTCAGCTCATCCAGGCCGATCCTCTGGACGAGCATGTCTCTCACAAAGAATTTAGGGATCCGTTCACTACTCTAGAAAATTCTTTAGCAACACAAAATGAATGACCAACTGTTGTTCCAGCCAACCCAGTGGCCAATACTGCTGTAACTAGAATTCATAACTTCACTCGAATGAATCCTCCTTCTTTCACGAGGCCTAAGTATGAAGAGAATCCACTGGAATTCTTAGATATGATTCAGAAGGTAACAGATTCTATGGGGGTGACATCTAGTCAGAGTGCCAAGTTAACGTATATCAATTACAGGATGTAGCCCATACTTGGTTTAAGCAGTGGAAAGTTGATAGAGGTGTTGATGCAGGGCCTATAGAATAGGAAGAGTTTGCCATGACTTTCTTGAACAGATTCTTTCCATTAGAGTTAAGGGAGTCCAAGGTGTTAGAATTTATTAATTTGAGGCAAGATTACATGAGTGTAAAGGAGTATTCTCCCAAGTGCACTCAGTTTGCTAGATATGCTCCTTATGTGGTAGCTGAAAGTAGGTCCAAGATGAGTAAGTTTGTGTATGGCATGTCTGATAGTTTGGTTAAGGAGTGTAGGACCGCAATGCTGATTAATAAGATGGACTTGTCTAGACTGATGGTCCATGCTTAACAGATAGAGAAGCTAAAGATTAAAGAGAGGGAGAGAGAAAACAAGAGAGCTAGAATGGGTGGTTTTAATTTCCATCAGCTAAAGTCAGAGGGTGGTAACCGTCCTCTATTTCATCAGAGGTCTTCAACCTCAGTACCCTCTTCAGTCAGTGCCCCAGTACCCAAATTCAGAAATGAAAATAGGGATAGGGCTTCAAGATCTAAGTCCCAAGTCAGTGTTAGCAGTGCTCATACCAATCTTTTATGTTAGAAGTATGGTAGACACCATCAATGTGAGTGTAGAGTAGGTAATGATGTGTACTTTGAGTGTGGCAAGCCAGGACATCAGTTTTAGGAGTGTTTGGTAGTCGCTCATAAAGATAGGGATGTGCTCCAACAGGGCCAGGCCTATCAGGCATTAGTTCCATCCGACCACCCAACTCAGCATGGTGTCGCTTCCAATTCTACCAGTAGTCAGCATCAGAATTGATTATATGCACTTCATTCCCGCCAAGATTAGGAAAATTCTCCTGGCGTAGTTACTGGAGCATTGCAGGTCTTTTACTTATATGTTTATGCTTTACTAGACCCTGGAGCTTCTCTTTCTTTTGTAACTCCATATATATCCGTCAACTTCGGAGTCAATCCCAAAATTGTAGTAGAGCCCTTTTTAGTGTCTACCCCAGTAGGTGTTTCCATTATAGCCAGGCAGGTATACAGGAACTGTCTGGTCATAATATCTTAAAAAGTTACCTCTGTTGATCTCATGGAGTTAGAGATAACGAATTTTGACGCCATTCTCAGCATAGATTTGCTCCACTCATGCTATGCCTTAGTTAATTGTAGAAATATAATAGTTCATTTCTAGTTTTCAAATGAATCATCCTTAAATGGAGGGGTAGTACTATAGCTCTTAGGGATCAGTTGATTTCATACCTTAGAGCGAGAAAGATGATATCCAAGGGGTGTTTCTACCATCTTGTGCAAGTCAAAGACTCTAGCTCAGAAACTCCTACTCATGTGTCAGTCCTAGTAGTAAATGAATTCTCAGATGTGTTTCCTGAAGCTCTTCTCGGAGTTTCTCCCAAAAGGGAAATTGACTTCGAAATAAACCTTCTTCGAGATACTCAGCCTATATCTATTCCTCCATATAGAATGACTCCATCCAAATTCAAAGAACTAAAAGAACAGTTGAAGAATATCTTAGATAAGGGATTCATCAGGCCCAACATCTCCTCGTGGGGCACACTTGTTCTATTCGTGCGTAAGAAAAATGATTCTCTCAGAATGTGTATTGACTACCATTAGTTGAACAAGGTCATAGTCAATAATAAATACCCACTTTCTAGAATCGATGACTTGTTTGACCAACTTCAGAGTGCCAGTTACTTTTACAAGATAGACCTCAAATCAGGCTATTATCAACTTAGAGTCAGAGAATGTGATATTTTGAAAATAGCTTTTTGAACTCGGTATGGTCACTTTGAATTTCTAGTCATGTCCTTTGGTATTACAAATGTCCCAGCAGCCTTCATGGACTTGATGAAGTGAGTATTCAAGCAGTACTTGGACATGTTCATAATAGTCTTCATTTATGACATTTTTGTCTATTACTGTAGCAAAAATAATCATACAGACCACTTCAGAGTAGTGCTTCAGACTCTTAGAGCTCATCAGCTATTCGCCAAATTTAGTAACTGTGAATTCTAGCTAAGATTAGTGGCTTTCCTCAGCCATATCATTTCTGATGATGGCATTAGAGTTGATCCTCAAAAGACTGAGGCAGTGAGAAACTGGCCTAGACCTATATCTTCATAAAACATTAGGAGTTTCTTAGGTTTAGCTGGCTATTACCGTTGGTTTTTTGAATGGTTTTCTTCTATTACATCCCCCAGTCCAGATTGACTCTGAAGAAAGTTAAGTTTTAGTGGTCAGATTCCTACGAGAAGAGTTTTTAGGAGTTGAAGACTCGACTCACCATAGCCCCAGTCTTGACTCTACCAGACAGTTCAGATGGTTTTGTTGTGTACAATAATGCATCTATAGTAGGTTTAGGTTATGCGCTCATGCAGAGAGGTAAGGTCATAGCCTACGCCTCCAAATAGCTTAAGCCTCATGAGAAGAATTATTCAACTCATGATCTTGAGATAGAAGTAGTAGTATTCACTTTAATAATTTATAGGCATTACTTGTATGGGGTGCATGTAGATGTGTTCATAGATCATAAAAGCCTTTAGTATGTGTTCTCTCAGAAAGATTTAAATTTACGACAGAAAAGGTGGTTAGAGTTATTGAAGGATTATGACATGAGCGTTCTGTATCATATGGGCAAGGCCAATATAGTGGCTGATGCTCTTAGTAGATTGTCTATGGATAGTGTTGCTCATGTTGAGGTTGGTAAGAAAAATTAGCTCAGGAAGTCCATCAGTTTTCCCTACTAGGTGTCCATTTACTCAATTCAACAGAAGGTAGTGTATTGGTGTAGAGTAGCTCAGAGTCATCTCTAGTTTCCGAGGTGAAGGAAAAGAAGGATAGGGATCCTATTCTAGTTAAGTTGAAAGAATTAGTCAGAGGTCAGAAAGTGGAGGTCTTCTCCCAAGGGAGAGATAGTGTGTTGCGCTGTCAGGGTAGATTGTGTGTTCCTGGTGTAGATGATTTAAGGCAATGAATTCTTACAGAAGCGCATGGTGCGTGTTACTCTTTCCATCCAGGGGCCACTGAGATGTATCGTTATGTGCAGGAGATATATTGGTGGAGTGAGATGAAGACAAATATTGCAGAGTTTGTAGCTAAGTTTTGTATATGTTAGTAAGTTAAGGTTGAGCACCAGAAGTCTAGTGGGTCTATAGAGGAGTTTAGTATTCCCATGTGGAATTGGGAGGAAGTGAAAATGGACTTTGTGATAGGTTTGCCTCATACCCGTCATCAGTATGATTCCATTTAGGTTATCATACAGAAGATGACCAAATCAGCTTATTTCTTGCTAGTCCATACCTCTTATTTAGCCGAGGACTGTGCCAATCTCTATTTTAGAGAGTTAGTTAGGTTGCACGATGTTCCCTTATTTATCATCACAGATAGAGGTACCCAGTTTAACTCTAACTTCTGGAAAGCATTCCAAAAGGGTCTTGGTACCTAAGTCCATCTCAGTACTGCCTTCCACCCTCAAATAGATGTCCAAGCAGAACGGACGATTCAGACTCTTAAGGATATGCTGACAGAATGCATTGCTGATTTCAAGGGTAGTTGGGATGATCATTTTCCTTTGATTGAGTTCGCATACAATAACAACTATCATTCCAGTATCTGTATGGCTCCATTTGAGGCTCTCTATGGTAAGAGATATAGATCTCTAATTGGTTGGTTTGAATTAGGAGAGGTTATAGTAGAAGAGCCTGACTTGGTGTTTGATGCCTTAGAGAAGGTTCAGTTGATTAGAGAAAGACTTAGAGCTACCAGAGCCGACAGAAATTGTATGCTAATGTGATGAGAAAGGATAGTTGAAACAACTTCTAAAACACACAAATACTTCAAATTTATGCTTCAAACGTAAACCCAACAATACCTTGTAATGTTATTAGCAAATAAAAGTGATATATGCTTCCACTATGAGAAGGAATGCTCATAGGTCTAAACATATCATTGTGTATTAGTTGGAGCTTTTAAATAGCCCTCTAGGCTTGATTAGTAGGAACTGGAGATTGACCTAGCTTCTCAAATTGACAAACTCTACAAAAATTAGAGTTTTAATTTATGGAAGAAAAATCTTACACCAGTTCCTTATTTTGCATTATTTTTAAAGATCTAAAATAGGTGTGGTCAGGCCTTTTATGACAAACATTACTTTCATATTATCCCGACATAATCTTTAATTTTAGTATGTTTCCATTCAAGAAGGAAGCTTATGTTGTTCATTTTGCCTGAGAGTAATACATAATTGCTATCAAGAAATTATCTAACACTGAGAAGACTTTGGATAATTAATGGAAAAAATAATACACCAGGCATAAGATTTGTACCTGAAGCAGTTTGAACAACAACTGTGTCTTTGCCCTTTGCATCTAAGATTCTATCATCTTAAGGTCTAACTTTGGAAAAACAATTTTTATTCAAATGTTCAAAATTATTCAAGTTAGATATCATATTATTTTTGCATCCATTATCTACAAGCCACACATTATGACCTTGAGATGCTCTATTGCATTGTCTGATAATAAAAGCATCAAACAACTTCTATCCATGATCTTCAACATTTTCAGCAACTTGAACTAGCTGGACTTGAGCAACTGGGCTTGAGTTATTTTGCACACCTTATCCATAGGACCAAAATGTTTGTATACCTTGAATTGAACTCCAGTTCTTTACCAACAAAACTTCTCCTTATGATTGGCTTTTTTACAATGGGGACAAGGTGGATACTTAGATCTTCTATATCTTCCATTGTTGTTATATTTATCCTTCTTATCCTTGCCATGTATTCTATTTTATTTTCCTTTTGATTAACCACTGAAATGATCTTTAGACTGTTGAGGTGTCATAAGAGCAATTTCACTTAAATTATCTTCCTATCTAAAAGCTTTTCTTTGCTCCACATCTTGAAGAGCATTGGATAGTTCCTTCAATGTGACATGATACCTATTCCAAGTAACTTCTATTGAAGAGATTTTTGCGTTGAACTTTTCTGGAAGTGTCACCATAACCTTCTCAACAATTCTCTATTCTTCTATTTTTTCACCCAATAATTGGATTAATAATTTTCACAATATAATCTTTCACCTTTACAGTCTCATTCATCATTGACATCAATATAATCTCTCACCTTTTCAGTATCTTTAATCTTTGTCAATCAAGTTTGATTTCCAACCTAAGATTATTTGCAAATATTGGTATAACCTTTTTTCTGGGCCTTAATTTCCTAAGTTGTGTCAAACAAGATCGTCTAATTTTACCTACATTTTGCTTTTGATTAATGACTCTATTAGGTGAGTTGTAGAACTCATAGTAAATGATTCTTACTCTTCAAATACAGCCATTGTCTTGACTCCTAAGTTTTACCTCCCCCCACCCCACCTCATCCCTTTCATAAAGAAAACTTGACATTTAGTTGTTTACGTAATGGGTTCACTTATTTGTTGAATGATGGAACCTATGATGTAGATCATTCGGTTTGCATTAGCACCCCGCTTTTGGGTGAATATTTCAAGATTGTTTTTTCAAAATGGGGAAAAAGTGTTTCTCATATTGATTATGGTTTCTTCTTAAGGAAGGGATTCACATAGTATAAAGTATGAGATTAGCAGTTAAAAAGTTTCATGGTCATCTAAAAGTATTAGAATTTAATGATTATACTCTTGGAGTTGATTAGAAATGGAGAAACATGGGGAGGGTTCAGAACCTCTATGTTGTACATTGGATTGATCATGGAAAAATAAGACATTATTTATTCCTTTAATATTGGGGCAGAAGAGGTGAAGTCCCCATCAGTTTCATGTGACCTAGAAACTATATCCTACTTAATGTTAGTAGAGTTGGGGAATTGTAGGTATTTGTCTAGTAATAGCTATACTGAATATATTGATATAGGGTTAATGGAAGAGTATGGAATAACTGAATCTTGGACTAAAGATCACTTTTTGAACAATAAAATTCAGCAAGATAACTATTATGATAGACTTATACCAATCATAATTTGGAAAGATGGAGGAATCTTAATGCAAAGAGATCGTGGCACACAACAAGTTTTGTATGACCCAAAAGAAAAGTTCAAAGTATACATTTTTTAATAACTTTAGTATGGGGCCAGCTTGTGCACCTTAACTAATTCCATAGGATACCTGCCACTTCCCACCAGTAATAGGTACCAAGTAACTCTACCTAGTAAGGCTAGAACAGATAGAAAGAAATCACCTTGTGTTTGTATTTGTTGGGAATTGAACCTGAGAACTCATGGTGATCAACCCAACTTCAATGAACCACTAAGTCTTACCGTTCAATGCAAGGTGAAATTGTCAGGTGAATATGTAGTAACTAGATATGTCACAACCCAAGAGTAAGCACTGGCCTAATAGACCCTCAAACTAATAAAGGCCCAGGATAACCTCTTAGTATTCATCGTGCATTTAGTTTAATAATTGCAGAAAGATACTTTAAAAAATAAATTCCAAAACATATATGTATAATATAAAAACTCCAACATTTTCATGACATTTACTTTGGTCCAAAAATCCTCTAAGACAGAGCGAGTAAAACGAAACTATCTAGGACAGGACATAGCCCTGATAAGTACCATTGTACTGAAGAAAAAATCATTTAAAGAATCAACAAGGCCTTTAATAAAATAGAGGGCTCATGTTATACCCCAAATTCTTGATGATTTTATTTTTATAGCTCTCATGCATTTTAAGGGGATTTTTTAGTTGAATAATGATTAGGAATGTTAATGGGATAATTGGGAAATGTTTCACAATTTTTTGAATGAGTTTTGAGGCATTTCAAGACCAAAAAATAGTAAGAGATTTTCCATGGAGGCAAGGTACAACCAGAATGCAAAAATAAGTGGCCTGACATAATAAAGGCATGTTACTGTAGTACGTCAAAAATCCAAACCTACATTAGAGCCATGTTTCAATATCATTCAAAGTACATTGAAGTTGTTTGGTAGTTTTATGAGTGAATATGATGTATATTAAGGCTCAAATGACTCCCAGATATCAGACAAACCAAAATATTTCTTACCGATTTTATTTTTGGGAAGAATTTTCCTTTAGTCAACTTCAAACAAGATTATATTTATTCTACTAAGAATTTTCCAGATCAAGACCCATAAAATGATAAAGTGGTGACTTCAAACAAGATTATATTTGAGGTAAGATTTTACCCTTTCCATGGCTGATTTTCCATTTTCTTCTATAAAATCCCTAAAACTTGGTGACTTGATTTTAGCACCAATGTAGCTTGTATTTCACCAATTTTTAAGGATAATTACTCCTTGATCATAGGAGAATATTAGGTTGGCTTCGAAAATCAATTTTCATAAGTGGGACCCACGTGGGATTTTAGTGAAACTTTGCACCTGGAGAATAATGGTACAATATGGGTATCATTATTCTCATATTGATAAGTAGAATATGATTTTGATAGTTTCGTACCTTGAAGAAGCTTCTCAAAAGGGAAAGTCAGTAATTTAGTGGATTCTTCAAGCTTTCCCCTGTGTCCAGGTAGGCTAGGTTTTACCCTCTAGTGAGATTGAGCTATGTCATGGTATGTTTATGATATTTTATTAGATTTAAAATGGTTTTTAGATTTTGGTGATATAATTGACAATAATTTGGTTACTTAGACTTCTTAGGCTATTCGAAAACCGTAATTTGAGCATAGTTGACTTAGCTGCTTTGTTTGAATTTCTATCTTAGGGAAAATGAGACTTGTTTGATATCTAAAAATGGATTTAGATACCTTAGTCTAGTATGGGTTATAATTTCCTTAAAATGGAGTTTGGGGATTAGAACTGGGTCTTTTGACCCGCCTTAGTCCAAGAATTGAGCTACTAGTGGTAGACTTTAAATGTTTGTTATATTCTTAGAAAAAATTTACTAAGGTAACGTTGGGGGGATTATCACTTGATGATTATGATACGTTGATAGTGAGAGTTGATGTTTATTGGTTATGCAAATGACTATGGTATTGATTATGAATATTGAGGGCAATATAGATAGTATATATACACTTACCAGTTCAAGTCTGGAAGATTCCTATGACACTGCTTATATATACACATATACTTTGTTCAAAACCGAAAGATTATTATGATATTAATTATAAAATTACCAATTTGAGTTTGACAATTGACTATGGTATTAATGATACACTTATGGTTCGAGTCCGAGAAGTAGTTATGACTATGATGATATACCCTATGATTATGATATTGAAAATATGGATGATGGTTCGAGTTTGGAAATGGGAAATAGTGATTGAGCGGAATGATATAGATGGATTCTATTCGTATTAGTATTGTTGGTAATGGATATTGTTTCAGGTTATGCTTCACTTCATTGTACTATCCAGGATTATGGGGACCTGTGTTGCATTTTTTACTTTTCCACACTTATTGGATTATAGGGGATAATTTTATAGTTATAATTGCATGTGTTGATCGTTGATGTTATGATTATTATTTCGATTATTTACTTATTTAAGTACAACGATTTTGGAGTGGATTTAGGTTCATCTCTATCTTGACTTAGTCATGCTATCTTGTATTTTATCATATTCTATGTCATGATTTAGCTCATTCATACATTGATTCCTATTGAGTACCAGTGTTTTGGTACTCATACTATACTTCTGTAGCTTTTTGGTGTAGATTTGAGTATTATTTGCCATCGTTAATTTGAGAATCATGTTGAGGTTGATTCAGAGATAGGGTGATCTCTTATAGTCAGAGTCTCCCCATTCTCTTCTGTCTTATTTACATCTAGTCTTTATTTTTGAGATAAGATTGTATTGACTATTTAAAACTTGGGTTGTATTTTATAGAGATCTTGTACTAGCTCTACTTGGTAGTGGATGGTTTTCTAGGTTATGACTATGTTGTAGACTATTCTATGGCTTTGCTTATTTCTATCTTTATTTTTTATTTTTCCTTTTTTGGGAATTTTGATAAATTTAGCCCATTGTGAATAGCTCTAGTCTATGGTTTGGCTTAAATACAAGAGGGGTTTTGTAGGTTCCATCATGACTCATAAATTGGGTTATGATAAATTGGTATCAAAGGCTAGGTTTCACCGGTATTGTGGGTACACGATCAAGTATCTAAAAGACTCCTGCAGATCAGAATGATAAAGTCTATTTTCTTATCTTTAGGAGGGTATGGGATATTGTTAGGAGTTTTTTACTTCATTAACTCATTTCGTTCTAACAGTCTGAGTTAGTTTATAAGCATTTCTTTGACTTTACTCTTTTGCAGATGGCTAGGAAACGTGCTACTACTAAATAAGATAAGGGTCCCGAGACCAAACATAGAGATTATGTCACTATATATGGATGAACTAGAGGTCATACAAATCATTGATATGTGTCCCTATCTAGGAGACAGGATAAGGGGCCTTTACCAGACCCTATTCCCACTCTTGAGTCAAACGTTTTTCTACCCTAGCTAGTGTTAGGCCGAGAACCAGCCTAAGCTTCACCTATGTTTATTCATCTTCAGTTCTCGGGGATGCTTTGATTCAACTCTTGGGATTTGTTGGTGGTGTATCTTCTGATGGTGCATAGTCTACATATCAAAGTAGTATTAAGGCGAGGGTGCACCATATAGCTTGGGGCCTCAGAGTTGAGATCCCTCCTATGTCAATAGTTTCTCAATCGATAGTTGTTTATTCTGTGGTTGCCCAGCCTGCTATATCTATCAAAGAGTAGAAGATGTTGGGTAGGTTCTTGAGATTGGCTTCGCCTAGGTGTTTTGGTGCATCGAGAGAGGATCCGTATAAGTTTTTGATAGTTTATGAGGATAGGCTCTGTAATTTAGGCCTATTTAAGTCTCGTGGTATGGACTACACTACTTTTTAGTTGGACTTGGCAACTAAATATTGGTGGAGAGGTCATCCTGATTCCATTCCAGTTGGATCTTCTTCTTTTACATGGGCTCAGTTCTCTAAGATTTTTTTAGAGAAGTATATGCCTTACAGCCTTAGGGACCAGATGAGAGATCAGTTCATGACAATAGAGCAAGAATCCATGCGATTATAGAGTATGAGGCTCATTTTTATGAGTTAGATAGGCATGCTACTTTTATTTTGTCTACTGAGCATGAGAGAGTTTGTTGCTTTATTCGAGGATTAAGACTTTTTTCTTCACATTTCTACATAGAGTTTGGTTGTTATAGGTAGGTCTTTTTCCAAGTCTTTTGATCATGCTCAACTTATAGTAAACATGCATTGTGAGGCACAAGGGGCAATATTAAGGAACCTCGGTATTAGGGTTGTTTTAGTGGGAGTCATATAGCTCTTTGTTTAGAGGCAATGGTTCGTAGGGTAGATACCCTCTGCCTGAGTCATATCAGCCTCAAAGTCAGCCTAGTAGACCCATTAAGGCAATAGTCTAGATTACTACCCGTGGTTAATCTTGTGCTATTATTTTCCCTAGTTAGGGTGGTGGTTAGTCTTCTAAAGGTTTGTTTTCAGGTTATTTTAGTTGTAGTGGTTACTCTAAGTTAGCTGGATAATCTAGTACTGGTTTATTTCATGGGACATGTTATAGTTATGGGAGTCATGGTTAGTATTTATGAGAATGCCCTAGTCGTGAGGCGATTGTGGCTTCATCTCAGAGTATATCTCCTATTAGAGTAGTTCATCCCTCAGCTATAGGTGGTTTACATAGTTATAGGGATATTTCTTAGGGTGTTTGTAGAGGTTCTCAGGTAAGTAAGGGAGGAGATTGGTCAGGATCCCATCCAAATAACAGGCATAGTCAGTTATATACAAAACTTGCTAGACTCGAGGTTTAGTCTTCAAATGATGTTGTTACAGGTATGATTTTGGTATGCCACCGGTCAACCTTTGATTTATGTGATCCAGGATCCACTTATTCGTATGTGTTTTCTTATTTTGCTCTACGGTTAGAGTAATCTTTAAATTTATTATATATTCCCTTGCATGTATCTACTCCAGTGGGTGATTTTTAGTAGTAGATTGGGTGTTCAAATCCTGTGTGTGACTGTTAGAGATGTTGATACTCATATTGATCTTTATATATTAGATATGGTGGATTTGGATATAATTCTGGAAATGGATTGGTTATCCCATTAGCATACGATAATGGATTATTTTTCCAAGACCGTTACCTTAGATATGCCTGGCATCCCCCTAATTATGTGGCATAGAGATGTTAGCCATGAGTTAATGGGGATTATCTCTTATATGTGTGCTTGTAGGCTTATTTTGAGGGGTTACGAGTCTTATCTCACATATATTTGTGATGTTAGTATGGGGAGCCCATTGCTTGACTTTATTCCTATACTTTGTGAATTTTTGGATGTTTCCCCTACTGATATGCTTGGTATTCCTTCTTACCATGAGATTAAGTTTGTTATTGATCTTGGGTCTAGTACCCGACCTATTTCAATAGCATTTTACTGTATGTCTCTTGTCGAGATTAAGAAGATAAATTCTCAATATCAGGATCTTATTGGTAAGGGTTTTATTAGACCGAGTGTGTCTCCTTGGGGAGCTCCTGTGTTGTTGGTAAAGAAGAAAAATGGCTCCATACAGATGTGTATTTATTATAGGCAGCTTAATAAGGTAATGATGAAGAATTGTTATCCTATGCCTCGCATTAAGGACTTGTTTGACTTGCTTAAGTGTGTAGTGGTGTTTTCTAAGATTGATTTGAGTTCTTGTTACCATCAATTGAGGATTTGGGCCAAGGATATCCTAAAGACAGCCTTTAGGACCCGTTATGGTTAATATAAGTTCCTAGTGATGACTATCATCCATGTAAAGCTAATATGGTTGCTGATGCTCTTAGCTGGTTTTCTATGGGGAGCTTATCTTAGGTGGATTAGGAAAAGAGAGGAGTATGAATAATATTCACGGGTTGGCTGACTTGGGAGATATCTTTTGGACTCCAAGGATAGAGGGGCAATTATGCAAGAAGTGGTTAAATCATCTCTTGGTTCTAAGGTGAAGGAGAAGCAAGCTTTTGATCCTATACTTATGTAGAATAAGGAAGATATGGGTCAACAGAAGATTATGGCCTTTGAGGTTGGTGGTGATGGTATCTTGAGGTACCAAGGCAGGTTGTGCGTTCCTGATATTGATGGGTTGTGGGAAAGAATTTTGACTGAGGCTTATGAGTCTAGATGTACAGTTCATCTAGGTTCGACCAAGATGTATTATAAACTGAAGGAAATCTATAGGTGGAGCAATATAAAAAGAGCTTGTTTGTCAGTAAGTAAAGGTAGAACACTTGAGGCCCAATGGCATGTCTTAAGAGATTGAGTTTCCTATGTGGAAGTGGGGGTGATAAATATGGATTTCATTACAGGTCTTCCGTGGTCTTGTAATCAGTACAATTCAATTTGGGCCATTATTGATGTGATGACTAAGTTTGCTCATTCCTTTCCTGTGTGGACTACCTATTTTGGAGAGTATTATTCTAAGTTATTCATTAAGGACATAATTAAATTTCAGGTAGTGTTGGTGTCCATCACTTTAGATTGAGGTAAAGAATTCTCTTCTTACTTTTGAAATTTACTTCATAAAGGTTTAAGGACTAAGATGAACCTTAGAATCGGCTTCCTCCCACAAATGGATGGACAAGAAGAACAATATATTAAGACGTTAAAGGATATGCTAAGGGACTGTGTGATTGACTTTAATGAA
This sequence comes from Capsicum pubescens, assembly GCA_030864215.1. Classification (NCBI taxonomy): domain Eukaryota; kingdom Viridiplantae; phylum Streptophyta; class Magnoliopsida; order Solanales; family Solanaceae; genus Capsicum; species Capsicum pubescens. The sequence continues at coordinate 326,383,364 of CM061548.1, forward strand.
AGTTGGGTGGATCACTTACCTCTTATTGAGTTTGCATATAATAATAGTTATCACTCGAGTATTCAGATGGCTCCATTCATAGCTCTTTTTGGTAGGAGGTATTGGTCTCCCCTTGGGTGATTTGAAGTTAGCAATACTCGATTGCTTAGTCCCAACTTGGTTCACTGAGTCATGGATAAGGTAAGGTAATTAGAGAAAGACTTAAGACTACCCAAAGTCACAAAAAGTCTTATACGGGTATGAGGTGAAGGGAGTTAGAGTTTGATGTAGGTGATTTGGTGTTCTTGAAAGTTTCTTCCTTAAAAGGAGTGATGTAATTTGGAAAAAAGGGGAAGCTAGCTCCCAGTATATAGGTATGTATCAGATTTTGAGAAGAGAGGGGAATATTGCTTATGAATTAGAGTTGACTATGAGTTTAGGTTTTATTCATCTGGTTTTCCACGTGTCGATGTTGAAGAAGTGTGTGGGTGATCATTCTCTGATTATTCCTATTGAGAATATTGGTATATCAGATTCCTTGTTGTAAGAGGAAGCCCTAATTGAGATTTTGGATAGATGAGTTCGCATATAGAGGACTATGGATGTGGCTTTGGTAAAGGTTCTATGGAGAAATAAAGAGGTGAAGGAAGCTACTTAGGAAGCTGAAGAGGATATGAAGGAAAAGTACCTAATTTTTTTCTCCGGGTTGGGTGATCATGCTCAAGTTATGCACTTTTCTTACTCTAATTTCTTTTTGGGTGTGTTCATGGTTTTGCAGTTATTTTTTATCTTGTATTCATGCGTAAGGGTACCTTAACTTCTTATTTGGGGATGAATAATCCTGGGGGTGGGGTGGGGGTAAGGGGTAATGTAATGTCCCAGGTTTTGGCCTATAAGAATGTCTTGATTTTGAGCTCTAAACTTAACCTCCAAGAAATCCAATTTCCTCTATTATTATTCTAAGATAGCTTAAAATTAAGGATTCCCAATTCAAGAACTTCAAGAGGGCATCTTCAAAAGCACAAATAGGAGTTCATGATCAAGCCTTGTTTTCAATTTCATTAATTAAGGTATGTGGGGTTTATGAACAAGGATATTCTTTCATCCTTGTGCCCAAAACTAGTTTTTAATTACAAAATTACATGATTTTGTATGAATATACATGAGTTTCAAATTAAGGTTCATACCCAATATTGTTACTTGCAAGATTATGAGATTTGAAGTGATTTAGAAGTTGAATTGCATGTCTATTTTTGTATTTTCATGTGTATTGCAGTAAATTCCAGATTTTGAGTTGAATTATCAATACCTTCATTATCAAGCATGATTTTTATTATATTTTTATAGGAATTTGATGAATGGGTATCAAGCCCTAATTGTATATTGCTATTTCAAGAAGATTATGCTTTTAAGCATCCAATGACTCGATTATTTTTAGATGTTTTATAAAGATCTGATCTTTGATCTCAGCTTAGAAATTGAATCCACTTTACAGTTTTAGATTTCAGTTTAACTTAGCAATTATACAGTTGGTTTTCGCAATGAACCATTATACTAGATTTTAAAGTGGATTTCCAACAGAATGAGCATACAGATTAAAGGGAGTAGGATTTAGCACCGAGTTGGGTATGTTCTCATGCCCCAGAACTACGAGCCAACGTAGGTTTAGATTATTAGATATTCCTATTTCTATATGGATGATAAATACATATGTGATCACTTAGATTAGGTTATACTCTTTGGCAAGAGTATGATACCTCTCCCCAATGTGAGGTTTTCCCATAAGGGATTACGTTGGACTCCATGATAGCTCACATGATTTATGTCGGTTAGAAGAACCTCCCTACAAAAAAGAGTAATCTTATAGAAATCTTTTTAAAGAATTTTCCTACAACTTACGGAAAAGAGTAAAATATAATAGAACAACTTTTAGAAACTAAGTGTAAAGGCTCACAGTTTTATTTAGACATTGCTTTATATAAGCCTTTCGCTATAGATTTCAACTTTCATATTTTAGATATAAAAGTGATTCTTTTCTACACTTAGTCAACATGATTTACAGACAGAACACTAGTGTAGCTTTTAGAACTAAATGTTATAACTCACTAGATTTATAAAATATGATTTGCTACTCATGATTATGATACTCAGTTTTTAGATATTCCAGCTTATGTGAGTCATCTACATTTAGCATGCATTGTTTTACAAATTTTGATAATGTTGAGACATTGCTTTACTTATGCATTCACCCCCATATACTCAGTACATTCTCAAAGTACTGATCCACATATACGTCTATGTGCTACATTGTCTCATAATGTAGGTTTAGGTGCTCAGTTCCAGCAGCATGAGTGATTTCGAGTATCTCCATCTACATCCTGATAGTTGGTGAGTCCTCATAGTTTAGGGACTTAATCTTTCTATTTTCTAGCTTATTATAATAGATAATTCAGATAGTTTGAGCCAGCTGGGGGTTTGTCCTAGTGACTCTTTAGTTATTAGTAGTATAGGCTTGTCAGACTGCTAGTTATGATTCAGATTATTCAGTATTGATAGTTTAGACTATAGAGTCTAGTATTTTTCAGAGATTATATTTAGATATTCTCAGTTAGCTCAGACATATTTCCATATTTTATATGATTTTATATTTATATTCCCTTGTTATGAGATTCAGACTTAGTAGAAGACAAATAGGGTAGGCTTAAGTCTACTTATAGTCTTGAGCACCGTGAGACATATCGAGGCCTATTTTTGGGGTGTTACAAACTTGGTATCTGAGCTTAAGGTTTATAAGAATCCTAGGGAGTCAGACAAGCCGCGTTACATAGAGTTTTGATCCTGGGTGTGAAGTACGCCACATTTATAAGCAAGAGGCTACAAGACATTTTTAGGAAATCATCACTTTCTTTCATAATCTATCATGTTTACAGTATCTTTATCTACTTTTAACTCGTACTCTTACGTGATAGTTGAATATGCCTTCTCGTCGAGCAAACGCCCACAAAAATGATAACCAGCCGCCCAAACTTGTTGACCCTTTGAATGAGAACATATCCCATGTTGAATTTTAGGCTACTTTTCAGGCGTTGTCCTAAGTTGTGACTACTAATGTTCATGGAAACCATCAGGAGGTAGTTCCACTTCAGTAGAATGGTGATTTAGTAGCAGCCTAAATCCGAAACTTCATAAAAATAAATCCGCTAGAGTTTTTTGGGTCAAAAGCAGGTGAGAACTCACAGCTTTATTTAGATGAAGTGAAGAAGATCACCTAGATTATGTATGTTTCTAAGGCAGAGAGTGTACATTTAGCATCCTATAGATTGAATGATGTAGTGTATGATTGGGTGGTTATGTGAAAGAATTGAAGAGGTGAGAATGCAACTCCTATGAGTTGGTAGGTATTTCAGGAGGCTTTTCTAGACAGGTTCTTTCTACGTGAAATGAGAGAAGCTAAAGTAGAAGAGTTCTTGAACTTGAGGCAAGGCTCAATGACAGTGAAGGAGTATTGCCTTAAGTTCAACTAGTTGTCTAAGTATGCCCCTGATACTGTGGCTGATCCTAGGGCGAGTTTGAGTAAGTTTGTTACTAGAGTATCTGGTTTGGTAGACAAGGAGTGTAGGACTACCATGCTTATTAGTGACATAGAACTTCTTAGACTAATGATTCATCCTCAGCAGATTAAGGCAGAGAAGTTAAAGGAAAGAGAGAGGGGAAATAAGAAGGATAGAATAGGACAGTTTGAGTATGACCAGACAAAGTATGGAGGGGGATTCGTTCAAAGTTTCAAAATCATTCATCTATGCCAGCCCCATCTTCAGCTAGTTCTCCCAGATCTAGACAGGAGCACTAGGGTAAGATTTCTATGTCTAGATCTCAGAATAGTGTAAGTGGAAATCCTAGTTATCCTCCATGTGCTAAGTGTGGTAAGAACCATTCTGGTGAGTGCTTGTTAGGTTAGAAAAGTTGTTATGGTTGTGGTAAGTTGGGACATGGAATTATAAAGTATTTGCATGCTACGCAGGGAAATAGGGATGTTCGTCCCCAGACTTAGGATACTAGCGCACTAGCTCCTCTAGGTCGCCTAGTCCCTCCTCAGGGAACATCATCAAGTACTAGTAGCAGTCCACGCCAAAATCTATTTTATGATCTACTATCCCATCAAGAGAAGTAAGATTCAACAGATGTTGTTACTGGTATGCTTTGTGTTTTTCATCTTGATGTTCATGTTTTTTTAGACCCTGGGTCGAATTTCTCTTATGTGACCCTGTTAGTTGTAGTGTATTTTAAAATAGGTCCTAAAAAGATCCTTGAGCCCTTCTTAGTTTCTACCCCAGTGGGTGAGTCAGTTATTGCCAAACAGGTCTTTAGAAAGTATCTTATCACTGTCCTTCATAAAATCATGGTAGTAGACTTAATAGAGTTAGATATGGTTTACTTTAACCATATTCTTGGTATGTTGTTATGCATCCATAGATTGTCACACCCGAGTGGTGAAGTTTCAGTTTCCAGATGAGCCATCATTTGAGTGGGAAGGAAATTCGGTGTCTCCTAGGAGTCATTTCATATCCTATATTAAAGCCAGAAAGTTGATTTCCAAAGGGTGTATCTGTCATCTAGTTTGAGTCAAAGACACTGAGTCTGAGACTCCAACAATTCAGTTAGTCAGTGTAGTCAATGAGTTTCCTGATATTTTTTCCAAAGATTTTCTAGGGGTACCTCCAGATAGGAAAATAGAATTTGATATTGACCTTCTCCCAGATACCCATCCTATCTCTATTCCTCTATATCGTATGGCTCCAGCCAAGCTTAAATATTTAAAAGAGCAACTTAAATTTTATTTAGATAAGAGTTTCATAAGGCCTAGTGTTTCTCCAAAGGGCGCCCCCGTCCTATTCGTGCGAAAGAAAGATGGTTCTTTGCAAATGTGCATCGACTATCATCAACTAAGTAAAGTCATAGTCAAAAACAAATATCCTCTTTCTAGAATTGATAACTTATTCGACCAACTCAAAGGTTCAAGTTATTTCTCAAAGATAGACCTTAGATTAAGCTATCATCAGCTTAAAGTAAGGGAATGTGATATTCCAAATACAACTTTCAGAACCCGTTATGGTTATTTCAAGTTTCTAGTCATGTCATTTGGTATTACAAATTCCCCAGCAGCTTTTATGTACTTGATGAACAGAGTGTTCAAATAGTATCTGGACATGTTTGTCATAGTCTTTATCAATGATATTCTTGTCTACTCTTGTAGTGAGGATGATCATGCAGACCACCTTAGAATTATGTTGGAAACTCTTAGAGATCACCAGTTGTTCGCCAAATTCAGTAAATGTGAATTTTGGCTAAGGTCAGTAGCTTTCATTGGTCATATTATTTCCACTGAGGGAATTAGAGTTGATCCTTAAAAGACAGAAACAGTAAGAAACTGGCCTAGACGTATTTCTCCACCATACATTAGAAATTTCTTGTGTTTAGCTAGTTATTATAGAAGTTTCATTGATGGTTTTTCATCTATTGTGTCTCCTATGTCTAGATTAACTCAGAAGAAAGTTAAGTTCCACTAGTCAGATTCCTGTGAGAAGAGTTTTTAGGAGTTGAAGACTCAACTCACTTCAACCCCTGTTTTAGCATTACCTGAGGGTACAGATGGGTTCATTGTCTATTATGCTACTTCTAGAATTGGTTTGGGTTGTGTTTCAATGCCGAGAGGTAAGGTTATAGCCTACGCCTCAACACACCTTAACCGTCATGAAAAGAACTACCCTGCCCATAATCTTGAATTAGCTATTGTTGTGTTTGCAATAAAAATCCGGAGGCACTATCTTAATGGGGTGCATGTTGTTGTGTTTACGGAATCCAAATATTTGTAGTATGTGTTTACTTAGAGGGAGTTAAATCTTCATCAGATAAGGTGGTTGGAATTGTTTAAAGATTATGACATGAGTATGTTGTATCATCCAAAAAAGACCAATGTAGTGGCAGACGCCCTTAGTAGATTGTCTATGGGCAGTGTTGCTCATGTGGAGAATTATAAGAAAGAACTAGTTTGGGAAGTTCCCCGGTTAGATAGATTGGGTGTAAGATTGGTTGATTCAGCTGAAGGGAATGTTTGGGTTCAGACTAGTTCTAAATCTTCTCTAGATTCGGAAGTGAAGGAAAAGCAGGATAAGGATTCTAGTTTTGTCAAGCTGAAGGAGTCAGTTAAAGAACAAAATTTAAAGGTTTTGTCCCAAGGGGGCAATGGTGTGTTGAGGTACCAGAGTAGATTGTGCATGTTATGCGTTGATGATTTGAGGTAGTGGATTATGGCTGAAGCGCATGGTGTACGTTACTCCATTCATCTAGGATCCACCAAGATGTACCGTAACTTACGGGAAATCTATTGGTGGAGTGGTATGAAGAAAGATATAGCAAAATTTGTAGCCAAGTATGCAACTTGTCAATAGGTTATGGTAGAGCACTAAAAACCTGGTGGTATGTTGTAAGAGTTTGGTATCCCTTTTTGAAAGTGTTAAAAGGTGAATATAGACTTTATGAATGGATTACCCCATTCGCATCGTCAACATGATTTGATCTGGGTGATTGTAGACAGATTGACTAAGTCATCCTATTTCTTGCCAGTCAACACGTCTTACAAAACTGAAGATTATGCTAAGTTGTATATCAGAGAGTTATTCAGATTGCATGGAGTTTCTTTGTCCATCATCTCAGATAGGGGTACTCAGTTTACCTCTCAGTTTTGGAAAGCCTTTTAGAAGGGTCTTGGTACCCAAGTACATCTTAGTTCATCTATTCATCCATAGACAGATGGTCAGGCATAGAGGACCATTCAGACCTTAGATGATATATTAAGGTCTTGGGTTCTTGACTTTAAAGTCAGTTGGGATAACCATTTTCCATTGATTGAGTTTGCCTATGATAACAGTTACCATTCTAGTATTCAGATGGCCCAGTTTTAAGCTCATTATAGATAGATATGTAGATCACCAGTTAGTTGGTTCGAAGTGGGTGAGGACACTTTGATTGGGCTATATATGGAGTTTGAATCAATGGAGAAAGTTTAGTTGATTTGAGAGAGATTAAAAATAGCTCAGAGTCATCAAAAATCTTATACAGACATAAGAAGAAAAGATCTTGAGTTTGAGGTTGATGACTTTATGTATTTAAAAGTTTCACCCATGAAGGGGGTGAAGAGAATTGGAAAAAAGGGAAATTTTAGTCCCCGATATGTAGGCCCCTACAGGATTTTGAGTCTCATGGGAAAGGTAGCGTATGAGGTTGAGCTACCCATAGATTTGTCCTCAGTTCATCCAGTGTTCCATGTGTCCTTATTGAAGAAGTGCATGGACGATTCAGCTGTTGTAGTCCCTATAGAAATTATAAATATTCAGAATACCCTTTCATACGAAGAAGTTTCAGTGGAGATTCTTGATCATCAGATTCGTAGACTAAGGAACAAGTTTTCTTGGTAAAAGTTCTGTAGCGAAATCAGTCCGTTGAGGGTGCTACTTAGGAAGTAGAAGTAGACATGCATACCAGGTATCCTCATGTCTTCTCCATGAACTCAAATTCAGCCGAAGGTAATAGTTTTCCTTAATTCAGTTTTTTTCTAGTCTCAGATTTAACTATATATTTGTCCTCATGTAAATTCATGCATTCATAGATTAGCTCAGTTATTCAGTATATTTCAGATTCAGTCATTCAGTTTGTTTCAGTTGTGCATGTCAGCACATAGCCTCAGATTCCTTAGTATTTTTAGTTTAGCCAGCCATATTCGACGACGAATATTCCCAAGGGGGAGATAATGTAATACCCCGCACTTTTTCCTAGCTCAATTTTGCTCCTAGAATGTCAAGGGTTAGATTTAAAAATGAATAACCTTTGATACATATAGATTTTTCCAGTTCTAGACCCTTCAATATGCAGAAAATTGAATTAGCTTTCCAACGATGCCAATTTTGCCTCAATTCGATACTTGGTTGAGAAGTTATGGCATTTTTAGAAAAACTGTACGGCATTTGAACAAGCACCGCATCGCGGTGAAGGTCAAAATGGTAATTCTCAATTTTCAGTGGACCTCCGCAATTATGGCACATCGCGTAGAAGTCCCATTTCCCGATTGTCAAAATCCAGTAGCCCAACCCGATGGTACCGCATCGCAGTGATGACCTAAATGGCATTTCAGTAGCTTACCACAATAGCTCTGCGTTGCGTTGATTTTCCAGTTCCCAGTTCTCAAATTCCAGTGGGCTACCGCGATTGCACCGCGTCACGGTGGGTGGCCAAATCAGAAATTTCTTTCTTTTCCAGTTCTGATTAAAATTTTAAAAGGGGCAATTTGGTCAATTCTCAAGCCCCCAATTTATGGATAACACAAGATTAAGCTCATTCTAAGCACTTTATGCTTACTTTTAATCAATTCTCTCTCAAACAAAACCCTAGATATCATAACTTAACCTTCAAGAAATCCAATTTCCTCCATAATTTTTCCAAGATAGCTTAAAATTAAGGATTCCCAATTCAAGAACTTCAAGAGGGCATCTTCAAAAGAACAAATAGGAATTCAAGATCAAGCCTTGTATTCAAATTCATCAATTAAGGTATATGGGGTTTATCAACAAGGATATTCTTTCATCCTTGTTCCCAAAACTAGTTTTTAATTACAAAATTACATGATTTTGTATGAATATACATGAGTTTCAAATTAGGGTTCATACCCATTATGGTTACTTGTAAGATTATGAGATTTCAAGTATTTAGAAGTTGAATTGCATGTCTATTTTCGTATTTTCATACGTATTGTACTAACTTCTAGATTTTGAGTTGAATTATTATTACCTTCATTATCAAGCATGATTTTTATTATATTTTGACATGAATTTGATGCATTAGTATTAAGCCCTAATTGGATATTTCTATTTCAAGAAGATTATGCATTTAAGCATCCCATGACTAGATTATTTACGTATTTTTGATAAATATTTGATCTCTGATCTCAGCTTAGACAATCAATCTAATTTACAGTTTCAAATTTTTGTTTAACTTAGCAATTATACAGTTGGTTTTCGAAATGAACCATTAAACTAGATTTTAAAGTGGATTTCCAACAGAATGAGCATACAAATTAAAGGGAGTAGTATTTAGAACCAAGTTGGGTATGTTCTCATGCCCTAGAACTACGAGCCAACATAGGTTCAGATTATAACATTATTCCCATTTCTATATGGATAACAGATATAGATGTGATCACTTAGATTAGGTTATACTTTTTTGCAAGAGTATGACACCTCTCCCCAATGTGATGTTTTCCCATAAGGGAACTAGATGTTGGACTCGATGATAGCTCACATAGTTAATGTTGGTTAGAAGAACCTCCCTACAGAAAAGAGTAATCTTACAGAAAACTTTTTATCGAATTTTCCTACAGCTTACAGAAAAGAGTAAAGAATAATAGAATAACTTTTAGAAACTAAGTGTAAGGGCTCGCAATTTTAATCATACATTACTTTATATAAGCCTTTAGCTACAAATTTCATCTTTCAAATTTCAAATATAAAAGTGACTCCTTTCTATACTTAGTCAGCTTGATTTACAGGAAGAACACTAGTACAACTTTTAGAACTAAATGTTATGACTCACTAGATGTATAAAGTATGATTTGCTCCTCATGATTATGATACTCAGTTTTCTTATATTCCATCTTATATGAGTCATCTACATTTAGCATACATTATTTTACAAATTGTGATAATGTTAAGATATTGCTTTACTTATGCATTCACCCCCATATACTCAGTACATTCTCAAAGTACTGATTCATATATACGTCTATGTGCTACATTGTCTAATAATGTAGGTTTAGGTGCTCAGTTCTAGCAGTGTGAGTGATTTCGAGCATCTCTATCCACATCCCGATAGTTGGTAAGTCCTCATAGTTCGGGGACTTAGTCTTTTAATTTTCCATCTTATTAGTATAGATGATTCAGACAGTTCAAGTCAGTTGGGGGTTTGTACCAGTGACTCTTTAGTTATTAGTAATAAAGGATTGTCAGATGCTAGTTATGATTCCGATTATTCCGTATTAATTTTTCAGACTATAGAGTCTAGCATTTTTCAAAGATTATATTCAGATATTCTCAGTTAGCTCAAACAGGTTTTCGCATTTAATATAATTTTATATTTGTATTTCCTTGTTATGAGATTCAGACTTAGTAGAAGAAAGATAGGGTTAGCTTAAGGACACTTATAGTCTTAAGCACCGTGTAATATCTCGGGACCCATTTTTGGGGCGTTACAATATGGTTCCTTTTGAGGCATTATAAGGTAGGCATTATCTTTCTCTAGTTGGTTGGTTTGATGTTTCTGAGGTTAGTCCTTGAAGTATGGACTTGCTTCGTGAGTCTTTGTATCGAGTTTGAATCATCTAGGATAGGGTTCTTGTAGCCCAAAGTACGCAGAAATGCTATATAAATAGTAGACTTCATGCCTTGAGTTTTAGTGTTGGTGATTATGTTTTCTTTTGAGTTTCACCTATGAAGAGTGTGATGAGGTTTTGGAAGAGGGGCAAGCTTAGCCCCAGGTATATTGGCCCATTTGAGATTCTTTGAAATATTGGTGATATGGAATATGAGATAGCTTTGCCTCTAGTTTTATTAGTTTTTTATCCTATTTTCATTTTTTATGCTTTGTTGTTACATTTTGAATGAGTCTTTTGACATTCGTTAGGAGTCGGTTTCATTTGATGAGAGATTTTCTTTTGGTAAAGATCCAATCTCTATTTTGACAAGGGATGTTAGAGAATTGCACTCTAGTGTTATCCCTGTGGTTAAGGTTCAATGGAGACATCGACCTATATATTAGGCTATTTGGGAGGTCAAGTCTAATATGCGTAGTTCTTATCCCCAGCTATTTGATGATTCATGTATTTTTTTGACCTTTAGTTCAAGAATGAACTTGATTTTTAGTGATGGATGATGTAACAACTTGAATTTTGATAAAATATGTGTTTTTATGCGATTTGATATTTTTACCACTCCCCATAGTTGCATTGTGGTATTTCTAGGTTATAGGGTGATTATAAAGTTCCCAATGTATTTATGTGTCATTTGTATGATATTGTAGTTTTTGGTTGCTTCGAGAGCCTTAAATGTGACTTCAGTGGATATCTTTTGATCCGTGTGATGGATGGCAAAACGGACTATGTTAGCAGATCTGGAACGTTGATTTTAGGGTTGTAATATGTTTGGTCTAGTTTTGTGGCTTTTAAATCTCATTTCGACCCTCGATTTAAAAATTTGTGATTTTTTATTTTGGGGGGTCAACTTTATGAAAATGACATCTTTTAAATAAACTAATATCTCCATTGAGTTTGGAGCATCGAATTTGATAGGGTAGCATATTTCATTTTCCTTCTTCTGATTCAAGATAAATCTTGAGGGGCCCGCGGTGACTCATAGTGATCCAAAATCACAACTTGTACACCCGCGATTGAGAGATGATACCACGATCGCAATAGGGCCAGCAGACTTAATATTGCGATCGCGATAACCTATCTGCAATTATGATTGTCGAGTCAGACAAGGTACCGCAATCGGAAGTATTGGGTATAGATACCCATGTTTTGTCATTTTTACTATTTTTGAGATATATAGCTACGGTTTTTTGGTTTTGAGCTATTTTTTCACTTCTAAGCTTGGGTAAGCTCCATTACACTTATTTCATCTAATGTCTTCTATCTTTAACATTAGATTCTTGTTTTAATTCTAATTTGAAAGTGGAAATTCAGGTTTTGGCCCCGAACGCCTAAAGTTGTATTTCTTCAAATTAAGCCCCAATTTAACACCTTTTCACTTGAATAATATCCCTAATCCTGTAATTATAAGTTTTTCCGCAATTCCATCTTTAAAATAACTTCAAATCTTGATTTTAAAACAGATTTTGAAGGTTTTACCCGGTAAAGCTTAAAAATTGGTTTTCTTAGATTTGGACCTTGTTTTTAACTTTCTTGAGAGTTCTTAGGAAGAGTTACTTGAGTTCAATATTGGTTAGAGTTAATTAGTATTGTGGTGTGTTCTTGGCAAAGTTGTCAAGGTAGGTTTGTAATAAAGTTATTGCAAACTGGTAGAGCCTAGAGTTAAGTTTTTTGGAGTTTGTAGTAAAGAGTTTGATTATATTGGACTGTTGACTACTTGTGAGGGCAAGCCATTCTTATAAGAGCAAGGTGGTTTCCATGTTAAATCCTTTGTGTACCTTAGTTTTCAATAATGTCTTAGTTTCCTATTGCTTACTGGTTGATTGTCTGTGACTGACTCTAAAGGACTTGGTCCCTCATAGTATGGTGCAACCCCCTTACATTCCAACAATTGGTATTAGAGCAAGAACACTCTAAAATGTTAACACCTAGAGTAATTTGGTTATCATGACTTCTTCATATAATCAGGAAGAAGGGCAACCTATCACTAGACCACCTAGATTTAATGGGAAGTTTAATGGGTTATGGAAAACTAGGATATATGACTTCATTATGGCTAAGGACAGTGAGCTGATGGATGTTATTCTGGATGGTCCTCCTATACCAGTTAGAGAGGCTAAGGAAACAGACATAACTATAATGGTTGTTAAAAGTAGGAGAGAGTATTATGATGAATATAGAAGGAAATTTGATAAGAATTATAAGGCCAAGAAACTGCAAGTTTGTGGCATAGGGCCTGATGAATACAATAGGATATCTGCATGTGAAAATGCTAAAAAATCTAGGATTGCTTGAAGACTACTTATGAAGTAACCATTGATGTGTAGGATTCAAAAGTTGATATGCCGACTACTCTGAATAAAACCTTAACCATGAAAAAAGGAGGAAATATCCAAGAGATGCATACAAGATTCACTTCAACCACCAATGAGTTGCACTGCTTAGGAGAAGTAATTCCTTTGTACAAATAGGTGAGAATTTTTGGGGGTTCTTCCTAAATTTTGGGAAAGCAAAGTGGATGATATCACTGAGGCAAGAAACCTAAAAACTATCACAATGGATGAACTTATTAGTAATTTGAAGACTCGTGAGCCCAAGAAGCAGCAAGGACAAGACACGAAGGAAGAAAAAAGAGAAATATCTCAGGTATTGAAAGCTTCTAAGTTAGAATCAAGTGAAGAAGACACTGATATAGCCTATTTGGAAAAAAGAATTGTTAAAGAAATTAAGAAAAGTTGTCAGTTTAAAAGAAGTAGGAGTAGCAGTAGGAAGGGAGGCACTATTGAAGTTTGTCACAAATATGAAAGTCTTGAGCATTTCATCAAGAACTGTCCAATGCGAAAAATAGATTACCAAGAATGTCTCATAACCGAAGGTTGAAAAGGAAAGAACAGTGACCAGGCCCTTGTAAAATTAAGAAGAAAGGTTAAGGCTAATTTTGAAGTTAAACAGGCCTTAGCTGTCTAGGGGGATTCTTCTTGTGATTTTGAGGAAGATAGAAAGCATGAAGATGTTTCCATGCTGGTAGAGGACAATGAGAAAGTGAATTTTGATTCCCTGTTTTCTCTCATGGAAAACACTAAAGATGAAGAAGAAAATGAGGTAACTCTTTCTAACTTAAAGAAAACTTAAAAAACTACTTTGCTAAAAAAGATAAAAAAAAAAAAACTTGCTAATGTGTTTATTGATTCTATGTATGAACTAACTATTGAGAAAAATCTCTAGAAGAGGAGGTAGAGAATTAGTATCTTGAATGAATTGCTTTAACACTCCATATATTTGAAACTAAGGAAAAGGTTACTAAGTTGAAATTTGAAAATCTGAGTCTAGCGTGTTGGAGAAATTAAATGATACTGATGATAAAAGGAATAAAAATGCTCTAGAAGAGAAAGTAAAAGATCAGGAGCTTGGATTAATATCTTTAACTCTCTAGATATCTAAAACTGGGGAAAAGGTTACTAAGTTGAAATCTTAAAATCTGAGTTTAGTGTGCCAATTAGAGAAAGTAGATGATCGTGATGGCAAAGGGAAGAAAGAAGCCTCAAAAGCTTCAAACTTAGCTTGAAGAAAAATTAAGGGATTCTAAAAAGCATCTCATGGATGCACTCCAGAAGAATGAAGAATTGGAAAGGGACCTGGTCCTTTGAGAGTAGAACTTAAGAAATCTCTACAATGAACCACATCCTCACAAATTCTTTCTAATTTAACTAGTCAAGGTATCATAAATGGTAAGGTACTTAGGTATCAGTACAAAACTCAATCAATTTGGTCTCAAGGTGAGGTTGTTCAAGATATCAGAAACAAAGTCCACAAACCACCATGCACTCATTGTGGAAGAGATGGTCACATAAACAAAAATTTTCAAAGCTTGATTAAAGCTAGAATGAACAGTGTTAGATATATCCAGCAAGGGAATACCTATCCTAAGGGTTCCAAAACTTTGAATAATATGAAAAATCTCTTACTACCTAGATGGTAAAAGAAAGATTTGATCACATCGTTGTCTTTCTACTGGGAAGTCAAACTCAAGTGGGTTCCCAAATCTAACAAATAACTTTGTTTATAGGTGGGAGAAAGGGATTGTAGTCAGAATTGGTTCATTGATAGTAAATATTCAAAGCATATGGCTGGAAGGACTAATTGTATTCTATCTTTCATGACACTTCAAGATGGAGGTGTTTCATTTGGAAAAGGTAATCAGGTTAAATTCTTATCTGATGAAAGTACTATGTCAAGTTTGAATTCTGGAAGAGTTATCCTCTAAGTCCAAAAAATCAAAAATATGTTGGGATACATAAGTTCCTCTCTACTAAAATAGTTTATTTCAAAGGAACTGGTCCTTGGGATGCCAAAGATGAAATTTCCAAACAAAGAGTTTAAAGTATAGGAGAAAAAAAGTATGTTGTCATTGAGGATGAATTCTACAGATTCACCTAGAAAATATTCTTGAGAACCAAGGATGAAATATATGAAGCTCTAGTTATCTTTTCCAGCAAACTCAAATGAAGCTATACTTGTGGGTTACACCTCATCAAGCTATGCATAGAGAGTTTTTAAAGGGGAACACTATTGTTAATAAAGTGTGAATATGATCTTTGATCAGTTTGGAAAGATGATGAATCCAGGTGATGAGGAAGGTTCTCACATTGAAGAACTTATTTCTGTTAAAAGAGATGATACTTCTAAAGAAAATGGTCAAAGGACTCAATGATAATAGATGAAAATAATGAAAGTGATGGTAATACATATCTCAGATACAAACCTTGCTCTAACTGAAAGAATATCGAGAAGCGTCCAGTCAAGTTCTCCAGGGACCTCGTCCCTGTAAAACTCATCCCAAAAGGCCAAACTGGTTGCACAAATCTTCTCATTTATTTGACAATCTAACTTCACCTCTGGAGACTGGAATTCAAATAAGATCTCAAACCCAAAATTTCATGATTTTCTTAGCCCTGTTGTTTCAAATTGAGACCAAAAATGTGAAAGAAGCTCAGAAAAATACTGACTGGAATAAAGCAATGAAAGAGGAACTTCAGCAAGATTTAAAGAATGTTAAGTCTGGGACCTGGTCCCTAGACCGATTAATAAAATAATTTTCGAATGAAGTGGTGCACTGAAATTAATAAGTTCAAGCTGGAATTGATCAAATCAACCCGATCTAATAAATGAATCAACTTTTCTTCCTAAAATTCTCTATGATCAGGAGACAAGTATCCTTGGTAAAGTAGGTATAGATTGGTTTAACTTAGTACCATACCTTTTCAAGTATACACCCATGGGAACAACTTTAGAAGAGGACAGACACCCATAAGAATAGAAGGCATCTCTTTAAGTCCTTAACAAGAACCTATGTAAACTCTACCTACTGAATCATCTTCAGAAAGTCCAGAACCCCTAAATGAGTCTATCCATTGGAACTTCCTCAACTATTGAAATTTCTACTGAGCCATCCATGGTAGAGGATCCTAATCTAGGTTTGTGTTAATTAATTAGAAATCACTCAATCTGAAGTTTCTTCTTCCTCAGAAGAACCAAAATCACTTGAAGACTCTCAAATCCTTATTTTTCTGAAGAACTAGAAAAGCCTAAACTCTTAAAAACCCTACAAGTACCTAGTTCTCCCGCTCCCTCACAGCCAAACCTTATTTTTTCTCAATTGTGTGACAAAGAAATACCTGTAAAGAGGTCTGATATTTCTAGCAGTGTAGACTGGGTAGCAAAAAATTTTGCTTCTGATTGTATATGATCCCAAGCAAAGCTCTGTTAGTGCAGAAGAGCAAGCAAATGGTGAAAAGGATAATGTGACAAAGGATGGATAAATTTTGTTACCTACGAATGAGGATAATGAGAACGAAATCCTCTGAGGTGACCTATGAAAAAGCAAAGAGGGTTTGAATTTTTGTTTGAATTTGTAAATAAGGCCCTTTTGAGGATAATTGATAGTGAGTTCCAATTAGTGTTTGAATTTGTAAATAAGGTCCTTTTGCCTAGGGAAGAGAAAAGTTCTATTGCATCTACTATTGATCTATTTATGATAGAGAGTCTGAGCAAGTTTGAGCTGATAAGTCTGCCTACTCTTATGTTAGAACATGAATAAAGTGATTTTTAATAAGGAAGAAAGACATGGGATGCCATATGGGTACTTTTTGAACAAATTATTTGGTCACTTTGGAGTGATAGGGACTAAGAGAATACATGGAATAGTTAAAAAAGGTTTAGTCTAACAACACTGGTGGAAAATGAATGCATAAAAGAAAAAGTGAGAATTATGTCCCAAGTATCAGTGTTATTGGTTTCTCAGGAGAATCTAAGCAAGAAAATGGAGGTGTTAAGGATTAAGTTGGCTGCAAAGGATATTGAGATAGTGCACTTGAAGATACAAAATTAGAAGTTCTCCTTAGAAGGACCTGGTGTCATAAAAGAACTTATAATAGAAAATGCAAAGCTCTGGATCAAGGTTGTTGAACTCTCTCAGGAGGACCATGGTCTGAATGGTAAAATTAAGGAAATCACTAAGCAATTTCTAAATGCTTATGCTACAGAGAGTTCTAGAATAGAGATGTTAATCAAGTCCTTCTCCCCTAAGCCCCCCACTATCTAAGTCTTGTTATCCCTGTGTGCTTATTTCTAGTTCTTATTCGTAGTGTGGAAATTAGAATGTTTATGTTTATTTTAGTATGATGTAATGGTACTGTTCTCTCTTAAAAATCAATTAATCCTTTTCTTATGTGTTTCATCTGTCTCTTCTTAATATTTAAGTTGTTCTTCATGTTAGTGTTTCTCCAATGGTCATGAGTTAACTAACTTGTGCTTATTTCACTCTTGGTGTACTGTTATCACTATTCAATGATGCTAAAAGGGGGAACACTGAATTTATATGGTAAGGTCCAGGCATGTGTGTTACATAGGTGTAAGGTGTAAGGGACCAACAACCAGGTGTTGAAATCCAGATAGAGGTATATGTGTTGAATGGCTTATTGACAAGGGAAGAATAATTGTGAAGCATGAAAAAGGATTGATAAGGGAAAGTATTATGATAGGTGGAACAAGGAAATAAATTAACATTAAATTCAAGTATATTAATAGGGGAAAGACTGGTGCATAATGATGGGGGAATATTCACTGATAGTAGTGGTAATAACTCTAATTGAATAAGGTTAATGAATTTGATCCTCCAAGTTGTGTGGTCAAGTTCTGTGGTTTGTCATCATCAAAAAGGGGGAAATGGCTATATCTTGTTTAATGATGATCAGCTGACAACAAGGGACCAGGTCTCTGGGTCTTGATAGAAACATACAACTGTCACAAGTCCTACACAGTTTTGTCCTCTAGCATAACAAATTGCACAGGTAAGATGTGTACCTGTCAGGACACTTGGCCTAATAGATTTCTACCCTAATCATTATTCCACTATAAAAGAAAAAGAATGCTTTTCAATTGGTGAGTTTTTGAAAGATCATAATATAGAAAGGAAAAAAAGGCGAAAACTCAATTTTGCAACATTGCTCAAGTTCTTGGCTTATGTATGTACTGAAAAAGTGAGTGTTCTTGAGTAGAGTCTTGAGTCTATAATCAAATTACTCATGTTATAAGGGTAATACTTTTCTTTGCTTTCTTGAGAGTGCCTAGGTAGAGCTACCTGAGTTCAATATTGGTTAGAGTTAATCAGTATTGAGGTATGTTCTTGGCAGATTTTTCAAGGTAGGTTTGTAATAGACTTATTGCAAAACTAGTGGAGCTTAAAGTTAGGTTATTGGAGTATGTTATAAATAGTTTGATTATAGTGGAATATTTAGTGCTTGTGAGGGCTAGCCGTGATTTTTCTTTCCCTAAGCAAGAAGTTTTCCACATTAAATCCTTTGGGTTGTTTAATTTTCAGCAAAGTTTTAGTTTCCTACTACTTTACCGATTGATTGTCTGTGACTAACTCTAAGGTACCTAGTCCCTTATAGTGTGGTGCGACCCCCTAACATTCTAATAAAACCAACCATTAAACCATGAGTCATTTATTAAGGCAATTACCAATATGGTATCATAATACCAATATACTTACAAGCTAATCCAATTATGCCAAACCAATCCATATAACTATTAGACTCTTAAGTTCCATTTTAAAATCCAAAATCATGGCTACCAAGGGCATTTCAAACCATTGTTATCCATATATCCTTTAATGTAATGCAATGGGCTCAAAAACAAATTAAATTACGTGAATAACCATATTTAAAACCATGATTGTAAAGTGGTTTTAGGTTAATGCCATTATCAAGAAAAAATTTATCCAATTTGAGGAAATCCATGTCCCCCATTCAAACCATTAAAATAATGCACATATTCAGTCCAAAACCATCAATTAAAACATGAATAATCCATTTAAAGCATGGGACAAGTAATTCAAGTAGTAATAACCAAAAACCCTCAACCAAATTTCAAACCCATCAATTCAAATCACATGAATATTCAATAAATTAATGCCATAATGTAAAATTCAAGTTAAAAAAAGAGAAACACTCCTTAAATATAGAGAAAATTGAAAGGAATTCGAAGTTCAGAGCCCAAAGTAGTTCAGAAAAACTTTCCTTTGGCCTTAAAATTAATTGTTGCCGACCCTCCTCTTCTATATTATTTTCTGGTGAGTTCCATTACTCATCATGTTCAAACAACCCTCACTCCTCTTTTCTCCCTTATTCAACAACAATCAAAACTCCACCAGCTTCCAACATTGTCAGAAAATCCAAACTACGGCGACTGCGTACTCCAACCCCTCTTTCTCTTCCTTTTGATCGAGTTCCACCATTAATAGAGAACATCAAAGCTCTCATATGAACTAGAAAAAACATCGAAGCACTACATCTAAATCAGCCTTTCTTCACCATTTTTTCAACAAACCACTTCACCCCTCCTATTGCTCTATTTCCGCCATTAATGGCAAAATTTGTGCACTACAATAGAGGAAATAAAAGCGGCAGCTCCACCAGCAACCTCTAAGCTCTGACAAAGCTCCAGGAACAACAAAATAACTCAACAATCTTTAGATCCAATGAGTCACAAGATCAGGTGAATGACGACCACGACCTCGCTATTCAAATCTGGTCAGAATAGTTGTCTCCGATCACCATTCATCCTCTATGGTAGCCTCCGGTAACCATTTATCTTCTTCTTTAACCTTACTATTTTCTCTAGAAAATTAAAACTCTAAACATATTATTAGTGACGGTAAGGCTTTGATATTTCCATTTCTTTGTGTTATCTGGTGATTTTTGCAGTTCATCATTATTAAATATATTTGTGTTCAGTTTGTGTTTATGTTTTGTCTCTTCTACAATTTTATTCATCAGTGTGATTTTGTTGTTTGCAAATTTTATTAATGTTGTCTTCATTAATTTTGGTTACTATATTAGTGTTGTAGATTTTTTTTTATAACCTTTTATTGATATTACTTTAACTATTCTGGTTACTTTGTTGATGTAGCTATTTTGTTACTTGTTATCGATAATGGCTTTATTATTTTCGGTTACTATTCTAATGGTGCTAGTTTTATTATTCTTATTTATTTGTTATTAATTATTTATTGTTACATTGTTGATGTTATTATTTTTGTTGTTTATTATCAATGTTTTGGTTGATTATTCACTGTTACTTTGTTAATGACTATTGTATTGATTATTTTTGACACTTTTACATTGACAATGAATGTTAATTACTAGTTTGGCCAGTGACTAAATCTCTCAATTAGATTTTTGAGGTCTCCCGATGATAAAAGATGAATTTTATTTTTTAAGTTCAATTATTTGATTGTTTCTTTTATTGAAGTACCAACACTTGGACGATGAATAAAGTTTCATGATTTTCGAGGCCTCACATGTACAAAAGATGGGGTTTTACGTTTTGTTTATTGCTCATTAATATAAGTTGTTTAGCGATGAACATATATTAGGTCGCCTGCATTATTCATGCTTTATTTTATCCTTTGTGTGTAGTTTATATTTATTTAGTATACTTTTATAATTATTTTATCCCCTCCTCAATAAAAAATATAAGTTCATCGGGACACAGCTTTGTGGATTTAGAAGGGTGCCTAGCATCTTTCCTTTGAAATAACCTGAACCGTTACCTTAAATCCAATTGCTTTTGTAGACTAAAATTTTAATATAACTAAATTAATAGGTTTCCTAGTTTTTCCTAATATCAGGTGGCTTTTTTCATAATTTTTAGAAAATCGTTGATTAATTTTTGAGTCTCAAAGTTGCACCTTATGAACTAAGGATGTATCATAGTTTTGTTTTCTATATTTAAGGTTGTAATAAGTTTTGCTATAATGAAAATGTTTAATTCTTTCCTTTTATGACTTATGCATATTTATTAAAGGGTGGTAAGGGTTCTTCATCTAGGCGGATTAGAGTAGGTCTTTGTACAACCAAGTTAGTTGGGTCATGACACCCATAAATACA
Source organism: Capsicum pubescens (assembly GCA_030864215.1). Lineage (NCBI taxonomy): Eukaryota > Viridiplantae > Streptophyta > Magnoliopsida > Solanales > Solanaceae > Capsicum > Capsicum pubescens. Next base: position 326,404,268 of record CM061548.1, read on the forward strand.
TTACATGAATGGTTAACTACCAAGCCAGTCTAAAGAAAGTTAAGTCAAAAGTCAAACCTCAAGCTTAGAACCCTAAACAAGAAGTATTTCCCTTTAGTGTAGCCTCGACGTGAACACAATCTATAAGAAAATATTATTTACGCATCAAAAGGAGCCTAATGATATCCATATTATCCACTTTTATTATTGGTCCAAAAGCGTCTGGAAGTGACTGACCATATATAGATCTGTACGATAAGGAACAAATCTGGCCTGTAAAGCATCCTTTGACAACTTCTTCGGTGAGTAGATGTGCACTCTTTCTTCTTTTGTTTGCTCTCTTTCTTTTGCTTTATAACCCCTTTCAATTATTTCAAGTCCGGTGCATCTTCTATGGTGGCTCGCGGTGTATATTTTCTAATGAATAGTATCTTCTCCGATGACTTGTATATTTTCCAATGACAAGTACATTGTTGAATGATCAAATTCAGGGACTGTATCAAAAGTAGGTAAAGATGAAGGAAATAAAATTTTTGTGACCAATTTCTCCACCAACTTGTTGAAATCTGGCGAATCGATCAAGAAAACCTCTTTACTTTATCTTCTCTCTGGATCAGGTGCACTCATTTCATCTTTTCTAGATTTTCTAGTCTAGGTTTATTGACTATTGGAGGTGGTTATGTCCTGTCTCGTTTGATATCTATATTTTAGTCCTTTCTCTCATGGTTTCATGTATGATTTTCTTGAAAATTCTTATGGGATTATGGGTTCTTATTTCTCTTTATTTGGTAGGAGTTAGTTCATACTAGTATATATATTTACCGTGGTACGTGTTGGTATATTTGCTATTATTGGGGTTAATTTTTGAAGTCAAACAGAGTTCTTATGGACAATATAGTTCTTTTTTATTAGTTGTTGTTTATCAAAACCTGCATTATAGTATATTTGTTTTTTGGATTTTTGTATACGTGGTTGATTCTTGATTTTTCCATGTATTTCACTTATTATTGCCATTGTGTCTTTTTAGCCTTACCTATTTGTTTTTTAGCCTTACTTATTTGCTTGCCTTTTTTTCTTTTCTTCTCTTATTGAGTAGTAGTTGTTGTGGTTGATGATAGACTAGGGTCATGTCATAGGTCAGGGTCAAGTTTTGGGTCTGGACTAGGGTATAGGGTGAGGGTAGGGCCTAGGTATGACGATGGATGAGGGTCAAGTCTAGGATCGAGTTTGGGGTTAGGGCGAGGGGTAGTAGGGTTGGGTGGGATAAAGAGGCTTCTCGGATGAGAGTTAGGTCCTGGAACATAGGGACTTTTCAAGCTAATCTATAGATCTCATGTTGATCATTAGAAAGAGGGGGATTATTATAGCTTGTGTCCATGAAACAAAATATGTAGGCTCTAAGACAAAGGATGTGGATGGGTATAATTTGTATTGCTCAGCTAGCGGGAGGCATAGGAATGGGGTAGGTATCTTAGCAGATAAAGTGCTTAGTGGTTAGGGGTGGAGTTTAAGTGGGTTAATGATAGGTTCATATCGATTAAGTTTATCATTAGAGGGTCTACATTGTATGTTATTAGACCCTATGATCCATAAGTAGGATTAGACATAGATAAGAAGAAGAACTTCTGGGAGGTTTTAGGTGAGGTAGTGAGAGACGTTTTGATCATTGAGAAGTTTTTCATTGGTGGGGATTACAATGGATATATTGGATCCATATAAAGAGGTTATGATGATGTGTTTGGTGGTTTTGATTTCGGGGAATGGAATGAATGAGTAGCTTCACTTTTGTTTTTTTCTAGGGATTTTGGGTTGTAGGTAGTGAATTTGAGATTCTTGAAGAGGGAATATTACCTTATTACCTTTCGTAGTTCAGTGACCAAGATCTAGATCGATTTTTTTCTCTATAGGAAGGTTGATATAGTACTTTTTAAAGATAGTAAAGCCATACCTAGTGAAAATCTTTCAACTAGTCATAAGTTGTTGGTAATGGTCTTGGTAATCAAAAAGGGTAGAAAGAAGAGGGGTGTGAAGGATCAACTCAAAATTAACTGGGGTAGCTTGAATTTGGCCAGTGCTTTGGAAATAGGGGAAATGTTTTTTATTATGAGGGCTTGGGAGAGTATAAGGGTATATGGATAGTATATGGGAGACGACTTCTAGTTGTATTAAAGAGACCACTAGAGAGTTGTTGGGTGCTCGAGAGGCTGATTTGGCAAGCATTGGTGGGCTGGTCGTGGAACGATGAATTTAAAAGGAAGGTGGAGACTAAGAAGGTGGCTTATGCTAAGTTGGTTGATATGAAGGATGATGAGGAGAAGTAGATGAATAGGAAGGATTACAAGTTAGCTGGAAGAGAGTCTAATTTAGTAATTTAACGGCTAAGACAATAAATTTTTGAGAGCATATATGCAGCTTTAGAGGAGAAAACCTCAGATAAGAAGTTTTATAGGCTTGTCAAGGCCAATGAGAAAACGGTTAGTGACCTTGTCCAAGTGAAGTATATCAATGGGGATTATGGAAACGTGTTGGTCGAGGATTCCCTCATTAGAAAGAGGTGGTAATTCTATTTCTATAGACTTTTGAACAAGGAGAGGGACAAAAGTTTTATGCCGGGGCACTTGGAGAACTCAGAGAGGTATTGTGATTATGGTTATTTTAGACGTAATAAAGTTGAGTAGGTCAATGAGTCTATTCGTAGTATGCGTAGGGGTAGGGTGATTGGGATACACAAGATTCTAGTGGATTTTTGAAAGAGCAATGGTGGGGCTGGTTTGGAGTTGCTAACAATGTTATTTAACATCATTTTTAGGGAGGAAAAAAACCCAAAGTTTTTAGATGGAGTAGGATGCATCCACTATGTAACAATAAGCGAAGATATTTAGAATCACAATAACTATAGGGATATCAAGTTGTTGAGTTACACTATAAGGGTTTGGGAAATGGTAGTAGAGTTGAGGTCGAGGAGGATCATTACACTATAAGGGTTTGGGAAATGGTAGTAGAGTTAAGGTCGAGGAGGATCATGACTGTTTTTGAGAATCGGTTATATTTCATTCCAAGTGTCTCAATTACTGAGGCCATTCTCCCTGCAAGGAGATTAGGGAAAGAAAGGACTTGCATATGGTGTTCATTGATCTTGAGAAGTCATATGACAAAGTCTCTAGGAGATTTTGTGGAAGTTCTTAGAGGTTAAATGGGTGATCTTGGCATACACTAGGTCGATTTAGGATATGTATGATGACACAAAGACTTGTGCAAGGACTTTAAGGGGAGATTCAAAGAACTTTTTAATTTTGACAGGGTTGCACCAGGGATCGACTCTTAGCATATTTTTATTTGCCTTAGTGGTGTATGTTTTGATGTAGTATATACAGGGGGTCCTTTGTGTATGCTATTTGCTGATAATGTTGTATTGATTTATGAGACTCTGGGAGGAGTTAATGATAAGTTGGAGGTTTGGAGATAAACCCTTGAGTCTAAAAGATTTAGGTTGAGCAGGACCAAGATAGAGTATGAGGAATGTAAGTTTAGAGATTTATCACATGAAGCTAACATGGTAGTGAAGCTAGATTCTCAGTACATTTAGAAGAGGGAGAGTTTCAAGTATCTTGGGTCTATGATTTATAATAATAGAGAGACTGACAATGATATCATGCACCGTATTGGTGCAGGGTGGTTGAAATGGACACTTCGAGAGTCTTGTGTGATAAGAAGGTGTCTCTTAAGCTTAAAGGTAAGTTCTACAAAGTGGAAGTCTGAACATCTATGTTGTATAGATGTAACGCCCCAAAATCTTATCCCAAAGCATCACATGGTTCTCAAGGCTACAAGTAGCCTCAACCTAATCCTTTGAGACTGCTACTAAATCTCATACTTACTTCAGGGATTCAAAATCAGATAATAAGAATAAATCTCATCAAATCTATACTTAAAAGACTGGAAATATAATGTCTGAAACATGAAATACTGAAAAATATCTGACAAACGTCTGAAAATCTAGTCTGACAAAGCCTCTACTACTCAAGATATAGAGAGCCATTGGGATAAATCCCCAACTGACTCATACTCAACTGAAAAGAAATAACCACTAATATCAAATCTGAAGGTCTGAGAAATAGGTCCTCGAACCATGAGGACCCACCAACTACAGAGTGTAGATTAAGGTACTCGGAGATCACTGACGATGCTGAGACTGAGAACCTAAACCTACATTATAAGACAATGCAGCACATAGACGAATATATGGATCAGTACTTTGAGGATGTACTGAGTATATGGGGGTGTATGCATTTACATAAATAATATCATTACTCTTTATAAAATCTTGCATGCAAATATGAATGCCTCACATGGGTTGAATAAGTATGAAGTCTAAATCTCATAAATCATGAATAATGAAACATGTAGTATAAATCTCGTGAGTCATTATACTTAACTCAAAAATTTGTATTCTCCTCTTATTCTCAAAACTTGTAAGCTAAAGGAATCTTTAAACTATGTTTTCTAAGATCATGCTTTCATCTTGAGAAGAATGGAACTTCTTTGAAACTCAAGGACTTAGAACTTTAGAACTTCAAGACATGGGAAAAACTCTAGACTCTTATGAACTTGGGAGTTTCTTCTAACCGACATAAACCATGTGAACTACATGGAGTCCAATGTCTCGCCCACGTTGGGGAGAGCTATTCTACCCTAGACATTAGAATAGAACCTCAACTCTAGTGATCACTATCTCGGCCTCAGGCCCATAAATCTCAATCCTACGGGGGCACATAGTTTTGGGGAAGTAGGATGCGCTAAACCCACATTTCCTGCTCGGTGCTAAATACTACTCACGTACTCAAGATCAGAACTTTTAGGAAATCCACCTCAAAACAACTCAGGGGTCTATAGTGAAGACCAAATTATAATTCTCTTAGCTTTAAATCATAAAGACTGAATAATGTGGATTCCTGTATTAACTCAGGCTTAAAAGTAATCTTTCTTTAAAATCAAAGTACTTGTTGATTGAATCATACTAAACAATATACTCATCAATAAACATCAAAACTCATACTTGGTTTAAAACTTATACTCATGCCCAAATAATCTCAGTTTCATAATAAAGCTTAAATCATGACATCAATCTTGGAAACATCAAATCAATACGAGGATGTGCAACTCATAGCATAATTTCTCAACTCATGTCATAAAATAGTGAAATAATCATGAAAATCAAGACTTGAACAATTCTTAATCTCATAATATCAAAATAACGTAATTTGGGTATAAACCCGCTTGCAAAAATATGAAATTCTTTGATAAAAATCAACAATTTGGGCACAAGAACGAAAGGAGTGTTCTTGTTCAAATCCCACATACCTTGAATTAGAATCTTTGGATGAACTCTCACTTTTGGGACTCTATTCTTACTCTCAAATGAGGGTTCTTGAAGCCCTTGACTTTAGAACCTTGAATCTTTACTCAATTTAGAAAATCTATGGTGAACACTTGAGATTCTTAGAAGAGGATTTGGATAATTAAGGTTTTTTGTTGAGGGAGATTTTGAGAAAATCTCATATGATGCTTGTAGTTGCCCTAAATTCTGATGTTTGTATGGTTTAAAAGGCTTGGACAAAGTCCAAAGTGCCTTTTTTAACTTTTGTACGAAGCTGAAAAAAATTAAACTGGAAACCCAATTTTATGGGCCAACGCGACGCGCCACTACTGTGGTGGCTCACTGGAAATTGACAAATGGGAATCTGGGAGTCACCGCGATGTGGAGCCATCGCGTTATCCCACTGGTTGGGCCCTGGAACTTTAGTGCGACGCGTTACAATCGCGCTAGGCCACTGGAAATTGACTATTGGGAAATTAGGGTCCTCCACGACGCGCCACTATCGTGGAGTTCCAATGGAATTTGACAATTTTTAAGTAGACCCTCTCTGCTATGCGCTAAGCACTAAAATAACAGTGTTTCACAACTAGAACTTAGATTAGCCAGAACTTCTTGTCCGGTTATCGGATATAGGTGAATCTTATATCGTTGGAAAGCTAATTAAATTTCTCACATGATAAAAATAGAAATTAGGGAAAATCCATATGTTTTAAATGTTAATCACTTAGGAAGTCATTTCTTAACCCTCTAGATATGAAATTAGGCTTAAGAAAAAGTTTGGGGTATTACAATGGAGCGGATTATTAGCTAGTTAAGAACTCCCATATCCAGAAGTTGATGGTGGGGGAGATAAGGATGTTGCGATGGATGTGTGGACTTACTAGGAGAGATAAGGTTTGAAATAAGATTATTCTGGAGAATGTGGGAGTATCTTCGGTGGAGGACAACATAAACGAAGTGTGGTTGCGATCATGTGATGATGAGGGAACGAATGCTCTAGTACGACGTTGAAAGAGATTTTTTATGGTTAGTTTTAGATGGGGTAAAGGCTGGATGAGAAAATATTGGAGGGAGGTTATTCGACATGATATAGAGTAATTAAAACTTGCGGAGGTAGAGATACTTGATAGAAGGTATGGAGGATACAGATAAGGGTAGAGGGTGAATGGGTAGGAGTTTCTCCATAATAGCAGGGAAAGAGTAGGAATTTCTTGCTCGTGGTGGTTTGGTGATGTCTATGATTTCAAATAGATAGATTATAGTATTACCTTGAGAGTGTCCTATTTCCTTATTATCTAGTAGTGTGTTATTCCATTTTTTTTTGTTACTTTATATTTTTTTTGTTAGTTATACTGTTATCAGTCCTAGGACGGGGGTCTATCAGAAATAACCTCTTAACTTTATCTAAGGTAGCAGTATGGACTGCATACATATTACCATTCCCCAAACATACTAGATGAGAATGCACTGAGTATGTTGTATTTTTGGTCCCAAAATACTTTAACAATCGACCCAAAAATAAAAAGGCTCGAGTTGAAAATTTTATTAAATAATCAGGTTTCCCATACTTGAAGGGTTCTAAATGTGACAACCCACCAAAAAACAAGTTGAAATCAATCTTGAAATCATTAAAAACCATTTTTTTCACTTAACCAGGTCAAACCTAAAATCCAAAGTTTAGATTCAAATTTTTGAAGTTTTTTTAGAGGTAAAAGCAATGGGTAATAATAGAAATTAGGTTAAGAAGTTTACCCAAGCTTCTTTGATGTAAAATCCCCTATGAAATCGCTTTTCTCCATAGTCTCAAGGTCCAAAAATGGTGAAAATAGAGTTGGAATCACGAATATGGGGTTTATATACTATTCTATAAACAGTGAATCGTGAACACGATCAACTGCTCTCATTTACAAAGGCTAATAATATATACCTACAACAAATGTGGTGGCTTGGTCGTAAATTCAATGACCAAATAAGTTGACCTAACCTTAATTACTCTTTGTGAATGTGGCCACACGCCCCGCATTTTTTATACCGAAGAGAATCCTTCTCCACATATTAAAAGGAGGAAAAATACCTGCACTAGATGGCAATTGTTCAACCAAGAAAAATGATTATGAATTCTCTGATATGGACCCACGGAATTCATTTGGGCCCTCACAAAAGTAAACTGATAATACTAAGATTGACATTTTGGACTCAATTGAACCATAAGATATATCAAAAGAGGTTATTTTTAATAAGTTACCCCCCAGCAATACAATTAAGCTAAAATAATTAATTTCTTACCTAAATACTCCAAATTCAAAATAATGATAACCTAAACTAACGATGCTACTAACCTAAAAATGAAATTTTGAATCTAATGTAGCTGATAGAATCACCATCAGATGCTTGAAGCAAAAAAATATTGATATAAGTCAAAACTATCATATTAAAGCTACACAAAACCTCAAACTCACATAAATCACTCCTGAACACTTCAAGGACTGTTCCAATCATTCCAAAACTCATAAATGATATAAAAAAACAAGGGTATAATAGCCAAAACACATATAAAATTAAAAATCACAATGAGGATTGTTCCAATAGAGTTGCTACTGAAAATTTCAATATGTCTTGGTTCTCAAGGTGCATCCTCTAGATGGACTATGACAATGCGGGTATGAAAATTTTAATGGTATTTTGAATGAAGTCCTAGGACTTAATTCCAAGAATTTTCACTTATGAAAACAAGATAAGAACAAAAAAAAATAGTATAATGAACTCTGGACATTTTTCATGTGAAAGCAGTAATATGAATCATGATCACAAAATCCCAAATATGGAAAAAGACAATAATGAATAAGAAAGGTGTCAATATCTATCCTGGATTAGGGGGTGGGTATTACTAATAGCACAAGGAGTGGAGAAGGCTTGGATTGTGTTAATCTAACTATAAAAGTTTCACTCTTCTGTCATCCTAGTGGAAGGTAATTAATTACATCCTCATCTTGGTTTGTAAATTTTTCTATTATATCAATTTAAATTATTTACTAATTATAAAATATATCACTTCAATTATCGACGATCTTTGCAACCTCTCTCCCGCCTCAGTCGTATTGACATTTGTAACCTGCACATTCCTCAGTGTATAGATCCTTGTGATTTTTTCTCAAGTGTATCGATCTTCCTTATCTCAATTGTATAGATCCTTGAAATCCCCCTATTTTAATTATATCATCCCTCCTCCTCTAAATTATATCAACGCTCCCTCCAACTCATTTTTAACTATTTCTCTTTATCTTATTAGTGTAGGAGATCATCAATGATGAAAGTTGTTATAATTCAGACTCGACTGGAGAAAAAAGGCTAGTGAATAGTAGAAAAAATTTCATTAGTTTCAATTGGATTGAATTTTTATCATTTACGAAAAAAAATTAGTATTTGAAGTATATCAATCCAAAAATTTACTATGAAACAAAGTCAGAACCAATTGAAACTTTGTAAAACATGGATCCCCTTTCTCACTTGTATCAAGTTTTGTGTTGATCCCCTTGGATATATTATTTCCTTTAGCATATTAGCCATTCATTACACCTTCCAATCACTATGTGAAGTCCATTGATATTAGCCTCAAGGTCACTCACAAAGTAATAAGATCGAAAAAAGCATCTATCAGAGGTGTTTGATTATCCCCTTTGACAACTTGATTTTTTTGTTGTCTCCCACTTTCAATTGTAAATTCATCTCAAGTTTAGATCATAAATATCTTATTGTCCTCCAAACTCTTACATATAGGTATTAGAACTAAACTAGTGAACCAAGGGTTGGATTCACCAAATTTGAATTTTATGACTTCTTTCCATAAAACTTGATTATCTCCATTGTATTTCCACAACCATTTCATTAGTAAGATGTTGTGTATTGATCTCGGCATTCTAATGTCTAGCTCACCCATTTGTTTCCTTAGCTATGATGTTTGCAACTTAAAAAAATTATATTTCTTTAAGTTGTTCTCTTTTTGTTTTTCTTTTTTCTTTTCTTTAAATATGGCTGCATCTATTTCATGGATTTTTTATCGTGGGTGATGTTATATATTATTTTTATTTTATTTAAGATATAGATTGAAATATTTTTTTAAAATTTTTTATTTAGAAATTTTATGAACTTAAATTTGATGAGCTTTTCTTGGTTGAATTGCCTGTTGAAAATTGGTTATGTCACTTACCTATCAACGCTATATCTGAATTTAAAACCAGTTTGATGGGCTATATGAGCACTTTGGATTTTCTTGTTGTATTTAGGTCTCTCTTAGTTCCACTACTATATATATTAATACTTAAGGTACATTAACAATTCTTTGAAACTAAACTCTTTTAAAAATAAAAAACACTTTCAACAAACACTTTTCAAAATAAATTGATTTTAGAAGTTTGGACAAACAAGCAACATTTTCAAAAGTTCTTTTAATTTTGAAAAATGTTAAGTTTCAAAGAATAGTTAATGTATCTTAAGAGTTAATACTTAGTAGTGGAACTAAATGATCCCTAAATAGAACAAGAAAATACAAAGTACTCATATAGTCCATCAAACTAGATTGAATTCAAATATAGCTAACTGATTGATTGATAGTTAAATGGAATAAATACTTTTCAACAACTGAATTCAACCAAAAAATCTCATCAAATGAAAGTTCATAAAATTAATAAATAAAAAATTTAAAAATAAAATTACAATCTATATCTTAATTAAAATAAAAACTAGCAATAATAAATCCACAACATGGATGTAGTCAGATTTGAAAAAAGCAAAGAAAGAAGAACAACTTAAGGAGATATAAATTGATCAAGTTGAAAACATCATAGCTAATGAAAGAAACGGGTGGGCTAAAAATTAGAAACCCAAGGTTAATACACAACAACTTATTAATGAAATGGGTGTGGAGATACAATGTAGAGGATCAAGCTTTATGAAAAGAAGTCATAAAATGCACATTCTATAAATCCAGCCCTTGGTGAACTAATTTAGTTCTAATACAATATGGTGTAGGAGTTTGGATGAAAATCGGAGATTTGTGGCCTAAAATTAAGATGAATTTGCAAGTGAAAGTGGGGTACGAAAAAGATAAGTTCACGAAGGGGATGATCAAACACCACCGATGGATATTTTTTCAGCTTAATTAATTTGTGAATAACCCTGAGTCTAACATCATTAGTTATTAGACTACAAAATTTTATTGGTCGGTGTAGAGGGTGACTAGTATGCTAAAAGAAATTAATGAATCCAAAGGGATCAATTCGAAACCCAATACAATTGAGAAAGGAGGATTCAAGTTTTCAATGTCTGAGTTGGTTCTGACTTTGTTTTGTAGTGAATTTGTGGATCAAAATACATATAACACCGAATTATATTTTGTAAATAAGAAAATTGTATCCAACTAAAATTGGGGCACATTTTTTTATTTTTCTCCAGAATGTTCAATAACTTTCATTGTTTATGAATAATTGAGGTTATATCACCCAAATTACACCTCGCAAATGAAGAATACACCGGTTGTTGAATCAAATATAGAATATAACCAAGTTTTCGATTGATAACATAGGTGACGACTCGTCATCAAACTATACAAGTCATTGGGTGATCCACTGCCACTGGAACCAAAGTGTAAACTTTTTGGATTTCTCCTAACTATAACTCAGAATGGATGCTAAGGGACCTATTCCATCTCCTTATAAATCGTAGTGAGAGTGCTTACCCTAGAGTGATATTTTCATCCTTCAAACTTTTACTCCATGAATGCTTAGGGTGAGTCAAGCAACGACTTAACGCCTATATTGACAACTCGGAGGGAGATGTCATTTCCACTAGCTTGATATGCATATCTTTGGGACTTTGGACAATTTACTCAAAGGAGTCTTTCCATGACTCTTAGTATGACCCAGTGAGTCGTGGCCAAGCACCAGTAGCCTGTACTAAGCCAATTTCATCTCCTTTTCTTCTCTTCATTATGAAGATCTGTTTTCCTGTAAAATACTTAATCATATTTATAAATATACTTAAGATCTTGTATATTTGTTCATTTTAAACATCGATAGAGTCATGAAACCATGGCACATAAACACCCATAACTTAGAATATTTGCATGTCCTCATACAAACAAAATAAATCAAACAAATACAATGCTTAACTAAGAGAAACCTAGGAGATCCATGGTAGCCATATCATCACACATTTAGAAACCCCTTCCTACATAATCAAATCATAAATCACCATGTTCACATACACAAATCTTTACCATGACAAAAATGAATTAAGAGATAACATCATATTATGAACAGAAACCAAATATATATATACAAATGAATCACCCAGATAAATAACAATTAACAATGCAACTAGGGGTGTCAAATAGGTGGGTTGGGTTTAAATTATAGATTCTAAAATGGGTTGAATTAGAAATTTGATGGCGTCATGACCAATCCAAAATAACTTTGGGTTCATATGGGTTGGTAAAATGGGCTAAAAACTGAGTTGGGTCTTAACTCTTCCAATTCGACCCACTTAATCTAAACAATGTTAACATAATGATATTTAACTTTTATAACCACTATTTGAATTCCAAATTTAAAAATAAAAACAAGTTCTTAATTTTGAAAAGGAAAGTCACCAAATATTATATCAATGAAATAAAATATACTATGGGTGTGTTCGACATGGAAGAAAAATGTTTTATGTGAAAAATATTCTCCAAGAAAATATTATCCACGAATATTTTTAATTATTAAAATATTAATCTATTTCTTTTTTTTGGGGGGGGGATGGGGCTAAGAAAATGGTTTTTAAAAATATAAAAATATTTTTTTGGTGTTAGGGGGGGCGAGGGAGGGTTAGTGGTAGAGGTGGTAAGAAAAAAATTAACAATGGTTGGCATAGGGTCTCTTGACGGGTGGATAGGGTGGTTCAGAGTGGAGTTTGGGGATGATTTTGATTTTTGAGTGTGGTATGAGATTTTCACTTGTTTTCTTCTCTTTCATTGAGGAAATTATTTTCTTATTAAATGGGTTGACATGGAGATTGAATTAGGCAAAGTTGAAGATCTTTTTAAAATGTGTTGGATCTTAAGGGGTTGAGATTGAACCCAATTTCAAATTATCTTGAGCTCAATCCATAAATATTTGGCTGGGATGAATGAGTTCACTTAATTTGAGCTAATCTTGACACCCCTAGATGTAACCCATGCAGCCACACAATAAAGAAAACTCACAGTATAGTCATGCATATTAAAATATGGACTGAGTTGAAGAACTCGCTCTTACAAAGAAGTTCAAACAGTGTGCGTGAAATACCATACTTTTTCTCTTATTTTTTATGCCTTAGTTTTTCAGATAGCCGAATTAGGATCATTATAGGATTTTTATTTTCTTATAATGTAGGCTTGGGAACGGATATGATAGAACAGGTCTTTTACTCTTGCTTGTGATTTCTTTTTTGCAATTTTCCCTTTCTTATTGTTTCTTTTTCAAATTGTGTTCATTCTTTTCTTCTATTTTTTTCCTTTTGTTACCACACCCTTATCACTTTTTATTTACTAACTTCTTCTTTACACTCATTTCTATCTACGCACCCCTATGATAACATTCTCAACTTAAACGATTATCTTGAGTTATGGTACATAGAGTACAAGGAGAAACCAGGGCCAAGGAAAGTTATCCAAATTAAAATAGGAAGGTGAAAGGACTAATGAAAGAAATACATCTATTTAGGATCAAAGTTAGGAGCAAGGGGTATTTATTCCATTTGGTGAGACATTTAGGCTAAAAGTGAACTATTCAAGAACGGCCTATGATTCTTTTCTAACCAATTATCCTACAACCTAGAAAAGACAAATTGGGTGAGATCTAGATTGCACATACGCACTTGACTAAGTAGGTACCTCACACATGGCGCAAGGCAACACTATTATTTACTACCTATCCAGTTCATGCGTCTCTATGCTATAGTTATCATTCTTATAATTCTAATTCCATAACAAGATCCATAATGTTCACATTTCAAAACAAACACAAAACACAGTCTAAAATATTTTTAGGAGAATCTTTGGAACAACAAAGTCACAATATTCAAAACCATGATAGCGCTAAGTTCCCCCATTTTTCTCCTATCAGCACACATAAACATACTAAAATAGAATTAGAATCCAAGTTCTACTATGATAACACACCCATGGAAAATCAAACATTGAAACAAAAACCCTCAAGTTGTGGTACACCTTCACCTCTAACTTAGAGAACATACAGTTTCCTTACTACATGACAATAATCAGAAAATGAATGAATGAGGGAAAAGGACATACTTGGAACCTTAGGAAAAATGTGTGTACTCGTCAGCTATTGGACACTTATAAGTTACCTAGTCTCTAATATGTTAGCACTGGTGGTGATCGGTGCAGTTTAAACAATAGTAGAACTTGTAGTGGGCTATGCAGTCAATGTTGTAGAACTAGTGGGTGCAACTACCATAGGCCCCATACCCTTTGAAATAACATTGTTATTGTCTTTTAAGTCTTCATAAACTCTAAAGGTGCCATCCCCTTGCACCCTCTCATGCATCTTAGACAAATGTACATCAGAGGATTGCTTACTCTCAACTATAGCATTATATAAATTCTCCTTATCTTTTATTCTTTAATTCTTTCACCTTGTTGTCTCTTCAACCTATTTGGCACTTTTTGTTTACCTTTATGGCACCTTCTTAATTCAACTCAATATCTTCAAACTCATCCTCAATCATGGGTAAGTTGGTAGGTGGGAATGGTTGGAACTTCCTAAAAGATAGGTCCTAGACTGCTACCTGAAGCGAGCTCCCTTTTTATGTAGATCAAATTCAAGAACTAAACACCCTCAAGCCTCGTAGTCATTCTATTTTAAATCACATCAAATTGGGTATATATACCAAACATTTCTATCCTAATATCATCTTTCACCTATGGTTGGACCCCTCTTTTTATTTTTTTCAACTCTCAACTCAATAGTTATTAATCATGTCAAGATTTTTTGCTTGAATTTTTATGGGATATAACATACCCACCAGCAATTGGGTGAATCATGGGTAAACTCGGAGTGGGCATTATAGAATAGAGACTGGATTCAGTTGTGAAGTAAGAAAGTGGTAGCATTAGTAGTTGCATGGGTCTCAAGCCTCAAGGCCTCATTGTGGGACTCCGTAGGTGTAGCTCAAATGTTAGCAAATCTAGGCATATCAATCTCTATATATATGCTAAACTAAAGTGCCCCATCTAATAAAGCAGCACTAGCTACCACCTTTACCTTGGACACATAATTTTTGGAGTCTCGAATCAGCCTAAGATCAATAATGTGATAAACCTCAATAAAATAATCAATCTAGAATAACTTAGAAACACAAGACTCTAATAATAATTGAGTAACCAAACATAGGAATGTTATACTCGTCACATCTTCATTAGATTTATCCCAAATTTATTGATAAATCAACCTAGAAATATCAATCTCATAGCCCTCTATAATACCTACCACTAAACTAGCTTTATCTGGCTAAACACATTATCTCCAGATATGGCTATCAATCTATGATGAATATAAGATCACTAAGATTTAGCGATGAAGGTTAAAGTACCATTATTTATCTTCAACTTTACACTAGCTATCCATTCTACTTTTTCCTTCTGGGTATCATTAATGTTCACAATTTATTGATAGTGTATCATTTTATTTGTGGTGCCAATCTACTTTTGCTTCATCTTTCTCATTTCATCTATATGATGATCTATATTTGTTGTGTTGGTCAGGGTATTGATGTCCCATCGATTTAGTAGGATTAAAATAGTATGCTTTGAGATATCAACTTGAGTACCATGAATCAATAAAGTATGAAGTGAAGACTCAACCTCCATTTCATACCCTACCGAGCCTACAACTTGAGGTGTCTTAATAAGTAGCATAAAACCCTAAACTATCTTAAGACTATATTTGCCCAATTACTCATTCATCCACCCAAACTATATTTGTTGAACAGCTGCTTAAACTCAGGCATCTCAAATATGTTCGTGGTCACCAACCTTCACTCCTCATAAAAATACTTATTTGGTCAACCCTTTTTATTGAGTGAAACTCAAACATAGATACACTACATACTGAAGATGCACTATTTTTCTCATGTATTAACTTAGAAAATCCCAATAACAGAGCTAGATGCTCAAGTTTATGTCATTATATCAGTTGTTGGTGCTCAGGTAGACTAAGTTTAATTGAGTAGCATAAACCTATGTTAGAAAACATATGCATAAACTAGGTTGATGGAAGACTTCATATGAAGGCTTGCAGTGTAACACCCCAAAAGTACCCCCTGGACATCACATGGTGCTTGAGACTAAAAATAGACCTAAGCTAACCTATGATATATATTTATCTTGGGAACTCACATGAGGAGTGACTAACAAATATAGAAACTTGAAGATAAATTATCGCATATCTTAATAAAAGTATTTAAATTGGAAATCTTTACACAAATTCTTTGAACTGGAAACATAATCAGTCTGACAAGCCTTTACTAATGGCTAAAGAGCCACTGGGACAGACCCCAGCTGACCCAAACATAAACGAAAATTAAATAAGTAAAAACACTATAATCAATGAGAAGAAGTATGATAAAATGGGCCCTCAGACTATGAGGACACACCAAAAGTCGGGATATAAGTGATGATTCCCGCAGTCAATCGTGCTACTAAAAACGAGCACCCAAACCTATATTATAAGATAATGTAGCATAAAGACATATATGTGGGTTAGTACCTCTGGAATATACTGAGTATGCGGGGGCGAATGCATAAGCAAAACAATAACTGAATATATAAGTACACTTTCAAATGATGCATGCTAAGTGTAAATGACTTACCTTGAATGAGAATAAGACAAAAGACTACATGAGCATAAAAATGAATGATGAAACATAAGGATAAACTTTGTAAGTCATGACACTTAGTTTCTAAAAGCTTTACTTTTTATTCTTTCTTATGGGGGATATTTCTAACCAACATAAACCATGTGAGCTACCATGGAATCGAACATCTTACCCATGTTAGGGAGAGATGTTCTATCCTTGCCATAGGAAGAGTACCTTAACTTAAGTAATCACTGAACTTCATCAATAATGAAAAAAAGTTTAACGTATGGTAGATCGTAGTTTCTAGGAATTTAGGATACACTCATCCGTATTCCCTTCTCGATGCTAAATACGTCCTCTAGAATACATATATGCTCATACTTTAAGAAATCTACCTTAAAAGAGCATAAGGATTTATAGACTGAAAACCAGTTATGCTTCTCTTTCTTTAAATCATTATCAGGAAGAACAATTGTAGATTTCATATCTTATCTTTAGATCAAAAGATCAATCTTTTTTTAATCATGCTATAATATCTATGAATGATGTTTCAAAAGCTTAAACTTCTTTATAAACTTAATGCTTGTACTTAAGACTTGAAATTCATTCTTTATTTCATAAGATTTCATAATAAAACATCATGCTTAATAATCACCTTAAAATATTTCAACAAATCCAGTTAAGATAGTGAAATTCAAAGCATAATACAAATCTTGCAAGTCAAAACATGAATATATGTAAACCTTGATGTACTTAAAGCTTTTAATCACATTGTAGTATCATACTTCAAGAATATGGCTATTTGGGTATGAACCCTAATTCAATATAAATAAATTAAATCTCAAAACAATGCTCTTTAGGAACAAGGATGAAAAGAATTACCTTGTTCATAAACCCCACATACCTGAATTTTCTTGACCTGTGAAGAGAGTTTGAACCTTGAGACTTTAAGGATGAATTTGTTTGAGGAACCCTAATCTTGATGTTTTTTAGTATAAGAGGAGATGAGTGTTGTTAATTAATTAGAAATAAGAGTAAAATAATGCCTCTTTAAGGTTATAGGTCATGGGTGGGAGTTATAAGAGAAAAAGGACCAAAAAGTCCTTTTACTAAACTTTACAGAACTTGCTCGCCAAACTTTATGAGTCAAACATACTACTTGTATGGTGGGGGTACGACTAAGTCCATTAACTCGTAAGCTTTGCATAATCAAGGATGGTATAAAATGATCATCAGACGAGTGGTAACATATGACTAGTATCATCTCTATACGACTTTTAAACCCCTACTCATGTTTGGACAGAATTTTAGGGAACCTACACTGATACACATATGACTTCCTTTCATACTACTCGTATAGTGATGTTATGACTCTAAGGTTCAAGTCTCACTTACAACAGAATGTCCGCCATACCACACTGTCTTAGATACAACTACAATATACTTATTGTATATTATATGTACAACTTAAGGGAGTAATTCGTATGATGCAAAGAGACTTCCAGACACGGGGTATTATAATATCTCCCCATTGGAAACATTCATCCTTGAATGTGATACATCTAGTATTGAGACTTGGAAAAGAAACCACACCTCTACACTGATTCATCTTTACCTTCTTTAGGAATCTCATAATTCCCTTCAAAGAATACACCTTCAAGAGTATCCAATTGCCAACTTCAAACTTGAGCTCTCTCCTTCTTACACCAGTATACGATTTTGGACAGCTCTATGCAGTTTTCAATGTCTCACAAATCAGATGAACCTTTTCCATACTTCAAGAACAGAGTTCGGACCAATCAAATATGCTTTATCGACCTCAAACCATCCTATAACTTACCTGCACCTACTCCCATACAACGCTTTAAATGGAACCATCTGAATGCTAGCATGTAACTATTGTTATAAGTGAAGTCAATCTAAGGTAAATGGTCATCCAAACTTCGTTTAAAGTCTAAAACACAAGCCCTCGACATGTATTCTAATGTTTGGATTGTGAGTTCAGACTGACCATCGATCTACAGATGGAATACAATACTAAGCTTAACCTTTGTATCAAGGCTCTTCTGAAAAGACTACCAAAACTGTGAAGTAAACTACATGCCTCTGTCTTAAATGATGGACAAGGATATCCCATGAAGCCTTATTAACTAGTAGACATATATTTTTCACATAATCCTCGGCGGTATGTGAGGTCTTGACTGGTAGAAATTGACTGATTTAGTCATTCGATCAACTATAAACAAAATTGAATCATGTTAACATCTTGTGCAAGCCAACTCTATGATGAAATCCAGATTAACTGCCTCCAACTTCCAATTAGGGATACTAATCTATTGCAACGTACCACCCAGTTTAACCATAACTTGCTGATAATTAGGGCACTTGGCTACATACCCAGCAATATCTCTCTTAATACCATTCCACTAATAAATCTCTTGTAAGTCATGGTACATCTTAGTAGCACCTGGATGAATGGAATACCTCTAACCATGAGCCTCAACTAGTATCTTTTTCCTCAATCCATCTACATTCAGAACATCGAGTCTACCTTGATAGTGAAGTACACTATCTCCTCCTTGGGAGAAAACCTCAACCTTTTGCTACTGGACTGCGTCCAATATTTGGTTAAGTATCGGATCATTTCATTATTTATCCATTACTTCGACTACCAAAGATGATTCCAAAGTGTTTTGAACTACTACTCCCTCATCATAAGTGTTGAACAAACATACTCCCAAATGAGCCAACCTATGCACTTCTTTAGCCAACTCTCATTTCTCTTCTTTCACATGAGACACACTACCCATAAATAACCTACTTAATGCGTCTTCCACTATATTCGTCTTACCCAATGATAAAGTACATTCATGTCATAATCTTTCAATAACTCCAACCACCTTCTCTAATGAAGATTTAGCTCCCACTGAGAAAATACATATTGAAGACTCTTATGGTCAGTGAAAACGTCAACGTGCACACCATAAAGGTAGTGCCTCCAAATTTTTAGGGTAAAAACCACAGCAGCTAACCCCAATTAGTGAGTTGGGTAATTCTTTCCATGATCCTTAAGTTTCCTAGAGGAATACAATATCACTCTCCCATTCTTCATCAACACGTAACCTAACCCAACTCTAGAAGCATCACAATACACTTTGAATCCATCTAACCGTCTGGCAGATCTAACACTGGTACTGAAGTTAATCTATCCTTCAACTCATGGAAACTCTTCTCACACTTATCTGACCATATGAACTTCACTTTCTTTTGGGTCATCCTGGTTAATGGTGTGGCTACAGAAGAGGACTCTTCAACAAATCTTCCATAATAACCATCCAAACCCAAAAAGCTTTGGATATCTGATGGAGTAATGGGTCTAGGCTAGTGCTTCACTGCATTAGACTTCTGAGCATCTACAGGAATACTAACCCCTGAAATGATATTTCCTAAGAAGGTAACATATTCAAACCAAAAGTCACATTTACAAAACTTTGGATACAATTGATGGTCCTTGAGGTTCTGCACACTATTCTCAAATAGTCTATATGTTCTTCCTCACTCCTAGAATACATAAGTATTTCATCTATAAAGATAATGACAAACATGTCTAGGTACTACTTGAAGACCCTATTAATCAAATCCTTAAAGGCTGCAGGGGCATTTGTTAGTCCAAATGACATAACCAAAAACTCAAAATGGTCGTACCTTGCTCAAAAAGTTGGTTTTAGAATGTCTTGCTCCCTAACTTTCTAACTGATGGTATCACAACCTAAAGTGAATCTTGGAGAACCACCGAGCACCCTAAAGCTGGTCAAATAAGTCATCGATTCTAGGAATGGGATACTTGTTCTAGATGGTAACATTGTTTATCTCTATAATCTATACACATTCTGAGAGTTCTATCTTTCTTACTCATAAAAAGGACTAGAGCACCCCATGGTGAAACACTGTGTCTGATGAAACTTTTATCTAAAAGGTCTTTAAGCTGCTCTTTTAGCTCTTTAAGTTCTGTCGAAGCCATACGATATTGAGGAATAGTGATGAGTTGTGTATCAGGAAGAAGATAAATACCAAATTATATCTCTCTATCTGGAGGTACCTCTGGCAAATCTTTGGGGAAATCCTCTGGAAACTCTTTTACTAGATGGATTGATTAATATGTTGGGGCTTCAAACATAGTATTTGACTTAAACTAAATGATTGATTCACCCTTTTGATATTAACTTTTTGGCCTTAAGATAAGATATGAAATGAACTTTGGGAGACACAAAACTACCCTCCCAATTAAAAACGGCCTCATCAGGAAATGTAAACTTCACCACACGGGTGCAAAAATGTATTGATGCATAGCATAAATAGAGCCAATCCATGCCTAGAATAATATAAAAATCCACCATCTCTAACTCTATTAGGTCCACTAGTATGATCTTATAGAGGACGGTAATAGGACATTCTCTATAGACCCGTCTAGCAACAACTGATTCACCTACGGAGGTAGAAATTGAGAAAGGTTGAGACTATTCAGGACCAACCCAAAAATTTATAGCAACTAATGAAGTTATATAAGAGAGATTTGATCTTGGGTGTAAAAACACATATACATCAAGGTGAAAGACACAAGGCATACTAGTGACAACATCAGTGAACTTTCCTTCTCCTGATGGGATGGTAAAGTATAAAATCAATTCTGGTGCTGACCACCACCGGTACTTGATAATGCACCCTATGGATAAACTAGGTGGCTTGGATAAGCTGGTACATTAGTAACCTGAGTCTAAGGATGAATATATCTACTTCCTTTCTTGGTATACAAACACTCTTTGAATCTATGGCTCAGCTGACACAACCATAACAACCCTCTTTTCCCATCAAACACTCACCAAGATGGGTCCATCTATATTTTTCACATGTCGGGTAACTAGGCCCCCTAACTACACTATTTTGAGGCCTGGAGTTCGAAGTCCTGCACCATTGCTCCTACATGGTTCTAGGTGTAGGGACACTGGCTGAAGATAGCATACAAACTGATAAATAATCGTGAAACTGTGAATAACTTCCACCTTCAGACCTTAGCTGACTATACTCAAACTGTACAGTCCTAGCCCTCTTGTTTCTCTTCTCTCTTTCTTTAAACTTTTCTGCCTCAATCTATTGAGCATGAGTCATCAACTGAGTATTATCCATTTCCCCGATCAGTATGGCAGTCCTACACTCCCTGACCACCAATTTAGACACCCTAGTAAGAAACTTACTCATATGATCTATAGAGTTAGATAGGAACTCGGGAGAATATACATAGATAGTAATGTGAACTTTAAGCAGTACTCTTTCACTATTATAGAGCCCAGCCTCAGGTTCATAAACTCCTCCTTCTTAGCCTCTCTCATCTCACGTGGAAAGAAGTTGTCCAAAAAAGTATTCTGAAATACTTGCCAACTCAAAGGAGCTATATTCTCACCCCTACCTTCCTTTTACATAATAACCCAATCATAAGCGACATTCTTCAGCCTATAAGAGGCTATCTCTATACTCTCCTCTCCAGTAACATGAATAATTTTAGTAATCATTCTCATCTCATCAATAAAGAGTTGAGGATCTTCATCCACCTTTGACCTATGGAACTTAGGTGGATTTATCCTCATAAAGTTCTAAATAATGGATACAGCTAAATTACCATTTTGCTAAAGTGGGACTACTGCTTGCTTGTTTCCTTAAACATTTGCATACACAACTTGGGCTAATGCTTGAAAGGAAACCAAAAATTTATCATAAGTCACATTCGCATTCAGAGAGTTGGTGTGTAGGGGTAGTTGATCATCATTTTTGCATACATCGGCTCGGTGAAAAGGCATATTCTATCACATAAGAGCACGGGTTAAGGAATATAGAGACAACTGTAAGCATGATAGACCATGAAAGAAATATAGATTCCTAGCTCGTTTCATAGCCTCTTATGCATAAATATGGTGTTCTTCACATCCATGATCTAGACTCTATGTAATGCATCTTGTCTTACTCCCTAGTACTCTTTAGACCTTAGGCTATAATACCAAGTTTGTAATGCCCCAGAAGTACCCCCTTGATGTCACACAGTGCTTAAGACTACAAATATCCCTAAGCTAACCCATGATATCTATTTAGCTTGGGAACTCACAAGAGGAGTGACTATCAAATATATAAACTTGAAGGTAAATGATCTCATATCTTAATAAACGTCTTTAACTTTGAAATCTTTACACAAATTCTTTAAACTGGAAACATAATCAATCAGAAAAGCCTTTATTAATGTCTAGAGAGCCACTAGGATAGACCCCAGCTGATCGGAACTTAAACAAAAATCAAATAACTAAAAACACTATTATCAATGAGTAAAAGTCTGATAAACTAGGTCCTCAAACTATGACTCACTAACAGGCAGAATGTAGGTGATGATGGCCACAGTCAATCGTGTTGCTGGAAATGAGCACCCGAACCTACATTATTAGATAATGAAACATATAGAAATATATGTGGGTCAGTACCTCTGGAATATACTGAGTATGTGGGGGTGAATGCATAAGTAAAACAATAATTGAATATATAATTACATTTTCAAATGATGCACGCTAAGCATAAATGACTCACCTTGAATAAGAATAAGACAAAAGACTACATGAGCATAAAAACAAATGATGAAGAATAAGGATAAACTTTGTGAGCCATGACACTTAGTTTCTAAAAGATTTACTTTTCGTTCTTTCTTATGGGGGATTCTTCTAACCGACATAAACCTTGTAAGCTACTATGGAGTCCAACGTCTTACCCATGTTGGGGATAGCTGCTCTATCCTTGCCATCAGAATAGAACCTTAACTTAAGTGATTACTGAACTTCATCCATAATAGGAAAAATCTTAACTTACGGTGGCTAGTTGTTTCTAGGAATTTAGGATACGTTCATCCACATTCCCCTCTCAGTGCTAAATACTACCCCCCAGAAAACTTATATACTATTACTTTAAGAAATTCACCTTAAAAAAACATAAGGGTTTATAGACTGAAAGTCAGTTATGTTTCTCTTTATTTAAATCATAATTAGGATGAACAATTGTGGATTTTAAATCAAATCTTTAGATTAAATGATCAATCTTCCATGAATCATGCTATAATGTATATGAATAAAGTTTTAAAAGACTAAACTTCCTTGTAAAATTAATACTATGACTTGGGACTTGGAATTTAAGCTTTATTTCATAGGATTTTATGATAAAACATCACGCTCAATAATCACCTTGAATTTTTTCAACAACATCCAGTCAAGATAGTGAAATTAAATCATAGCACAAATTTTGCAAGTCAAAACATGAATATATGTAAACCTTGATGAACTTAAAGCTTTCAATCACATAGTAGTATCATACTTCAATAATATGGCTATTTGGGTATGAACCGTAATTCAAAATAAGTAAATTAAATCTCAAAACCATGCACTTTGGACTACCTAAATTTTCTTTACTTAGGAAGAGAGTTTAAACCTTAAGACTTAAAGGATGAATTTGTGTAAGAAACCCTAATCTTGATATTTTTGAATATAAGAGGAGGTAAGTGTTGTTGATTGATTGGAAAAAGGATGAAAATAACACATTATTTAGGGTTATAGGTCGTGGGTGGGAGTTATAAGAGGGAAAAAACAAAAAGTTCTTTAACTAAACTTTACAAAAATTGCTTGCCAGTCTTTACGAGTCAAACATACTACTCATATGGTGAGGGTACGGCTAAGTCCATCAACTCGAAAGCTTGGCATAATCAAGGATGATATACACTAATCATCATACGAGTGGTAACATACGACTAGTACCTTTTCTATATGACTTGTAGTCCCCTGCTTGTATCTTGGACTGAATTTTAGGGATCCTACCCTGATAAACTTATGACTTTCCTTCATACTACTCATTGTTGATTATACGACTCTAAGAACCAAGTCATACCTACAAAATAATATCCACCATACCACACTATCTTGGATACGACTACAACATACTTCTCATATGTTGTATGTGAAACTCAAGAAAGTGAGTCGTATGATGCACAGAGACTTCCAAGCACAGGGTATTACATACAGGTAAGGTGTTTGGATGCCAGTATATTAGGGTTATATGGATAAGATTAATTTTCTTGAATGAGCTTTGTGATATTATAATGTTTCTCCATAATTATTTATGCTTAATTACTCTATTAAAGAGTAAAAGTAGTTGGTTATTCTAATATAGTGTGGATACATTGGTACTTGTTGGTAGGTCAGATATGAATGTCCTTTTCCTAGTTTGATAGATAAATTATGTGAATGGAAGGGGAACTAGAAATTAGATGAAGGGTTGGAAGCAACAAAGTGTGGCTTAGAATCATTGTGTGGTATTCCAGATACCGATAGTCTAAGGCTAGTTCTAAGAATATGTGTGTGTACTTGTTCTATGTATTATTCAGACCAGATATCATATTTAATAGAGAGGGTAGGTGACGATCATGTAGTTGAGAATCAATTTTGTTCACATGTGCTTGTCAATTACCTCTTTTATTACTTATTGCAAATCATAATATGTGTATTGACTTATTGGATGGTATTACAAGTTACTTAATCACATAAAATGAGATTGTGTAGAATAACTTCTTTAAAATGTATGTGTGGTTATATTGATCTTATTTTTATTGTACCCATTGTGACATGGATTTATATTATAAGATGAGCTAACAAAGGTCATTTCCATGGGATGGTGAAATTCAGGGGATATATGGGTGGGGACGCTGGAATAAGTTTGGTATAAAATTATTTTGGAATAATAATGGCTGACACTAGTTGTCTGGTTTATTGTGGTACTTCAGATGAGCTCGCCCCCTATAGATCATTTTTAGTGTCCAAGTATATGACCCATAACATGTGTGTACAAGGTAATGGTAATTTTGACGATTTCATGAGTAGATCGAGTTCCATTTTTGTTGCTATTTTGGTTTCCCTGAGTGAACTAATTGATAATATTATTGTTATTTAAAACCATGAGTGGTCCGGGCCATCTCCATACATGAATTGTGTTAATAAATATTGAAGTCCAATGAAAAGATAATTGTGGAATGGTCGAGTTAGTTATTACTAGTTATGGATTCGTTGATTGAGTATATGTATTCATTCCCTTTTTCTCTTCTTTTTTTGACTTGATGGTGCAAAGTAGTTGTGGTTGATGATATCACGCTTGAGGCATTGTTTAATTATTAATTGTGTTTCTACGTGTGTGTATAAATAATTGTGTGTGTTGTCCCAAATTTATGAGTATTCCTATAGTTATGATTATAAATGAGTTAGAGTTTACATGTTATTAATGTATTGTGGGAGGGTTCGTGTAACGACCCAAGACTACCCCTAGTCGTTACACGGTGCTCATGATCCCGAAGGACCACAAGCTAACCTTCTGCTGATATCTGTACCTGAGCTCTGCATAATATCATATAATAAATGCAGAAAAACTGGTGGAAAATTGCCATAAGGTTCAAAACATCTAAAATACTCGAAACTGAAAACTGAATACTGATACATATGTCTGAAAAGCCTCTAAACTATTTGAGCTGTGAAGTTGATGGGAAATATCCCCAACTAGCCCCGTCAACTGAAAATAAACTAAATTTGATGCGATAATAAAATAAGGATCATCCTCGAATGAAGAGAACTCACTGCTACGTCTACTGCTGCTGACTGAGACTGAGCTGCTAAGGGTACTCTAGATCTCATGCCTTTGAACCTATGGTGTAAAGTAAAACACCATAGCGCAAATGCATCAATACGTGGAAATATATTGAGTATACAAGACGAGGTAAGGCTAAATACAAGGTCTTATGCATGAACAATTACTTAACTAAATAATCATGAGAGTACTGAATGAGAACATATGCATGAATGCACAAACCATAACTGAAATCATCGTGACTCTGAATACTGAAACTCAGATACTGCTTTACTGACGTCTGAACTCACTACTAAACTGAGATACTGAATAACTGAAACTTTTGATATTGATAAATGAGTACTGAAGTTGAGATCGGTCCTTTCTTGCGAGTGATCTCTAGAACTGATGATACTAAAGCTGATTAACTAAATCTACTCATATCAATAACTAAGTTCTGAGCTTACTATAATTGACTGACTAAATCTAAGATCAAACCTCTCTAATGGATGATCCCTGAATCTACTACCAATGATAAGAAATGATTATGTTTGTGATCAGACCTATTTAGCAGAAGATCTCTGAATCTAATAATGAGAATACTCAACTGAATCTGAGACTGAGATCAGGCCTATCTAATGGGTGATCTCTGGATCTGATAATACTGATATTGATTAACTGTATGAGAGACCAAGCCTATCTAGCGGGTGGTCCATGAATCTATGGAACTATCTGAGTTCCTTACTGAGATGGGTGATTGTATCTGACAGTCCTAATTTATGAGTTCTACTCTGAAGACTGATACTGAAACTGCAACTGTGGGAATTCTCACTTAACCGACATGCCCCAAATCTGAACTGGTAGGGTCCAACCTGTAACCCCAGCTAGAAGGGTGTCAATACCGTTCCATGGGTAAATACCTCTACTTTGTTCAAGTCTCTTTGATGGGTGACCCTGAATAGGAAGTCAAGCCTAAGGAAGTATGATAGTCAAGCCTTAATCTAACGGGTGACTCCTGGTCCTGCGCTGGCTACGCAGTTTTGGAGTTCAGGGATTTCTTCTAACGACTCTGCCTCTCTAACTTGAAAGCCATCATCCTTGAACTCACTCGGTGCTAGCTCCTACTCTCAACTGAAGGACTCTGAACTGATTCTTAACTGAACTTAAACTGAGCTGAATCTGTTACTGATCATATTTCTCGAATGATCTGACTGAGTTAAGCTGAGTTCACTTGGTTCCGTTATCTAAATACTAGCAGTCTAAACTCATAAAAATAAGATCTTTAAATTTAGAAAAAAGATTCTTAAACTTATTAGGTGGAAAGGACCCAAGAATCAATATCTGCATACCTTAGGAAACTCTTTCTTGAAGGTTGTTGGAGAGATTCTTGATTTCTTGAGGAAGGGTTTGAATCTTTTTTTTGGGGTTTTAATCTTGAAAGAAACCTTAATTTTGATGTTATGTATTAATGAGGAGTTATGTTCTTTTATTTGACGTGATTAGGTGTTAAATAGGGTGGAAAAAACCCAAAAATCCCTTTAAAATGGTGTTTCAGCGTTGTTTCAGACAAAACTGAAGATCTGAGTGACGGACCGTCACTATGGTAACTGAACGTCACTCCAAACATCATTTTTGGTCCAAAAAATGGCCTTAATTCTTCAGTTGTAATGGCCAAAGTGACGTTCCATCGCTGACTTGACAGTCGTCAGCTTGCCCGTCACTCCTGGGCAGCTCGGACAGCTCTCAGTAAAATGGCCATAGCTTTTTACTCCGATGCTATATTTTGGAGAATATGGTATCGTTGGAAAGAGAATTAAATTATTTATCTTTTTGTGGGTCATTAGATAAAAATTTCTTTGTATAATGGGCGATATGCTTATTCGAAGTTGACTATGGCAATGTCCTTCTCAAGAACTCAATCGGTAAGGGATGTTTTGATTTGTCTAATATCTAGGACGTATTAAAGGCATTAATATACATCAAAATTGATCATTAATATTTATTTCTCACGATCTTGAATCGTGGTTCTACTATCGGTTAGGATTCTCGGGGTATTACAATATCTCCCCCTTGGAAACATTCGTCCTCGAATGAGGTTGGTTAGGCTGAGAATACTAGCAGGATGAACTTACTTAATGGACATGAGAATCTTAAACATGACTATACGACTGGAACTACTGATATTCTAAATTCTTATACTGAACATGCATATCTGATGCATGGATGCGTGACTGAGTTACTTTCATCAAAGCCTTTCTAAAATTTCTGATAAGCTGAACTTCTTCTACTGAACATGCATATCTAATACATGAATGAATGAATCATGAATGCACGACTGAAATTATTGATAAATTGAACTTCTTTGACTGAACATGTATATCTAATGCATGAATACTTGACTGAACTGACTCTTGAATACTTGATTGAATATGCAATGATAACTGATGCAAAGCTTGTAATGAGGATTTGAGCATGAAACTGAATGGGTTTAAGGAATGGAAAACATCGGGGAGTTATAGGGTATCTCCCTCTTGGGACACTATGTCCCTCTAAGAACACTTACTTCACTGACATACTTGAGATAACTGAGGTGATGCTCAAGGCACCTACAAACTGGATCATAACTGAACCTCGGGAATCTAAAACTAATGCATGACTTATGAAATGAACTTATCTTGAAACTACTAGGACTTTCTTCCTTGGAATAGTTATATTTTCTTGAGATTTTGGATAGAATGATTAGATGAAAAGATGAGAAAACAAACAATACGAATCTGACTGTCTGAATGCTAAACTGACTTACTGGCTTTACTAACTAACTCATGCTGAAACTTATACTTAACTGAAGTAATTCTTTTGCACTCTTTCAACTATACTCACCTCTTTATCTCTAAGTCATCACCTTAAGTCTGTGAACACTTTACTAAACTCTGAACTGAACTACAATCAACCTACTCTTGAGTCTCGGGTATAATAATACACATGAATGATAAACTCATCCGGAAAGTCTACTCCTGAAAGTATAAAA
Organism: Capsicum pubescens; assembly: GCA_030864215.1. NCBI lineage: Eukaryota > Viridiplantae > Streptophyta > Magnoliopsida > Solanales > Solanaceae > Capsicum > Capsicum pubescens. Next base: position 326,433,238 of record CM061548.1, read on the forward strand.
ATCACTGCTAATACTAACTTCTGGAATACAATTCATAACATTATTTAGTTTCTATAATCATCATCACATAATTACACCTCTTTTCAACATATGATTGTCTCACTAAACACATCATCTTCTTCTGTTCCCTCATCGACTACTAGGATCAGACCTTCTAACTCACATTCACACCTTTACACTTAGTTTCTAATCAATAACCTTAAATTCTTGCATGCACTGTTCAAGCCTACTGATTTACCTCTTATACAGCTATCCCCATGAATACATAATCTGCTTTATATGGTTAATGCTATTCCAACTCTACTACTGCTAAACTCCTGGGTTCATGCTTCTAACTCTAGGTCATATTCTATCATAGGATTCTAAGAAAGGATCTGATGGAATACTGCTAATCCTGTGGGCGATCCCATCATTGTCTGCAGGGATGGTCTAAGAAAGCCCTACCTCTATGACTTTGAGCTTCACTGTTTCTATTACATTGAAGGTAAGGTGGAGTTGACATGAGTGGAGCATGCTAAGAATCTATGTAACTTTCTTAAAGGACCATTCTATAGCATGATATAAGTCATGAAAGAAGGGAAACTTTTCCTAAAACATCTTATAGCCTCATGTACATAAATGTGGTGTGCAACACACCCATGCACAAAACTCTACTAGATATGGCTTTCAGACTTTCTAGGACACTATTGAAACTTATCCTATGATACCAAGTTTGTAACGACCCGAGACTACCCCTAGTCGTTACACAGTGCTCATGATCCCGAAGGACCACAAGATAACCTTCTAATAATATTTGTACCAGAGCTCTGCATAATCTCATATAATAAATGCAGAAAAACTTATGGAAACTTGCGATAAGGTTCAAAATATCTAAAATACTCGAAACTAATAACTGATTACTGATACATCTGTCCCAAAAGCCTCTAAACTTTCTGAGCTATAGAGTTGATGGGACATGTCCCTAACTAACCCCGTTTACTAAAAATAAACTAAATCTGATGCGATAATAAAATAAGGATCATCCTCGAATAAAGAGGACTCACTACTATGTCTACTGCGGCTGACTGAGACTGAGTTGCTAAGGGTACTCTGGATCTCGTGTCTCTGAACCTATGGTGTAAAGTAAAACACCATAGCGCAAATGCATCAGTACGTAGGAATGTACTGAGTATGCAAGATAAGGTAAGGCTAAATGCAAGGGCTTATGCATAAACAATTACTTAACTAAATAATCGTGAGAGTAGTGAATGAGAACATATACATGAATGCACAAACCATAACTGAAATCATCATGACTCTGATTACTGAAAATTGGATACTGCTTTACTGACGTCTGAACTCACTACTAATACTGAGATACTGAACTGAAACTTCTAATATTGATGAGTACTGAAGTTGAGATCGGTCCTATCTTGCGACTGGTCTCTGGAACTGATGATACTAAAGCTGATTAACTGAATCTACTCATATCAATAACTGAATTCTGAGCTTGCTACAATTGACTGACTAAATCTGAGATCAAACCTCTCTAACGGATGATCCCTGAATCTACTACCAATGATAAGAAATGACTATGTTTGAGATCAGACCTATCTAGCAGAAAATCTCTGAATTTGATAATAAGAATACTCAACTGAATCTGAGACTGAGATCAGGCCTATCTAATGGGTGATCTCTGGATTTGATAATACTGATACTGATTAACTTTATGAGAGACCAGGCCTATCTAGCGGGTGGTCCATGAATCTATGGAACTATCTGAGTTCCTTACTGAGATAGGTGATTGTATCTGATAGTCCTAATTTTAGAGTTCTACTCTGAAGACTGATACTGAAACTGCAACTATGGGAGTTCTCACTTAATCGATATGCCCCAAATCTAAACTGGTGGGGTCCAACCTGTAACCCCAGCTAGAAGGGTGTCAATACAGTGCCACGGTTAAAGACCTCTACTCTGGTCAAGCCTCTTTGACGGGTGACCCTGAACAGGAAGTTAAGCCTAAGGCAGTATGATAGTCAAGCTTTAATCTAATAGGTGACTTCTGGTCCTGCACTGACTACGTAGTTCTGGAGTTTAAGGATTGTTGCTAACGACTCTGCCTCTCTAATGGAAAGGTCGTCGTCCCTGCAATCGCTCGGTGCTAGCTACTACTCCCAACTGAAGTACTCTGAACTGATTCTTAACTAAACTTAAACTGAGCTAAATCTGTTACTGATCATATTTCTCAAATGGTCTGACTGAGTTAAGCTGAGTTCACTTGGTTCCGTTATCTAACGGAATATTACTGAATCTCTGAATAGATTACTTGAATGCTACTGAGGTCTGAACTAAATACTTAAATACTACTAAATCTGAGTTGAGTACTAAACTGAGGCTAGAATACTAATGATACTGAGATTACTGGGATTTCTTATATTACTAAGATTACTTAAGTTCTGTAACTGTCTGAGAGTTCTGAGTTCTATAACTCACTGAGTTCTGATAATCATGGCTTGACTGAGATTATCATGAAAACTGACACTAGCTCTAGACTGCAGCTAATTTGTCGGGTATAAATACCCCCAGGACTCGATGACATAAAAGTAAAACATAACCATTCTTGAATAATCATAACCATGGACATTCATTCACCATCACAATCACTAAAGAATCTCTTCAAGCATTTAGAAAACCATAAACATGTGATAATATAGGAAGACATGCTATTGGCTCATACTTCATTCAACAAGGTCTTGCATCAAACACTTAGCATGCATTAAAGAACACATAATTAGGGAATTTCATGCTATCATGTCACAATTCATTCACTAAGGCTTTTCAACAAATACTTGGCATGCATGAGCTTGCACACAATTGGGGATTTCTAGTCAACATGCTATAATGGCTCTAATTCCTTCACATAAGTATTTTATCAAACATATGGGGAGCATGTTTTGTTTATTCAACCATTTCTACACTCAATTGACATAAACACATCACTTAACAAGCAACTTAAAGAGGTTTTATCATGAATATCACATACTAGGGCCAATGCTTGAAACCTCGTAAACAAATTATGAATTAAAACTCAATACTAACATGAACTTCAATTTCAATTCACATGAATCATAAAAACTCATAAACATAAGATATTTGAATTTAGAAAAAGTATTCTTGAACTTCTTGGGTGGAAGGGACCCAAAAATCAACATCTGCATACCTTAGGAAACTCTTTCTTGAAGGCTCTTGGAGAGATTCTTGATTTCTTGAAGAAGGGTTTGAATCTTGTTCTTGGGTTTTAAATCTTGAAAGAAACCCTAATTTTGATGTTATGGATGAATTAGGAGTTATGTGCTTTGATTTGACGTGATTGGGTGTTAAATAGGGTGGAAAAAGACCCAAAAATCCCTTTAAAACGGCGTTTCAGCGTTGTTTCGAACAAAACTGACGGTCTGAGTGATGGACCATCACTCTGGTGACTGACCATCACTCCAACCATTATTTTTGGCCATAAAATGGACTTACTGCTTCAGTTGCGATGGCGCGTCGCTGACTTGACGTTCCTTCAGCTTGCCCATCGCTCCTGGGCAGCTAGGACAACTCTCAGTAAAATGGACATAACTTTTTACTCCAATGCCGGATTTTGGAGAAATTGCTATCGTTGGAAAGCTAATTCAATTATATATCTGTTCGTGGGTCATTAGATCAAAAATTCTTTGTAGAATGGGAGATATACTCATTTGAAGTTGACTATAGCAATGTCTTTCTCAAGAATTTAATCAGTAAGGGATGTTTTGATTCATCTAATAGCTAGGACATATTTAAGGAATTAATATACATCAAAATTGATCATAAAACTACCAAATCACTAAAATTTATTTCTCATAAGCTTGAATCATGGTTCTACTATCGGTTGGAATTCTCGGGGTATTACAGTTCGTAAGGACCTATGTGTTGGATTGTGGATTAGTGTAGACTGAATTTAGATAAGTGAGGATCCAATTAAGAGTATAGAATTAGGAGAGTGGCGGATGAAAGTAAGAGAAGTCAGTTTGACTACCTTATTAGTTAAGTGCATGTTTTATTCTAGATATTTAAGTTGTACTTACGTGGTTTAATTTGGGACGATCGATAATGCTTACCAAAACTTGTGGTTTTACTAACGTTACTATTGTTATACCATTTTTGGGGTATAGTCCATTGCAGAATCAGTTAAGGTTTTATTACTTGATGCTGATATAAATATCAATCAACTTATGTCTTCTTATTCCTATTTTGGAAGCTGAGTTTATTTATTGTTCTTATCTTGTAGTAGCTCTTGTACCTGATTACACTAGATCTTTGGGGTAGAGTTTGTTGACACCCAATTTTGCCCTGACATTTTTAAAATAAATAGTTTTAGTTTTTTATTCACTAAATTGTAAAATATTAGTTTTTGAATATTTTTATTCAATTTTTATATAAGTAATTGATAATTATCCTTTCTCTTGAAATTACTCTGATTTTTATCAATTTATTTTTACTTAAATTAATTTTTAAATTATCACTGATATTTGCACAATTTATTTATAAACAAATGTTATTTTAATTTTTTTAAATTATTATTTCAATCTTCAATTGAGATCATATTTTATATGATATTAGAACATCTATTAATTTATTTAATCATAGTCCGTTAGTTCATAAAACACAAAGAAGATATTCTTGCACAAATAAGTTAGATATCCATAATTTTTTATAACCTATGATTTTGGATAACCCATGATTTCTTAAGACAATGGTATTGAGCACCCATTTTTGAATTAAGTGATATTGTGTTTCCTATAAAACTTATCCAATCCTTTCACAATTAAGGAGTGGTGGAAATTTCTAAATTTGACAAAACCTACAACGAAAACTTTTTGATTGCCTCAAAAGCAACCTCCACCGACCCTCCCCTTCTTTATTATTTTTTGGTAAGTTCCACCACTCACCATGACTAAACTACCCTTTCTCCTCCTTTATCCCTCATTCAACAACAATCAAAAACCCACCAGCTCCCAGCATTGTGAGAAAATGTAAAGTCCAGTGACTACAAGCTCCAACCCCTATGTTTCTTCCTTTTGCTCGAGTTTCGCCATTAATGGAGAACTTAAAAGCTCCACATAAGTTAGAAACAACAGAGAACCACCATGTCCAAACAAAACTCTCTTCCTCTATTTTTTGAATGAAGCACTTCACCATACTTTTTGCTCAAGCTAGATCATTAATGGAAAACTCCGAGCTCAAATGAAGAGCTCCACAATGGAGTAAAATGAAGAAACAACTCCACCGACAACATTTAATCTCTAGAAAATCTCTTAAAACAATAACACATCAACTTAACAATCTTCAGATCTAGTGAACCACAAGATCGGGTGACTAAGAACGATGATCTCGCAATTCAAATCTGGTTGGAATGGTTTTCACTGATAACTAGGGGTGAAAAATTGGTGGGTTAAGTTTCTATGGGTGGATAAAAAATGGGTCATATGAAAATGAATGAAATATCCAAGATAATCCATACTTAATTTGAATAAATAGGGTAAACCTAATGGATAATATGGATCTCCATGTTATCTATTACTCTTGTTATATAAAGAAAATAATACTCCTATATTACAATCCTTTTTTCTTATTTTTCTTATTTTTAGGATGCATTTGGTATGAAAGAAAATATTGGGTTTTTTCTAAAAACATATTTTTAAAAAAATAAGTAAACTTAAATCAGGGTTGTGATTCGGCTCTCGGGTCGAGGCCAAAATTTGAATCTTTGATCTAGTTGGAAGTTTGACTTGAATTATGGGTCAGGTCTTGGGTTGAGGTTGTTATTTGAATCTTGAGTCTTGGATTTGTGTTAAGATTTGAATCTCAAGTTGGTGTAGAGAGTTAGGTCTTTAGACAGGATTGGGTATTCAGTTTCAAAATGCGTTTTTGTATCTCGAGTCTGGGTTGTAGTCGTGTCTCAAACTAGGGTAATAGTGAAATTTAAATTTTGGGTCTCGAATTAGTGTCCAGATTTGGGTCTCAAGTTGGTGTCGGAAGTTAGGTATCGAGATAGATTTGGGAGTTTTTTATGAAATCGTGAGTTAGGGTCTTGAGTCGTAGTTGTGTCTTGGGTTGGTCTCATAGTCAAGAGTCGGATCCTCAATCAGAGTTATAGTGGGGTCTCGAATTGGGTCAGATATGGCGTCATGGATCTCGGGACGCAAGTTGGATCCCTAGTCTGTTCTCATTTTACATCTCAGAATAATAAAAAAAATTAAAATAAAAATGATAAAGAAGGGGATCAAGATTTTGTTCGAGTATAAGGATGTTTTTGCTTGGTCTTATGATGATACGCCGGGTCTAAGCACTGATTTGGTAGTCCACAAACTGCCTACATACCCTGATTTTTCACCGGTCCAGCAAAAGCAAAGAAAGCTTAAAACTGACGTGAGCGATAAAATCAAAGAGGAAATCATGAAGCAATTGAATACGAATGTGATCACGGTCGCTCAGTACACTACACGGTAAGCTAATGTGGTTCCCGTACCAAAGAAAGAGTATAAAACCAGAGTTTTTGTTGATTATAGGGATTTGAACAAAGCAAGCCCTAAAGATAACTTTCCGCTACCCAATATTCATATCCTTGTTGATAATTGTGCTAAACATGAGATCCAATATTTCATGGATTGTTATGCCGGATATCACCAGATCTTGATAGATGAAACAGATGCAAAAAAGACTTCTTTCACCACCTCGTGGGGTACTTATTGCTACAGGGTCATGCCATTTGGTTTAAAGAATGTGGGAGCCACGTACATGAGAGCTATGACTACTATTTTTCATAACATGATGCACAAAGAAGTAGAAGTATATATTGATAATGTCATTATCAAGTCCAAGACACAATTCGATCATGTATATGACATGAGGAAATTCTTTGAAAGGTTACGAAAGTATAATCTTAAGCTCAATCCAGCCAAATGTGCATTTGGAGTTCTATCCGAAAAACTTTTGGGTTTCATAATTAGTCGCAGAGGCATTGAATTGGACCCCTCCAAGGTAAAATCCATTCGAGAATTGCCGCCTCCGAAGAATAAAACCGAGGTCATGAGTTTTCTTGGAAGGCTAAATTATATAAGCAGGTTCATCGCTCAACTCAGCACTACATGTGAACCGATATTTAAGTTGCTGAAAAGGATGTTGCTATCCGATGGACAGACGAATATCAAGAATCATTTGATAAGATTAAAGAATATTAGGCAAATCCTCCAGTACTGGTCCCACTGGAACCTGGTAGGCCCTTATTTCTCTATCTGTCAGTGATGGAAAATTCTTTTGGCTGTGTTTTAGGACATCATGATATCACAGGAAAAAAGGAATAAGCAATCTATTATTTGAGCAAGAAGTTCACGAGTTATGAGGTAAAATATACTCTTTTAGAAAAGACATGTTGCGCCCTAACTTGGATTGCTTAGACATTGAAGCACTATCTTTCATCCTACACAACCTACCTCATATCTTGAATGAATCCTTTAAAGTATATTTTTCAGAAACTTATGCCCACATGTAGATTGGTGAAGTGACAGATTTTACTTACAGAATTTGACATTGTGTATATCACTCGTACTACTATGAAAGCACAAGCATCGGCCGATTATTTGGCAGATAACCCAGTTGATAATGATTATGAGCCTTTACAAACTTACTTTCCTGATGAAGAGATTAATTCAATTGAGGAAGAAGTTCAAGATGATATTCATGCATGGAAATTATATTTTAATAGGGCGGTCAATGTCAAAGGAGTAGGAATTGGGGTGGTTCTTGTCTCACCGACCAGGCGTCGTCATCCCGCCACAGCTCGACTTCGTATTTTCTGTACTAATAACACAGCAAAATATGAAGCTTGCATCATGGGTTTAAATATGGCAATAAATTTGGATGTACACGAGCTAGTGGTGTTAGGAGGTTCCAAATCGTTCATTCGACAAATTCTAGGTGAATGGGAAACGAGAGATATCAAGCTCATTCCATACAAACAGTTCTTAGAGGACCTTAGCAAAAGGTTCAAGTCTATCGAGTTTAGATATATTCCCAGATCCCACAATGAGCTAGATAATGCTCTAGCTACCCTAGCTTCCATGCTCCCATACCCAGAAAATACACATATCGACCTATTGGAGATACAGATACAAGATCAACATGGTTATTGCAACATAATTGATGCATAACCAGATAATGAACCCTGGTACTATGATATCAAATGCTTCCTAAAGTCAAAAGAATATCCAATACACGCCAATGCAGATAAGAAAAAAACTATTAGGAGACTTGCTAATGGTTTCTTCTTAAGTGGGAGATTCTGTACAAATGAACTCCAGATTTGAACTTACTGAGATATGTTAATATTCAGAAAGCTGAAAGGATCATGAATAAGGTACATTCGGGGGTATGTGGTTCGCATATGAATGGATATGTTTTAGCGAAGAAGATTATGCGGGTAGGATATTATTGGTTGACTATGGAGCGAGATTGCTTTTGCTTTGTTCGCAAGTGTTATCAGTGCCAAATTCACGGTGATTTAATTCACTCACCACCTTTAGAGTTGCATCCTATGTCTGCTCCTTGGCCATTTGTTGCTTGGGGCATGGACGTAATCGGTCCAATAGAACCAAAAGCTTCTAATGGGCATCGATTCATACTGGTCGCTATTGACTATTTCACCAAATAGGTAGAAGTAGTTACTTTCAAATCAGTCACAAAGAAAACAGTAGTAGATTTTGTTCATTCCAACATCATATGTCGTTTCAGTATAACGAAGTCTATTATCACGGACAATGCAACCAATCTCAATAGTCATCTAATGAAGGAGGTTTACGAGCAATTCAAGATTGTGCATCATCATTCTACCCCTTACTGTCCCAAAGCAAATGGAGTCGTTGAAGCAGCGAACAAGAATATTAAAAAGATTCTCAGGAAAATGGTCCAAGGATCTCGACAGTGGCATGAGAAATTACCGTTTTCCCTTTTAGGATATCGTACAACTATTCGTACATCGACTGGAACAACTCCTTATTTACTAGTCTATGGGACTGAAGCTGTGATACCCGCAAAAGTTAAAATTCCCTCGCTTCGAATCATTGTTGAAGCCGAGATTGACGATATTGAATAGGTTAAGTCTAGACTAGAACAATTATCATTAATATATGAAAAAAGGTTGACAGCAGTTTGTTTTGGCCAATTATACCAGCAGAGGATGGCGCGAGCTTACAATAAGAAGGTACGTCCTAGAAAATTTGAGGTCGGCCAACTTGTTGTAAAATGCATCCTTCCACATTAAGAAGAGGCTAAAGGAAAGTTTGCTCCAAACTGGCAAGGTCCATACATAGTTAAACTAGTATTATCAAATGGAGCTTTGCAGCTTGCGGATATGGACGGAAAAATGACAGATAAAGCTATCAATGCCGATTCAGTCAAAAGATATTATATTTGACACACTTCTGCTTAACATTCTCAAGTTGAGATGACAAAAAGTCATCATTCTACTTAACTAAATGTCGTTAATCCCTTGTCAGCCCTTCGAACTTTATTTACTTTTCCTTGTTTTCCCTCTTTGGATAAAAAAAAAATTCTTGTAGGTGAAAACCCATGGAGGCACCCATAAGATGATTCAAAAAAAAGATAATGTGTATTTTTTGAACTACGTTCGACCTGATTCCTGAATGGATACGTAGGCAGCCCTATTTTGGGGATCAGTCCGACCAAAATAAAAAAATTAAAATTAAAAATCTTGGTATTCAAATAAATCGAGACATATATCTTACTATCACTTTTATATGGCTCCTAAGTTGTAATTTATCCTAAAAATCCTTGTCCCCTTATCCATTAAAGACCTTCCGATCAATTTTCAAGAATGTCATGCCATGTGTGCCGTTAAAAAAAAAAGTCTTGTAGGTGAAAACCCATGGAGGCACCACAAGATATCAAAAAAAAATCTTATAGGTGAAAACCCTCAGGGAAACCATAAGACAATGATGAACGAGACAACCGAAATTAGAGAGGTCAATTGTGAAAATCCTAAAAGGATAATTTTAGTCAAACAAAGTTTATCATGATAGGACAAAGATCAAGAAGAATGATTTGATTTGATTGAAAGGTGCAGCCTAATTCGAGATTAGACAGTTTTTGAAGGGTCAAATGTTTACTTCAAATTGCGTGTCATGCTTCATTGAAATTAATATACACCTCCAAATAAGCTTCCTTCCTTTACTGTTAGAAATACCTTCTATTTAAACATAATCCTTTTATTTCTTTTTTTGACTTTTCCTTATTTCATTTTTACACGCTTTGTTTTTTTATGTGTAAGTCTTGTATCAAATACAAAATAAAGAAAAACGCACAAAATTGACCATGGTTCCCAGTGAAATTAAGAAGAGATTATTGGGCGTACACCACCTTGACAAGGACGGGAGCCAGTTAAGATAAGTGTTACGAGTGAAGCATTTGAAAATGAAGAACAGAATCGTACTGAAACAAACAGAGATGCAACAGAATTTGAAAGATGAAGATTCAAGCTCGCCAAACAGTTAGTTGAATCAACCGTATCAATTTGGGACAGGAATAAGGAAAACCTCCAAGGGATTCAAGTCCACAAACCAACTACCAATTTTAAAACTCACAATTATTTTTTCTTTGCTTAAACAGGGGCAAAGTAGTCATGTGAAGTTTATTGGGAAAAACAAGTATAGCAAAGTTAAGTTTTCTTAAATTTTCTGTTTTTGTTATACTTCTATAATTCTAAGTTCGTATCAATATAATTATAATAATAATAATAATAATAATAATAATAAAATCCCTCATATTCAAAACTGGGGCTTTTTTTTTATTTTCTAACAAAAAAAATCTTAATCTTATTTCATCTTCATAGGGCACCATCTCCTAGTTTACATCTTATCTCGTCTTCATAGGGTGTCATCCCCTAGTTGATATCTTATTCGTCTTCATAGGGTGCCATTCCCTAGTTGACATCTTATTCGTCTTCATAGGGCACCATCCTCTAGTTGACATCTTATTCGTCTTCATAGGGCGTCATCCCCTAGTGGACATCTTATTTTATCTTCATAGGGAGTCATCCCCTAGTTGACATCTTATCTCATCTTCATAGGGCGTCATTCCCTAGTTGACATTTTATTTGTCTTCATAGGGTGTCATCCCCTAGTTGACATCTTATCTCATCTTCATAAGGTGTCATCCTCTAGTTGACATCTTATTCGTCTTCATAGGACGTCATCCCCTAGTTTACATCTTATTCGTCTTCATAGGGTGCCATCACCTAGTTAACATCTTATTCGTCTTCAGAGGGCGTCATCCCCTAGTGGACATCTAATTTCGTCTTCATAGGGCGCCATCCCCTAGTTGACATCTTATTCGTCTTCATAGGGCGCCATCCCCTAGTTGATATCTTATCTCGTCTCCATAGGGCACCATCCCCTAGTTGACATCTTATCTCATCTTTATAGGGCGCCATCCCCTAGTTGACATCTTATTCGTCTTCATAGGGCGTCATCCCCTAGTTGACATCTTATCTCGTCTTCATAGGGCACCATCCCCTAGTTGACATCTTATATCGTCTTCATAGAGTGTCATCCCCTAGTTGACATCTTATTCGTTTTCATAGGGTGTCATCCCCTAGTTGACATCTTATTCGTCTTCATAGGGCGCTATCCCCTGGTTGATATCTTATTCGTCTTCATAAGGCGCCATCCCCTAGTTGACATCTTATTCGTCTTCATAGGGTGCCATCCCCTAGTTGACATCTTATCTCTTCTTCATAGGGCGCCATCCCCTAGTTGACATCTTATCTCTTCTTCATAGGGCGCCATCCCCTAGTTGACATCTTATTCGTCTTCATAGGGCGCCATCCCCTAGTTGACATCTTATTCGTCTTCATAGGGTGTCATCCCCTAGTGGACATCTTATTTCATCTTCATAGGGCGCCATCCCCTAGTGGACATCTTATTTCATCTTCATAGGGCGTCATCCCCTAGTTGACATCTTATCTCGTCTTCATAGGGCACCATCCCATAGTTGACATCTTAGGAAACACCATTTCCTAATCTTTCTTATCTGTCTTCATAGGGCGTCATCCCCTAGTTGACATTTTATTTCGTCTTCATAGGGCGTCATCCCCTAGTTGATATTTTAAGAAACAAACCTTCCTATTTTTTTTCTTTATGTCTTCATAGGGTACGACAATCCCTGGTCCCATTTTAAGAAGTAAATATCCTAACTTTTTTCATGCATTCATAAGGGATAACTTCCTTTGGCTACATTATTGAGAATATGAATCTTATTTTATCCCGTACCTAGCCTAGATTTCTATCATTTTCATTTATTCATTTTATTTATTTATTTTAATTAGTTTCTAGTTTTTTAATAACTCACAAAATTTTCCTAGTGCAAACATGGGCGGAAAATTTTGCTCGCTTTATTTTATTTTTCTTTGATGGCTTGCAGGTTTTTCTGCAAAGTACACGTTTGATGCCGAGAATGAAACTTCACCTCCGGTCAGAACATAGAAGAATGACCAGTTTGAAGATAATTAGAGTCAGTTTTGCATCTGTAGCGGCCCAACATCTCAGGAGTCATCTCCATGTCTTTTGATCAAGAAAACAAGCATGCAAAGTATTCTATGAACTGTCCTTTGGTAGAGTGTTAATGACTCAATCCAAGTTTCAAGTTCAAGTCTCAAATCCTAACTTCAAGATCAAAGTCTGAGATCAAGGTACCCACCAGAAGAAGGTGAGGCGATAACTGAAGATCCAAGAGGAAGATCTGAAGCAATAGAATCAAGACAATAGAATAGATAGGATCTTGTATCTCCTTTCTAGTTTCATTTTTTTTCTAATGTAATAAAAAGAGCCACGGATCGGAAACTCAATGGGACCTCAACTCGACTCTCCAACTCACCCCTTCATTCCTACACCCACTTAAACTACATGTGACCTGATCCTCTTGTAACCCGAGATATGTAGGATACCTAAAGCCAGGGCTCAGTCACATTTGTTTATTACTTACTTACGTATTACTTTTGAATAAATGGTTGGGCCAAGAAATTAGTCATATTTACTTCTTTTCTTGAAAATTCTCCATATTTCCAAGCAAAGAGAGGCATTCTGTAAACACCTAATTTTTTACCAAACCTAAGTATTTTTTTTCGTCTTTTTAGTGTTCGATTTGTTTTTTTAGGGTCTAAATTAGATATTTTAAGTTTATCTAATTGTTACTAAATATGTTTTAAAAATTTTGAAAACTACAAAAATAGAGTCACATTTTTAAATAAGTTTTTTTATTATGTATTTATTTATTTATTTATTAGGAAAAAGAAAATTTGCTAAACTATATTGGTTTTCTTCTTTTAACTTTTAATAAATAATCTAGTGATATTAATACTCCGTAATCATGTTTTAAGGCTAATTATTTAACTTGTATTTTATTGGTTTTAGATAAATTTTATGTTTCTTTTTTATTTTTCTTTATTTTTATTTAAATCATTAATTTAAAAAAAAGAGTTCTAAAACTACCCATGTTCCCATAACCAACCCCTATTTTCACATATCCTCCTCCCTCACGTTCAGCACGCACATACACTCATATAATACACACCTCGACACAAAAAAAAAAAACACGCACACAACAACATTGAAAACAAAGACAAGAAACATCAGAGACTACATAAAAAAAAGATACAGGCAAAAAAAAAACAAAGAGGAAAAAAGTGAGAAAACAAGTAAGAAAGCAGAGAGTTCTTTGAGTTTGGAAAATTCAGTTCAGGTCTCCATTTTGAATTTTCGGTCGAGTTAGTGACTTCAAAAGTTAGTTATTATTAACTTTGTGAATTACAAGATTGTAGCAGATTTCGTTAGAAATTTATTTTCACAAGAGGTAACCCTCGAACCTTCTCTAGTAGCATAATAATATGTCAGATGAAAATATGATGTTCGTGTCCCAGCGATGATTCCATTTTTATTTCCTTTCCTTTCAGTTTTGGTTTGTTTAAATCTATAATTGGTTCAATATTTGTGTTTCTTCTTGAATACCTTTAGTTAATGGTAGATTAATTATTTCTTGCCTCTTGTCTCCTGCTTACTGAAAAGGGACATAAAAATTTGCTAATTGTGACACTAGTTTTGTTAGTTTTGTTTTCTTGAGTTCGTCACTACTATAATTTTAATCGATGAAAGTTTGAAACATGCATGCGTTTTTTCTTTTTTAAAAAAAAATAAAAATAAGTAATATATAGAGGAGAAGTTGAAATTTACAAAGTGGTGATAAAGATATAAATATGATCATGTATTTAATTTTTTTTATTAGACTACTAATTTAAAAAGATGCAATGTTAATACAAAGTTTGGTTACGGTAAGTAGTTCCTTCTCTTCGTAAAAAACAAATTGCATGCATTATGTAGTACACTTTGCATATCAACGTTTTGCATTGTATTTTTTATCACTGTTAAAGCCTTTCCACGAAGAAGTATATAACACCATTTTGAAATAATTTATTTTAAAAAAGGAGTTCGTGATTTATTTTGGGCCTCGTAATGATTAAGGTTGACGAATCATAATATTATTTTGGATAATTGAATATGAGAAATGGACGATATTTGAAGAAATCTAGTAATGTGATTTGTTGAAGTGTTTACTGTGGCAATATTATTGTTTACTATCTAATTCACTTCGTCATTTTTAAATAAGTTCTATTGTTACACAGTACTCAATTACTTGGTATATGAATTCGACTATATCTAGGATTCTAGTTATTTAATGATAGAAATAGTGATACAAGAACCAAATATTTGATAATTTGGGAATTGACATGGAAATATTGAAAACATTTTTAACAGTGTAGCCTTTGATTCGCTTTGTCACTTCCTGGTTTTGCATTTTGATTTCTTATTATTGTAATGTTTGGATACCTGTAAAATTACTTTGCTCGCCAGGCCTAATTCTATGTCTGTGGCTTAAGGAATTAATAAGCGTGAGAATGAATAAAATGGGTTACGAATTTATTTAAGACTTATCGTGAATGAATAAAAAAAAATCATATTCATCGATAAGAAAAGAGAGGAAAAACTCATTTGTAAGGGAGCGAATTCAAAAAGGAATGATTTAGGTTCTTGATCTTTAGAAAATTAAGCAATTAACATACAAGTGAAAATTAATAATGAAGTTGGAAAGCCCTGCTACTGACCATTCATTATAATAAATTAACCTACCGTTTGAAGCCGATTGAATTGAGTTGGGTAGATTTTAAACCTATTAGGTGCTTATTTAGACTAGAAAAATAGGGACGACTCATAAATGCCTCAAAGGCACGAGAAATGTATCAAAACTTGTGGTATGACCGGAAAGTAATGCTACTGGCAAGCCACGCATTAATATAATTAAATAATTTAAAATAAATTCAAGGTAGGATGTAAGTAACTTTTAGGCTAACAAATATTATGTATCCAAGAGATTAATTTAAGCCAGACGTAAGTCATTAAAGCGACCGTGCTAGAACCACGGGACTCGAGGGGTACCTAAAACCTTCTCCTCGATCAACAGAATTCCTTATCCAGATTTCTAGTTCGCAGACCAAAAATAAAGAGTCATTTCCTTTTGAATAGGGATTCAATAAGTTGACTTGGAACACCTAAACTCAATTCCAAGTGGAGACTCTGTAAAAAAATTAATCTCTATTCAAAGCGTCATTTTAATTGGAAAAACCCATTCTTTCTAAAACCAACTCCCTAGCGGGGTCAGATGCGGTGAAAAATAGGGGTATGACATGTAGCTGACAAGAGGAACTTTTACGAAAAATTAAGAAATATGTTTCATTCTCGATTCCCATATAGTTCAAGCTCGTCAAGAAAGAATGAGTCTTTTAACAATTACGGTAAGAAGCCTATCAAATGTTATAGATGTTGTAAAGTAGGACATATAAAAATATACTATCGAGCCCCGAGAAGCAACGTGGATCAAACTAAATTGTGAAAGAAGAAGAAGAAGACTGAGAAGATGCTTAGTAGCTGAGAGTCGAGCAATAAATGTCTTAACTTTCATCTATTTTGAAAGAGATTGAATCGTGAATTTAAGATATAATACAGTACATCACGTGGAGAAGAAAGACACTAACGTCATCAACAGGAAGTAAGAGAATTTGAAAATCGTTCAAACTGGTCACATTGTAGCAGTTATTGAGGAAATCAAACAAGCAGATGATATGATTGGTAATAAAAATTTGAACGTGAAAGATGTTGAAGTAGAAATTTATCTAACATTTTATGCAGCTAAATATATTGATTATGATCTTTTCCGAGAAAGCTTTGAGGGAGATATAATGAAAGTTGAAGTTCTTAGATACTCATTTTCCATGTTAAGGCCAATCACTGACTTGGAGAAAATATTAGAAGCAAATTATGAAGATACAAATCAAATAGATGAAGAAGCAAACTTAATTTTAAATGGAGAGACAGACGGTATGATTTTTCAAAGCTCTGAAGCTACCAAACAATTTATCGAGGAGCTGAAAGAGAATCTAGTAATGGATCCTACATTGATGTTAAGGCTTTACATAAAAGTAATGGTCAGATTATTACTAACTCAGATGAGAAAGTTGATACTGATAAATCATCTCTATATTCAAGAGTTGTGTTGGAAGCAGCGAGTTCTAAAATATTGAATCCCGGAGTTTCAAGCTTGTCCATCTTAGCGTGTCTCTAAATAATACAATTGTCGAAGAGCTAAGAAAAAGAAGGAGCCTGAAAACTCAAGAACGTGAAACTCAACACAAAGATGATTTATGTGGTTTGCAAAGATCAACAAGGATATTGTCAAATAAAATGACTACAGAGATAAGAAAATTATCAATATATATTTTTGTTTCTTTATAGGGTCAATCGTTGATGAAAACTCTTCATCATTTAAAGAAGCAAGAGGATTCATGCAAAAATTGTTGAGATTTTCATCAAGGCATGGTCCAATACTTCATTCGAGTTCTTCTGCTACAAGCTTGGGTAACTTTTAGAAAATTACTTTAAGGGGGAATATTAAAGTAAATTTTTGAAATCATAATTTTTCTAGTAAAGTTTCTAGAATTGTATAGTGTGGTATCTAGAATAATCATCTTAAGTAAGTATCTAAATTATTCTTAGATAGCTAGAAGATAAAGTTATCTAGTTTGTTCTTGTAGATGTATCCATAATAGCATCTAGAATTATCATACACAAGTATAAATAGAGGTAGCCTTAAGCATTTGTAATCAACCCAAACAAATTCAAAATAACTCAATTTAAGCAGTCTTTTTCCATTATAAAGTTTTTCTTTTCAATATCTTTTTTCTACTTTCTAGCTTCCTCTTTTTAGTTGAATCTTATGATCTTAGTTAACGATCTTAGGCTAGCAGAAATTTTCTCAATTATACTTTTCTTCTGCTATTTTCTACAAACTTGACATATCCCATAAGAAAACTTTAATTAGAGTTGTTTTTTACTCCCTCCGTTTGACAATACTTTTTCATTATAGACCTAACATACATATTGAAACAAAAAATAATAGGGGTAATTTTACTATATCATACTTTGAATAAAATG
The DNA here is from genome assembly GCA_030864215.1 of Capsicum pubescens. Taxonomy (NCBI): domain Eukaryota; kingdom Viridiplantae; phylum Streptophyta; class Magnoliopsida; order Solanales; family Solanaceae; genus Capsicum; species Capsicum pubescens. Next base: position 326,450,853 of record CM061548.1, read on the forward strand.
AATATAGGGGTTATTTGGTAGAAGGGATAAGTTTGAGATGAAGTTTGGGATTAACTTTATTCCTTGTTTGGTAGAAGAGATTACTTAATACCAGAACTATTTTATCCCACTATTTGTACTAAAATGGTGGGATTACGATCCCATGGGGAGGAGGGATAAAATAAATCCATGGGATATCCCTCATCATAGGACATCCTAACTTATCCTGGACAGTGTACCAACGACCCCTTAATATCTTGGGATGTCTTGGGAAATACATTGAGGGTTAATTTGTTAAAATGTATAGGAATAATGCAAAATATGGTGCAGTAATAATGCTTGTGTTAGTTATGCTTGCGTTAGTTATGCTTGCATTATTCTTATGTAGTATTTGATTTGATGTATTAAAAATACTTGAATTGTATAATATTTTTAATTTTTTTTTTATAAAAATACTCTCCATATATATGGTGGAAAGAATATGGAAAAGGTTTGGAGTGATATTTGTATCTTTAATTGTGATAATGAATGCATTAGAATCCATGACATTACTAATACCATTAATTTTATGGTATTAGAATACAACCCTCAATATACAATAGAGTGTATATTATTTATAAATAGGCTAAAAATATACCAAACAAGGTACTAATAGTACACAATAACTAATGCATGCATATTATTGATACAAATTAATGGGCATCAACACTTTTGATCACACAACTCGGGGCCAACATAAGGAGGTCTAAGCCTTGATCGCCCTAAGGATCCAAGAATGTTCTTGGAAGCCCTTCTTCTAGCTCCTAATCAAGCAATGTCGTGTTTGGAAGATAGCTTGGAGCCAAGGAAAGCCATGGCTAAAGGAATAAAGAGAGACCTTGTGGGTTATTTTTGAAATAGCCACTTTTAGACTATTTTTGTAATAGGCTAGTTATACAAAGGAAACTACTATAAATAGGTGGCTTAGGTATTTCATTAGTTAGTTTTTGTTTAATGATGATGATGAATTCATGAAAACTCCATTGGGAGTGTTGAGTGCTTAGAAAAGCCAATGTTGAATCTTGTTTATAAACGGTGGTTGTAAGAGAGATCCAATCCCCTTTTCGGTCAACGTAAAAGCTAGGAGCTTATAGATAATCAATAATGGAGATCTTTGGGTTTGATACACCCTTTATTTTCCCTTTTGTTATCTTCTTGTGTCTACCTTTTTATCATTTATCCTTTTTGTTGTTTTACTTTTTGTTTGTCAATTTCGTTATTTATTTAGTGTTTATGTTTGTTATCGTTGATGTAGATTACTCTTGTATTATTTGGTATTATAACTGAGTTTGATTTCATTCTGACGAAGTTAATCTTAGATTTGTTATCTTGAAAATCAACAAAAAAAGTGGTGTCAAAAATCAAAAATTTCAAAAAAAGTCACTATTCATATTTTTGTTCTTAGATCAAATTTTGAGCTTTTGATTTTGTATTTTTCTTGTGTTTATAGTGTTATATTTGTGTTCTCTAATACTATACGAGCCTATAAATCAAATTTGAGCCAAAACAGAGCTTATTTGAGTGTTCTATCCTTGTTGGAAGCTTGGATTGAGGATTTTGAAGTTGGTCACAAGATTTGAAGTGTTAAGTGAAGAATTTGGACAAAATGAAGTTGGAAGTAATTTTAGATCATTGAAAAGTGCTTATGTTTAAAATTTTAACTCATTCCGAGCCTCGGAGAATAAGTTAGTGTTCTTGGTGTTCTTGAAAACATTCAAATCTTCATCAATAGTTGTTATTTCATCCAAAAGGAAGAAAGAAAATTGGTGAAAAAGTGTTTGTCCTAAAGCATCCAAGTATATTCCAAGGAAGAGTATAAATGGGGGACTATTTAGAGGGCAAAAGTGTCATTTCAAGAGAGAGGGACAGGTGGCCTGCCTTGCACCTGCGCCCAAGGTGCGCTTGGTCTACTCCAGTAGGTCAACAAAACCCCAAAATAGTGAGAAAAGTCAGCAGTTGCGTCCAAGATGCACCCCATATGCTGCAGTAGCTCCCTCAATGCAGCCTCAATGCAGAACACCTTAATTTGAACACAAACCAGCCCCAACACACCCTAAACGCATACCAACACTTCTCCAACATCAATTCAAGTTCTAAAACACATCTCAACACTTTAAAAACTCCATTACTCAAGGTTTGATTATTTAATTTCATTTTTTTGATTCCTAATCTCTTCTTTTGATTCTTAAACCAATCATCAACTAGTAATTAGTCTACTAAGTTAATCGATTAGTTCTTGAGTCCGAATTTTTTCATCATCCTATTTATTTTGAGCTTTTCTAGTTTTTATTTCATTGTAGCTTTTTTATTTAAGTTCGTAAATAGTTTTCATTTCTTTGAGTCGTTCAAACAAGAAATCACTCTGTCCGAAAGTAGCGATTGACACCTTATTATCCACTGAAGTATAAGCAACTTTCAGCATTCGTCGCTCCAATTGTGAGGATCATAAAGGTGAGTTCATACGAGTGTTGGTGAGGTGCTTTACTTCTAATCTTGTTTATTCATTTTATAGGTACAAGCAGATATAAGGGGAACATGTCCTCGATGGCCTCAAATAATTATGAATACGACATAAGAGACTATGATTATGGTGAAGAATATTATGGATACGAAGATGATGGAGAATATGAGGGATATAAATATAGCCATGATCAAGCGATGGATGAGAATGAGGGACACTATTCCAAAGAAGAATATAATATGAATGATGACCCTAATTACTATAGTGAATATGGAGATGATGAAGAGACTTATGATGGATTGTATGAAGAAGATGGAGAAAAAGAGGATTCTTATTCTTCCGACTCTAAATATCAAGGCAATGTAAAGTATAACCTTCTCTCATATGCACCTTCTAAAAGTTATGGTGAGAGTGCACATGTGGAGTTTGAAGATTCATATTCCTCACCTTGTAGTATTTCTTATCAAAGTCAAAGTAGTTCGAATGGTTATACTAACTATAGTAGAGGTTGCTTCATGGGACCAAAGGAATGTGCATCTCCAAAGCATAGGGGTACTACATCTTGTTCTTCTTACTCTAGTGCCCAAACATGTGGAAGCGGTAACCAAGGTAAAAATGGAGGGTATAGTAGAAGTCACTGTCTTCCTACTCTATCTATCTTTAAAGGAGAATAGGATCCCAAAGTCTACCTTTATTAGGAATGGCAATGCGAAAGGACCTTCGAGGATTATGTTATGAGCAGAGATGAACAATCTACATATACCCTTATGTACATTCAAGGTCCGACCTTAGGATAGTGTACACTCGCAAGGAGTCCCACTTAAACATGGGGTGCCTTGAAAGAGTTCTTGAGGTCAATCTATGTACCAAAGGGTCACACAAATCTTTATAATAGTGATCCAAGTAGACAAATTTGTTCAAGATGGGTAGAGATTTGTGGAGTTCCAAGATGTGTTCTTATCCTTGATGATTGTGTCATGAAAATTACATCAACCCTTTTTTGGTTGACTATCTAGGGATGCCTCGAAAATCCTTATCCTTCACATATTACTTAGATGGCTATAGGGTTTCTGAGAGAGTGAATGTTTCTTTTTCTCGGGATGGATACTATGAAGAGGTTTGGTGTGAAATCTTCCTATTGGAATGCTGACAATTATGCTTAAGTGCCAATTGGTTTGCAAGGCATAGAGTTCCAAATGTGAAAAATTAGCCTAAAATTATATTGGACCAATGGGGAAACCATCTCTTTCCACCTACCCTTCATAAATCTCAAGAAAAAATGCCCATTTACTCCAGTCCTTATGAAAATGAGAGACAAAAGATTGAGAGAAATAAGGGAGTGCAAGGTGGCAACCTAAAGAAGGAAAAATGAGAGGTAGTGAGGAGTAAAGTGAGAGGGTTGCCACCAAATGGAGCTAACATTGTTGTCTTTCTTTTAATAAGGACATTTGTGTAGGTACCAACATGGAAAGCAGAGGAGAACAAGTGTCAAAAGAAAAAATTCCCTTTGAATATTTGATGAGGGTAATCTTAGATGATTCTAAATCTTATGGAGGACCTTCATACCAATGTGAAGAATAATATAATCAAGAACTTCAAGGTAAAATAGCTAACTCTTACACTTTTATGCATAAGAATGATGATTGTATGGATAATAGCCCATTGAGTGAGAGTAGTAGCTTACTTATATGTGAGTCTAATGATTCCTTACCTCGTGATGATGATGTATATGTTGTGGGTGTGGATACACTAGTTAATCCTATTGATGACCGAATTGACTTTTCTTGTAAGATCGATTTATGTCCACCTAGTGTTGAAGCTATTGTGTTAAATAATAGTACATCATCTTGTGAAAATAATGTTGATCAACTTGTGTGCGAAACTTGCCTACCACTTGAGGATGTGTGTGATGTGATTAATGAACCTCAAGTGAGTGATGATGTTGAAAATATTGATCAAGTGAATAGGAGTGACCCTTTGAGCATGTCCTCTAGTGAAGATCTTAATGTTAGTTTGGCTCATGAGGATAATCATGTGTTTGAAAAAAAAATTATGCTTGATAATTGTCTTTTGGAGAGTGAACTTGCATGTTCTACATCCTTTTCAAGGATAAACCCTTCTCTCTTTGAGAACAATATATTATTTGAAGATAACGAAATCACTCCTAATGAATTACCTAGTGGTGTGGATAACATTGATGATGTAGCTCATCTTGAGATTTATATCTTATATGACGACCCACTATGGTGTGACCACATTCCCTAAAGATGGAAATCTCTTCTTGGAAGATAAGAGTACACTTAAGGGAAAGAAATGTGAAGTCTTGGAAAGGGATAATCAATTGTTTGATAATAACTTTGACTTGGTTGAATATTTGAGAAATCCAATTAATAATTGTTCCTATGAAAATGCTCGTGGTTGTGATTCTTTGTACGACACCCCACTTTTATTTGATAATTATGAGGATGAATTGCTTACTTCTTGTGAAGACTTAAGCAATAATTCCTTTGAAGTTTGTGGTGGTATATGTCTACTTGAGGATTCTTCCATTGAAGGAAAAAGTATCAATTATTTAGAAATCGCTTCTTTTTCTACTTAGTGTGCTCCTATTGTTGAGAATACTCATGACAGTGATCTTGAATCTAATAGTGAGCACGAGGACACCTTAGTTGAAGTTGACTTGAGTGATACCTTTATTTATTCCCCATTTGTTTTTTATGATGCTTATGATAATGTGGAGAGTATATCTTTTAGTTTGGCTGAAGCCTATGGGGAAAAAGAGTGTTTTCTAGACCCGTGTCTATGTAACACCCCAATTCGCTGAACCGGAATGCTACATGGTGCTCATGACTCTGAAGGACCACAAGCTAACCCATGACTGATATCTGTACCTGTAACTGCATAATATTCATATAAAATGCGGAAACATGAACAAAGAGGGCATAAGGTTCAATCTTGAATAATAAGAGATCTGAAATAAGGTGGTATCACAGTACCAGAAAAAAACTGAAAATACTAAAGTCTAAATCTGAAAACTCTATAATCGTCTGAAAGCCTCTAAACTGTCTGAATAAGGAGTTTAAGGAACATGTCTCCAACTAACTCCCTAAACTGAGAATAAACTGAAATACTGGAATAATAAATGTAACGATCATGTCCTTGAAAGATGAGGACTCACTGCTTACTGAACTGCTACTGCTGATCTGGAATCTGCACCTAAGAACCTATGGTGTAACATAAAAGAAAGCACCATAGCGCAAATGCATCAGTACAACTAAAGTACTGAGTATACGTGGAGGTAGGCTAAATGCATGGGGTTTATATGCATGAACATGCTGACTAATATGAACGTGAGAATACATACATACATACATACAAAACTACTACAGAACTCGTGGAGATACTGACTACTTGAGTTTGAACTCTGACAACGTGAGTTTCATGATACTGATATACTGAATGACTGATGACATGGATGACTGTATCTAACAGTCCTAATTCTGAGGAAAACTATCTGAGTTCCAAACTATAGCTAAACATCTAATTTTGAGATCAGTCCTAGCTGACGAGTGATCTGTGAAACTGATAATGAGAATACTCAACTGAATCTGAGATTGAGATCAAGCCTGTCTGTTGGGTGACCTCTAGATATAATAATAAGCATCTGAATATGGGACCAAGCCTATCTGACAGGATGGTCCAGGAATCAATGGAACTATCTGAGTTCCTTACTGAGATCGATGACTGTATCTGACAGTCCTGATTCCTAATTTCTACTCTGAAGACTGATACTAAAATTGTAACTGTAACTGTGACTGCAACTGTAACTGTGGGAGGTAGTAACCTAACCGACATGCCCCACTACTGTACTGGTGGGGTCCAATCTTTGCCCTGAATGGAAGGGTGTCAATACCATGCCACAGGTAGAGACCTCTGTTATGGTCAAGCCTCTCTAACGGGTGACCCTGAATAGGAAATCAAGCCTAATGCAATATAATAATCAAGTTTAGACTTAATCTGACGGGTCACTCCTATCCTGTGCTGGCTACGCAGTTCTGGAGTACAGGGATTGCTGCTAACGGTTCTACCTCTCTAACGAGGAAACCACCATCCTTGCACTCGCTCGGTGCTAGTCCCTACTCCCAACTGAAAGACACTGAACAGATTAACTGTGCTGAATTTACTAACTGAACTGAACTGATTCTGAGTTTACTGAGTACCTTGGACTGACGGAACACTACTAACATCTGATATATAGCTAAGTCATGAGATTTCCGATCTTACTGAGTACTGAGTTTTCATAAGATTTCTGAGTCTTTCCTGAGTCACATGACTAATTGCAATCTATGGAACATAACTTGACTGAGGATGTCTTGAAACATAACACTAGATCTAGGCACACAACTATAGTTTTTGGGTACAAGTACCCCCAGGACTCGATGGAAGGAAACTGACACACATGACTAACTTGATCACAAGATTTGAGTCCATAATTTACAATATCATAAGTAAGGATTTCATAATAAGAATGATTCTCAACAAACTATCACATGATCGGGAATGCACACAATATCTATATGCTTGCATGGCTTCAATAACATGGTCATTCCATATCACAACAATATCATGAGCATCTTATACAACATCTTCAATTCAAGACAATAGCATGGGGATCACATTGAACATAAACTTAGAACATGGAATAGTCACTTAGGACTTATTATGTCATAAAAGCATGATTTCTATTCCCTTAGGTATTTTCACAAACACCTTACATGCACATCTTAGGCATAGGTGGATTCATCAAGATTTTAAACATTCAACCACCAATTTCACATGTTTATACGTTAAATACCACCATATCCTCACACAAAACATATAAAGATCCATATTAGGCATCATCAAACTCCAACTACATGAACATCAACCACCAACAACATAAACATCATAATACATAATTTAGAAGATGGTTCTTGAGCTTCATGGACGAAAGGAGTCCATGAATCAACTCACGCATACCTTAGAAGGAAGATTCTTGATGATTGCCGGAGGAATTTCCTTGAAATTGGATCTTCAAGCTTAGTTATGCAACCCTAGTTGTTTTTCTCTTTTAGTGCTCTTGGATGATGAGCTTTGAGGTGATAATAGGGTTGTAATATGTTTAGAAGCTATATATTTCGTAGGGTTAAGTTTAGGGACGTGTAAGGAGTGTTAAAAGACTTAATTACCCTTAAAATAACTCAAAACGGAGTGTTTTTGGTACCTGGAACTGACTTATGCAGCGTCCAAGTGATTTCCTAAGCTAGGTTGGGAGGCTCTTAACCAATCGCCTATGCTTGGGTTGGGCGGCGCCTAACCAATCACCTATGCTTACTGTCTCTCACGAAAATGGGCATAACTTTTTGCTCGAGTATTGGATTAAGGCGAAATTGGTATCGTTGGAAATCTAATTCGATTCTCTACAATTTAGTGGGTCTAAATCAGACAAAATACCATATTAACATCGAGTTATACTCATTCAAAGATGACCCTTGCAAAATCGAACACTAAAAATTGATGGATTCAAAAACTCTTGGCTTGTATTACCTTAAGTGACTCATATGATCATTCTTAATGCATCATAAGCTATCCTATCACTAGGATATTCATTATAAGTCATTTACTCAAGTATGAATCACAAGATAGGAGATTTCATACATAGGAATACTTATTCACTTCCTAGCTTAGAAACATGCGGGGTATTACAGTCTATGGCCACTCTATCCATTTGACCCGGTGCCAAATTTGAATATGGTGATTTTGGCAACTTGTTGCTTGGTCTTTGTGACAAGCAAAATTTGAGTGAGGATGTTGGTATCCTTCCATATGATGAAAAGTCTTTCGTAGGAATTTATGATCCACTTGAAGGACCAATATTGTGTAAGGGAAAGATCTCCAACAAAGATGAGAGATTTTTAAAGAAGGGGAGTAGGGAAAAGATCCAAGAGAGTTCACCATTATGTGTTTCCACTCTTGACCAAGGTTCCACTACTTGTAGTTCAAGAATAGAGTCTTTTCTTGAAACTACTTTGGATGAATTCCATTCATGTGATACCCTTCTTCAATACTTGAGTGGAATTGATGACCTCCTTCTCAACGTTGTATCATTCTTGAGAACCCGAGGGGAAATGTGTCATTGTCTCCTTTGGATATTGCTTATAAACTTGCATCCTTGCTTGACAGACTTGTGCTTAAATTGTATAACTCCCAACTTGTGGATGCAAAATTGATTATTTGGTTGAAAGGATAAAGTCCTATGGGCTTAAGTGTCCTGACTCCATCCTTGTGCGAATCATGTGCTAAGTATTTTGAGCCAAATGGCATTCTCATAGATAATAACACCTTGGATGATGTTTTTACACTTTATTACTTTCTATACTACCTCTCTTCCCATAATGATATCCATGCTAGTCTTGGATGTGTTTTATGTAGAGGTAGGAAAATTATTGGTTTGTCCACTTTTTTTAGTGACAATGCTATATGGATCTTATGGACTTTATAACCAATTGAGGCACCACCCTTGGTGTGATCTCTTGAAGATTTAATGAAGCAATTATGTCTTATGGCTCATAAGGCAAAGATAGTTCTACCTTTTAGATTATTTGATGTCATTAGGACCTTTGTAGTTTCCTTATTTCTTGATGATTTCTCTAACCAAATCCTTTGTGCACTTTCAATGAGTTTCTAATGTTTAACATAAAGGATCCTTGGTTATATCTTAAGTGTGTGCAACCTTGGCAATATGCTATGATTATTTGTGCTAACTCTAACTCTCGTTCCATGAGGATATCGTATTTTTTGTCATTTCTTTGGTTTTGCAAGGTTTGTATTCGAGGTTGAATCCTTTTCAAGAAGGAGAAAATGATACAAGTCAAATGGGCATCAACGTTTTTTATCACACAACTCGAGGCCAACATAAGGAGGTCTAAGCCTTGATCGCCCTAAGGATCCAAGAATGTGCTTGGAGGCTCTTCTTCGAGATCCTAATCAAGCAATGTCCTGTTTGGAGGATAACTTGGAGCCAAGGAAAGCCATGGAGCAAGGAATAAAGAGATCCCGTGTGGGTTATTTTTTAAATAGCCACTTTTGGACTATTTTTGTAATAGGCTGGTTGTGCAAAGGCAACTACTATAAATAAGTGCCTTAGACATTTAACTAGTTAGTTTTTGTTTTAATAATGATGATGAATTCATGAAAACTCTATTGGGTGTGTTGAGTGCTTAGAAAAGCCAATGTTGAACCTTGTTTAGAAACGGCGATTGTAAGGGAGATGTGATCCCCCTTTTGGTCAACGTAAGGGCTAGGTGCTCGTAGGTAATCAATAAGGGACGTCTTTGGATTTGATGCACTCTTTGGTTGTCCTTTTGTTATCTTCTCGTGTCTACCCTTTCATCATCTATCCTTTTTATTGTTTTACTTTTCATTTGTCAATTTCGTTGTTTCTTTAGTGTTTGGTTTGTTCTCGTCGTCGTAGATTACTCTTGTATCAATTATTTTTTTAATACACTCTACCAAACGACTCCTGAGTAGTGATGTATTTGATAATAAGAGATTTTAAAAAACTGAACAAGTATCGTTGTACATCTATTTTTAGTATATTGGACAAATATTATTGGATAGAGGAAGTGCTAAACTAATCTTATTAGTTCTGAAACTCTTAAGTCTTACTACTACTGTACTAATTTACGTAGCTATTTAATATTAAAGATAGAAATAAAAAAATAATAGAGTTCTCTTGATTTCATAAGTTGGACAAATAAATTCAAACAATTCTTTTTTAGCATGAGAACCAAGTAATATGAAAGAGTGAATAATAGTTACGTATCTAAGTTAAGTGAAAGTTAATTACGCTCAAGCATCTATACTTACTAACTATAAACTAATAACTTAAAAAAGATTGCATCGGCCCCCAAGGGGGTGGTTGAGTTGGTTTGAGGGGGACTTCCTATAGCGGAAGTCGCGGGTTCGATCCACCCCTAATGCCTTCTCAATCGACCTCGTCGTACGGGGTTTACCTAGTGCGGTTTATATCTCCTGTGTGGTTTGCGAGCTATTGCATAGTGAGGGGTTTACCCAGTGCGCACACAGTGCTCACCTGAAGGGCAGAGACTGTGACAGAAGGTGTAGCGGCTGCGAGTTTTTCTGGAATTTTCAAAAAAAAAAAAAAAAGAAAGATTGCATCATGCTAAATATTTAAACTATTAAAAGATTACACACGTATTATACAATTTTACAATAAAAAATTAAGGCAATGTATAGTTTAATGGCGAAAAATGTTAAGGGACTAATGCAAAAACAGTTTCTCTTGTAGTAATAATTGTTACGTCATATTCTTAGTATAGCTAAGTTGTTTGACTATATAAACTTCTAACTTATTAGTGAGGTTTCACCACTTTGTAATTTTGTGTCTAATTTCCCCAATTTTGAAAAATAAATAAATGTAAATAAAATTAAATAAAAAAATCATAAGTAATTAATTAAATTAATAAAATCCCTGTAAGTTACCAGAAATTAAAGAATTAAATCGTGGCAGTCTGTGATTGCACTTGCCAACGTACATGAAACAGATTGGCGGTGGAAAACGCACCCACCATTAGAATTGAGTGGCATTCACGTTATTTTCTCAAATATGTAACCCCATTTTCGTCACATTAAAAAGGATCTCCTTCACTTTATTTATTCCCATCAAATTTTCTGTACGCTCTTTGTATATTTCAGCGTTAATCTCAGGTTTCTCTCATCCAGATCCCTTCTCCAAAATCTCTTTTCAGGTAAATATTCTTAACATTTTCTGTTTATTTTAAACATTTTTTTCATATAATAATTATTTTATTTTTATTAATGTCGAGATTCAGTTTTTGTTAAGTAATTATTGTTGCATTTAGGGTGTGTTGTTGTTATTTGGGTGATTTGTGGTTTTCCATATTAGATTTACGAGTTCTTAGCTACTAATGCATTTTTGGTTTCATGCATCTGTTGTAGTAACATTTTTTTTTAATTTTTTAAAAGAATTTCCTGTAGTTTTTTTCTTTTCGAATTTGGCTATTGAAATTGATTTTATTTTTTTTTGGATTTCAGGTTGTTGATTTTAGTTAAACATATTTTTATTGATGTTGAAATTCAGTTTTTGTGGAGTAATTTTTGCTGCATTTACGGTGTGTTGTTATTTGTGTGATTTGTGATTTTCCATATCAAACTTATGAGTTCGTAGCTGCTGATGTAGTTTTGATTCATATTTTTGGTGAATTTCGCTATTGAAATTGTTTTTTTTTTTTTTGGGTTGAATTTGAGTTTGTTGATTTGTTGATTTTAGTTAAGTATGTTTTTTTTATTAATGTTGAAATCTACTTATCATAAAAATAAAATAATGTTGAGATTCAGTTTTCCTGGAGGAATTTTTGTTGCATTTACTGTGCGCAGTTGGTATTTGTGTGATTTGTGGTTTTGATTAACAAATTTACAGGTTGGTAGCTGCGGATGCGTTTTTTGATTCATTTTTCTGTTCCGTTTCATGCATGTTGTTAAAAAAAAAAAGTTAAAAATTTCTCGAGAACTTTCCTATTGAAATCGTGTTTTTCTTGTTTGGATTTGAGGTTGTTGATGGTTGATTTTAGTTTAATATATTTTTGATTGATGTTGAAATTCAGTTTCTGTGGAGGTATTTTGTTACATTTACGGTGCGTGGCTGGTATTGGTGTGATTTCTGTTTTTCCATGTCAGATGTGTTTTTTTGTTTCAATTTTTGTGTAAATTAGTGTTTTTATGCTATGATCTGAAGAATGAGTTATTATACTGCTTTTGTCTATTGAAGTTCGTTTTATTTATGAGAATGTCTCCAGTTGATTTTAGGCCGAATGTGTTCAAAATGTCAATCTTGAAATTCTATTTTTGTAGAGATGTTTTTGCTATATTTGTTGTGAGAAGCAGGTATGTCTTTGATTTGAGGTTTTCTATCTCAGATTTAGCAGTTGGTAGCCGTGGATGTGTGTTTCTGTTTCATTGTTGCTGTTAATTTGTATTCTATTAGCTGAGAGATATTGTACTGCTTTTATCTCTGCGAAAGTTGTAATGTATAGTGGTATGTGTCATGAAATTTTAAATTTTTGCTTTAAAAAGTTTGATTTTGGCCGTCAATGTGATCAGTTTGCTCTGCCATTCAGATCCATATATAGAATATCTACAACTTGGTATGAATCAGCATATGGATCTGAATTTTGATGGCAATTATGGATTTCTGTTGTATGATTTAATTGTGTAATTTTGTTGTATAGGGATCATCAACAAGTAAGCGGAATGGGGCTCACATTCACCAAGCTCTTCAGTCGACTTTTTGCCAAGAAGGAAATGCGCATTCTAATGGTTGGTCTTGATGCAGCTGGTAAGACCACAATATTGTACAAGTTGAAGCTGGGAGAGATCGTGACTACTATTCCTACCATTGGTACGTAGATCACTTCATACAGCAGCAAATTTCTTGCATTAATGATCTCTGCATTTACAATTTGGTTTCAAGGCATGAAACATGCCTTTTGCATGTTCCTTCCCCATATACACTGGTTAGGCATATTATTTATTCTTTATTAGTTTGAATTGGTCTCTGATTATGTTATTAGTTATGTTGCATGATATGCATTAGTGTGAGACCTTGTCGGGAGGGTCGACTTATGTTGTACAACCTTTTCTTTTTATTGTAAATCACCATATCTACCCACACCTGATCCCTCTCCTTAGGAGTCAATAGTGGCATGTACCCACTTTGTTGTGGTGACTTGAGCACCCAACTGCAAGGCTGGTGGTGGAGCGATCTTTCCACTGAAGTGCCCTGTCTTGGCACTTCTATATGCAACTTATCACTCAAAAGATTAACCTACTTGTTATTGATAATTAAAGAATATGAATGGTGGTAGAAAGTATTATAGATCCTTCTTCCTGGTGTCATTTGCTGCAAATGATTAGTTGGTTATAACCTATCCCTCTTGCACACTGCCTCTCTGCTTTGCTTCTTTATTGAGTAGTCTAAGAAAAGTGATGCTCTTAAACTTCTCAAGGTTTTCCAGTGACAGATTGTCATGCAAATTCATAATGTTCTGTATGAAAATATATATCATACTAAATTATTAGTTAATGTTATATCACTTTATTTTCTCTGTGACTATTAAAAGATAGCTTATTCCATGAGATACTTGTCAGCTTATAGAAAATGCACACTCGTGTGCAAATAATACCTTATTGCTTCAACGAGCTATTATTAATAATCAATAATTTTCAGGTTTCAATGTGGAGACTGTTGAATACAAGAACATCAGCTTCACCGTTTGGGATGTCGGGGGTCAAGACAAGGTATAATCCTTTTCCCCTAAGGTTGTATGTTGTGCATCTGTTTGGCTTGCATCCGTTTGGCTCTTGCAGATAGTATATGCCGAAAATAAGTTTGGCTCTTGCAGATACTATATGCCGAAAATAAGTCTTTACCACTTCTTCCCTCTTTTACATCTTTTTGGTATATCCTGGTAGCTTTGGTCTTTCACATGGAATGAAGCTTTTAAACAATTATAGTTCTAACTTCATTCGTCGTTCACTTTTGGCAGATCCGTCCATTGTGGAGGCACTACTTCCAGAATACTCAGGGTCTCATTTTTGTGGTTGATAGCAATGATAGAGACCGTGTTGTAGAAGCAAGAGATGAATTGCATAGGATGTTGAACGAGGTAAGGATCCTTGTCCACACTGTTTGCAGGCTTATTATTGTTTCCAGAAAATAAACATGCGGTATATAAAACATTTGAGCTATCTGGCTTGAATTTATTTGCTTATTTTGAGTTCAAGTAAAGATAATCTTTTGTAAATGTACTTAGATCCTTCTTTGACAAATTTTCCATGAATGACTTTCTGTTTAACAAATGATGGACTAATATAACTAAATGCCCCAACATTAGCGGAGGAAAAGTAGTTGATTTTGATACAAATTAAAAGAAGGCAAAATGCCGAAGATAGGGTTGCTCTAAGTGGTAGAGTCCCTCACTCCAACCATAAGGTTGGGGTTCGAGTAACCAAGGTGAGATAGTTGGAAACCACTATCACTCCGTCGCCAGGACGGGGTGAAACCTGTGAAAGAGGGGGCATACTAAATATTTTTTGACAATATTAGATTGTGTTTAATACAATTCAATTTTCCAAGTTCAAATGAACCGAAGGTGTTGTTCTAGTTATTTGACAATGTTAATGTTTGAACGATTCGATGCTCGATATTCCTCAAACTCTTTGCCTTTTCTTCCATTTATTAAATTTTAGGATGTCTTTGTAGGTAAAATGAAATCTCAAGTGAACTGATTCATCAATTTTTTTCCTTCTAATTTTTCAGATTCACCATATTTGAGAAAGACCATTTTTCAGATTTCTCAGATTTCACCATTATTAAGTTGGTAGTATATCTAGAAGTAATTTGGAAGAATGGGTTTGGAAAGGCGGAAGAAAAGTTTTTTCTTCAACTTTATTTAATCAAATACCAGAATAGTTGAATTTCTCACTGTGCTTGCATCACCAAATTGCTTTTTCTGGTCCTCCTTATTTATTTTGTGTAAGAACACAAACAAAATAGGACAGGGCAGTAGGGAAGGTAGCAATCTATGAGAAAACCACTTACCTTGCTACTACTTACAGCTCATACGTACCATTGCTTTGGGGATCTATTTTTTCAGTTAAACTTTCTTGACTGACCTCTGACCTGTGGAATGTATTTTGTCGTATATTGTCTATCTCAGGATGAACTTCGGGATGCTGTGCTTCTAGTCTTTGCTAACAAACAAGATCTTCCCAATGCAATGAATGCTGCCGAAATAACTGATAAGCTTGGGCTGCACTCCCTCAGGCAGCGTCACTGGTAAGCACTTTGCTACTGCTTGTGAATGTTTTGCTTACTTTTTTAGACCTCACTGCTTTGCTCACTTTTGAGGACTTCCTAAGTTGGATCTTTGTTGTATCAGGTACATCCAGAGCACTTGTGCAACTTCTGGAGAGGGGCTTTACGAGGGTCTTGATTGGCTTTCTAACAACATTGCTAACAAGGTAATTATACTATAATATATCAAAGTTGTTGGAATATGTGCTGATGTTAATTTTTGGGTGGTGTAAGTGGGATTTATAAAGTTGCCTTTGATTATTTTTGCAACCTCTTTTTACAGGCTTAAAGTGATGCAGATTTGTTATAGTGGGTTGAATACTGGATGCAGGCGGGGTTTTATCTAGTTATTTTTTCTTCTCAAGTCAGTGTGGTTATGAATCTCTCTTAATGAAAGCATTTTGCGCGTTCATAGGATTTTTTGTAATGGTTGTTATACAATGGTCGAATATATATAATTGTTGTTTGATTAGATATATTGTTTTAAATTTGTAAATAAGGACTAGCTTTCATATTTGTTAATGGTTAAAGTCTTGCAGTCCCCATTTCTTTTTATTCGAGTTCCTGTTTGCCTTTTCTCTGTGTGTTTAGCGAAAGTTATTAGAGATCCTGATAAGAGGCCGGTGATTTGATTCTGCAATGTGAAGTGAGAGTAAGGAGCCTCTGAAGCCTAAACATGTGGTCCATAAATGTCCTTGTACATCATTGATTTTGCAGTTTTCATCTTTTCCAATTTTTGTTCCAGAGATGGAATCATCCCTCCAATTTTTTTTTTGGACCGACAAAACCTTTGTACTCTCGTGTACAAACATCTACTTAGATTCTTACTTTTTAGCCTTCACCCATCACACTATTTTTTTTTTCTTTTTGGTGTGGCGGTGGGAGGGGTGTTTTGGTATTGACATAGATTAAGGGCGTGTTAGGTATGGAGAATGATGTTTTTATGGAAAAGAAGTTGGTTTTTTATTTATTTTCTTATGTTTGATTGATCAGTGAAATTTTTTTTTTTCAAAAAATATTTTTTAGTGTTTTATTGGTGAATGAGAATTTTTTTTTTTTGAAAATACATTATAGTGTTTAGATAATATAAAAATAACATTTGATCTCCGAAAATAATTTTTTAGAGTGTATTCAATCTGAAGGAAGAAAATACTTTTCTGGGAAATACATTATTTTTTACTTATATTTTTGTGTTTGTTATAGTGTTTGTTATAATAAGAACGAATTAGGTAATCAGAAGGATGAAGTAAGAAAAAAGTTTGGAATTTTTTTAAAAAAATAAATTTAAAAACTAAAAAAAAAAATTGGGGGAGGAGGGCTGGTATGTGAGTGGGTTAGGGGGGGGGAGGCTTGACTGCTAGTAGGGGTGGGGTTTGGGTAAGGTGTGAGGGTTGGGTAAAAAAACAATTTTTTTAAAAAAAATAAATTTAAAAAATTTATTTTTTCGAAAGGGGGAGGGGCTGGTAGGGATGGGGTCGAGTAGGACATGGGGTAAGAATAAAATTTGAATTTCTTTTTAAAAATTAAATATTATTTTTTGGGGGAAAAGGGGCTGGTAGGGGTTTGGAGTTTGGGGTAGGGGATGTGGTAAAAAAAAAAAAAAAATTAAAATATTTTTTGTTAAATATGTTTTTGGATGGGGTGGTATAGGCCTGGGTGATTTTAAGAATTATACGAACATTTTAATTTAAGAGTAAGGTTGAAAAAAGAATTTTAAAAAATATTTTTCTAAAATAAGTTGATATGAAAAATATTTTTTAAAATATTTAAGCCAATTAAATATAAAAAAATTGAAAAAACATTTTTCAAAAAATCTTTTCCTTCCTACCAAACACGCTCTAAACAGCAATTTCACACTTTCAAGGAATTACTCTACATAACGAGACTTTTGAAACATAACAAATTAAAATAATAGAATGTATCAGGCTTCGACTTTTGTAAATCTCATCCATCCCAACCTTCCCTATTTGGTGTCTCTCTCATGTTTGTGGTGAGAAGCTTCAGAAGGTCAGGACTGCAAATACAAATGAGCACGTTGTAAATATTTCATGGATGCGAAATTTGGAATATGAAGATCAGATCACATTTCACTTTCACTAAACCATGGAGGGAAAGTTGAGATGAGCATCCGAATTTAACTTCAATTTGGTGGGGAAAACGATCATGTTTAACAGGAATACAAACTTGATAGTCTTGGACGAAAGAAGATAAACTAGATTTGGATTAAACAGAATTTTTTTCTTTTTAAAAAAAATTACTATCATACCACAACTTAATTTACCACTACTTGCTACCAAAAAAATAAAATAAAATTACCACAACTATTAATTTTTTTAAAAAATAATTACTAAATTTCTCATTTTACTTGAAAGCTTGAATATATCACTGAAAAAGTGATGTATCTATGTAAAATTAAATGATCTATCCGTATAAAATTAAGAGATATATTCGAAATAATGTGATGTATTTGTATTTGTGATGTATCAATATATAAAGGTCAAATCCATCGACAACCCCCTAATCTTGGAACGATCTTTCACTTTGGCACCTCAAGTGGACGTTGTTCACTTTTGGCACCTCAAGTAGCCATAAAGTGTATCATTTTGACACCTTTCGATATCAGCACTGGTGAGTGTATCTCACTCGCTGCCAACGTGGATAAAATGATCAATTGATTTGTGTCAACTCATTTAAATTGTCACATCACTATATCCACCTATAATTATTTTATTTTTTTTGAAAAAAAAAGATTAAAACACATGAAATTTGTGTCCAATAAATCAATGACACATTTTTTTTACCAAATAATTACAAAAGCCCCCAACAATGTCTTCCCCACCCAACCTTCTTAACCTTCATTAATGGAGGTTAAATTTTCAAAGGATGATAAACATACCTCCCCATTCTCTAAGGTTGACAGATACGCATTAAAAACTTCACGAATTTCAGACACAAGCAATAAAATGTGTCATTTTTAAATACAAGCTTCACGAAAACGTACCTCCCCATTCAGAATTGCTTCACGGATTTAAGAAACAAAAATGATTAAAATCAATAGAAGAAAAAATCAACCATTCTTGTTTCTTAAAAGTAATTATTTTTATTTCTTGATTTTTTGTTTCTTAAAGAAGGAAAATTGCATTACAAAATTGAAAGAAATCAAATTCAAATTGTTCTCCACCTGGAGAGATTGACACTACACCATGATTGTTGGAAAGTGAAGGAGACACAAACTACTCAGCCTGTGGGTTCTATTTCGAAAACATCATCTATAATTTCCTCATCTCCCGTTAAACCCTTCACCCCCATCAATCGCATTCAGCTTCACCATTCATTTTTTGATGTTGAAAATTATGGTGGTCCAGCACTCCATTACCATTGATGCTTTGCTGAAAAATGCCTAATTTGTGGTTTATGCTGGACACTGATTTTCTGAGGTTGCTGTGTTAAGAAAAGAAAAAAAAAATTGGTGGAAAAGTTAATGGGTTGAAAGAGTGAAGAAGAAAGAGAAGAAAGATGAAAAAATTATGAAAATACCCCTGCCACGCGCCCAAAAGCGAGTGTGATACACTCTCTTTGCTGAATCAACAAAAGGTGTCAAAATGACACAATTTATGGCTACTTGAGGTTCCAAAAGTGAACAACGTCCACTTGAGGTGCCAAAGTGAAAGATCGTGTCAAGTTTAGGGGGTTGTCTATGGGTTTGGCCATATATAAAATTAAGTAATGTATCCAGAATAATGTGTTGTATCCATATAAAATTAAGAGTTTGTTTGGATAGGATTTAAAAAATAGTTTTTAAGCTTAAGTGGTTAAAAACTTAAAATAAGTGCTTATAAATTAAGTAGATAAGTGTTTGGATAGAAGTGCTAAAACTGAAAAAAAAAAGTTATTGACGTGTTTGGTAAACAAGTTATGTTAAACAACTTTTTATCATCAAAATGACTTAAATGTCCTTAAAGTTATTAACTCCATAAATAACATGAATTATTTATAATTTTTAATTCTAATAATTTAAAAATAAATTTTATTTAAATACGCTTTCAACGTAAAATAATTATGTGTGGACAATTTATAAATATAAGTTAATTTTTTATTTTTAAATGATAAAAAATAAAAAAATTAGGATATTTTTTATAAAAATATTATTATATTGTAATATTGCAAACTGGTAACAATTTGGCTATGTTAAAAAATATGTAAACCTCTGATGTAATGATGGATTCGCTGAAGACAACGGAGAAAGATGAAGAAAAAATTGGAAGGAAGAGACAACGAGAAGCAACAAAAAGAAAAATAAAGAAAAACTATATATTAAGTGATACACGTTCAAGGTATTGTTGGAATTGGTGAAAAATATAATGGATAAAAAGGTAAATATTATAGTCAAACCTAAAAGAATTTTAATCTAAAAAGCAAAAAGTTGGGGATACCCAACTTCTCACTTTTTACATTTTTTGATCAGTTTTTACTTTTTTTTAATCACTTTTTAATTTTACCAAACACCTAAAAAGGCTAAAAAAAAAAAAAAAGATTAAAAGCTGGTTTATCAGATTTTATCCTATCCAAATAGGTCTAAGTGATGTATCCGAAAGAATGTGGTGCATTTGTGTAGACTAAATTGGTGATTTTCTAATAATTTTGAAAAAAGTTGGGATATGATACTATTAGCTCCAAAAAGATTGAAATTTATGTAATTAATACATTTTAAAAAAAAAAAAATCAAAAGGCCAATTGGTCCATTTTATTTTGTAAAACTTACATAAATTCCAACTAGTTTACCCATAATTATATCTTATCCCATTTTTTTTTTTAAATTTCATAAAATCTCATTTTTGTATTTTCTAAATACATAAAACAATAAGAGATACATGATTGATGATACATGTTAAGAGACAATAAATGCCCCGTAATTATGAAAAGTAACGGTAATTAATACATTTAAGAAGTAATTAACTCTGCAAATCTTCTAATTAATATCTAAATATCCCCCAAAAGGGCATATCATTAATAATGCATATTTTTTGAAAATATTCTTCTCCATATTCATCTTTTAGATTTTTTCTTGTTCTGCTTATCTTTATTTTCTTCTTGGTGTTTTTTTCTATTTTCATCAATTCGCAATGAATTTATCGATTTTATTACGTCATTTTAGTGTTTGGATTACCGATGCCAAGTACGAAGGATATAAGAGTGATGAAATTATAATAAGCTAACATATAACGTACGAAAAATTAATTTCTGCCATTGCAGAATTTGAAATTAATGAAAGTCGAAAAAAAATTGAAACTCGATACATCGTTGAGTGTAATTTAGTTCCATTGTTGATTCGTAATGATATGGATCGAGGTTAAGAAAAGTGTGTCAGGTTTTGGGATGCATCCACTATGCATCACAATAATTGATCAAGATGAAAGGGAGATGTTGTTTGAGGGTGAAACTAGGGAAGTTATGTATTTAGAGTCCACTGATACGGAAGGTCTATCATTAGCTCTTGTTAATTCTGATTTATTGGAGCCTTCATCTTTGATCGACATTAAGGTGAACAAAATAATTTTAGATTGCAAGAATTCAAATGTTAAGGTAAGTCAACTCTACAAAGACAAAAAAAACACCGATTTCTTTATGGCAAAGTATACCATTGATCATTCTTTCAACTTTGAAGAAAAATGATCTAACATACAAAAGTATATATCTATTGTTTAAAGTTTTAAAAAATATGATGTATCTCGTGTGTTACATTGGCACCTTTAGTTGCTGATTTTATTTGAGACAAAGTTCATTTAAAATGTAACATTGAAGGAATTATGTATCTCGTGTTTTTATTATGTATCTCAAGTGTTATATTAAATATGATCTCTAAGTACCCAAGTTTATTTAACTGAGATACATGTTATTCAAAATTGAAATATTACGAGATACATAATGAATTGGCTAGAATGCAGTTGAAATCGTAATTTATTTTAGTTATCGTTACAAATGTATGAGATACTATTACTGCTAAAGTCAATCGTATAAATACTTTTGAACGAGATACATAATCGTGGAAGGTGCATCAATTAGTGAACTCGTGTATATATTTATTTTGATCTAAAGTAGGTTGTTTATGTCTGTTTGCAGCTATGTCCTAAAATGTTATTCTGAGGATTGTAGATGGATTTTTAAGGCTTCATGTCGAAAGGGTTCAGTCCTCTTTAAAGTAAGGTTGTTTCATGATTTTCATACGTCTTTGAAAGATAGTTTGTTCACACAACTCCAAGCTACAGTTGCGTTTATCAGCGAATTTACTTATTTGAAATTAGTCAATCACACGAGAATACACACACCAACTGACATAATTGAAGATATTAAATTGGCTTTTGGTGTAGACATTAATCATCAAAAAGCATGGAGAGCGAAAGAACGTGCAGTTGAGATTCTAAGGGGAAAATCGACAGATGATTACCGTTAAATGCCTAGATACGTATATATGCTTAATTAGTGTATTGCATATCGCATATTAAAATGCAGTAATTCGAAGATAAGGATTTTATGTATCTGTTCATAACCATATAAGAGGATTCTAGTTTTGTAGGCCAATAGTTGTAGTAGATGGGGCACATTTGGGAGGAGCATATAAAGGAACATTTCTCTTGGCAAGCACTCTCGATGGTGTAGGTACTTGATATTATACATTTAATATATAATCAATCAATATAATTTCAAAACTATATTTACCTATTTTTGTTGATATCATCGATTGAAATAAAATGTAGAAATGACATAATATATGTGTTTTCTAATTTTACGAAGCATATTGCTAATCACGTAAGGTGTTGTTCACTCAAAAAATGATAATTTAAGGACTGATTTTTTTATCAGTTTAAATATGCATTTGGAGAGAGTGAAAATATGTGTGTTGTATCGGATCATACTAAAAGCATAATGAAGGCTGGTAGCATTATTTATCTGAACGTTTCCCATCTTGTATGCATGTAATGACCCTTCAGGTCATTTTTCATATTTTCACTTATTTTCGCCGTTAGAGATTTTCTATAGTTGGCCCAAGTCATTTGTGACTTACTGGAACTGACAGTTTGGTTACCGGGCAATTCGTTTGTTTTTTAGAGCCAATTTTTTATTTTGAAGTCTTCGCTGGTTTCAAACGGCCACCGAAAAAAATTTCAACCAAACAACCTCGAATGTAAATTTTGACTGTTTTAGCGATATTGAAATATTGATTTTAGGCTAGGACTCTTAGTTCGGGTCCCGAGGCACCTGGGCTCAGTTCGACCCATTGGTCAAAAAGTTAAAAAATTAAAAATTAGGCGTGGGATTCACTTTTTATCAAAATGACCTCAGATAAAAATTCTGACTGCGTTATGGAGTCTGAAACGTCAAATTTGGTGTGGTAGCATAGTTTTTTTTTAGAACACAGGGTTCCAAACGAATTTCAAAAATCTGATCGAAGTCCATTCCGTACTTAGAAAATCTGGAAAGATTTTCTGGTGCAATCACGATCACAGGCTATAAATCGCGATCGCCAAGTGAGTCTTACTCACAATCGCAATCGCAAAGGGTAAATCGCAATCGCCATATGCATATTACCCTGTGTGCCAAATATCTATCGCGAAGGAGGAAATATTGCGATCGCGACTTCTATCCCCTAATGCCATGTGTCACGATAGAGGCTATCGAGTCGTGATAGTGATATTCGAGGACCTGGTATGGGTATAAATAGACCTTTTTTTACACGATTTTGCTCATTTTTCATCCATTCAAAGAAAGCTAAAATCCTAAATAGAGAGATAGCTTAAAATTGAAGCTTGTGGGTGATTTGAGAGCTTGTTCAACACTTATTTACGCGATTATATTTTGATTTGTGGTATGATTTCATCCTTTTCATAGCAATTTTTTTCATTTCTTGCTAAAAATTTTCAAAATCTTGGAGGCTTGATTTTACCCCCAAATTAGCTTGGATCTCACTCATTTTGAGGGTAATGATTCCTTGAGAATGAGGAAATGTTGGGTTGGTTTCGAAAATGTAATTTTCGTAAGTGAGATCCACATGGAATTTTGGTTGTATTTTGGATCCGAAGCACAATGGTGCAATAAGGGTATCATTAATCTTGTATTAATGAGTAGAATGTGATTTTGATAGCATGACATCTTGCGAAAGCTTCTAGAAAAATGGTGATTTAGTAGATCTTTTGATCTTTCTTCGGTGTTCAGGTAGGCTAGATTTTACCCCTTATTTGATTGATCTAATTCATAGTATATTTATGATATTGTGTTATATTGGGATGGGTTTTAGGTGTTGGTGTTTTAGGTGTTGGTTTGATGAATTGCAATACTTGGTATTTTCCCCCCTTTTCTATTCGAAAGGGTTTGAAAAATATTATTTTCGGCCTTTTAAACTATTTCAAAACTTTAAAGAAAATTTGGAAAAATTTAAGAAATTACAGAGTCACCACTTGATTTTTTGAGAAAATATCAAGTAAAACTAAAAATATTACTTAAAAGATTCAAAACAGAAAAATATTTTAAGTTTAGAAATTCTAAGTAAGCGGTTCCTATTAATACTCTTGGAAGGTTGTTAAGGCATAAAGAGTATTCGCTAACTTGCGGTTATCCGGACTATTTGAAAATAACTTTTTGATTAACTTTAAAAAGGAAAATTATTTTTTCGAAAAGAAAATGATTAAGGAAAATTGTCTTCAAGATTTGTGCAAAACAAATTCTGACGACTTAGCGGGAATTTTAACTAAGTCTAAGAAAACTAAGAACAATTAGCATATAAAGGGGAAATGGGGAGATTAAAGAACTTAGGCTATTAGACCCAAATCATAAACCTTGTTCTATGCTAATTTGGGCTTTTGACCCATGTCAACCTGTCCTAATCTAAATACTTGCGCTTTTGGCCCATAACCTGTCCTAAGCTAGTTTTTGGACCTCTTCGCTTCACCTGTATTAAATTACAACTGTGGCTTCGATGCCCAAATGAATGAATAAATAAATGACTACATGAATAAATAAAAATAATACAATAATAAAAATCGAGACTTTTCAAGTCTCTTAATAACTCCATCAATGAGTTTTGATCTATTTTCCTTCTTCGTTCATCTTTTTGCACCCGTACGCCATATAATCGACTTTGGATTTAAAACTCCGAACTTGACTCGAAGAGATGGGCCTCATTGACCCATTATGAATTGCAAGAGGAAAAAAGTCTATTTGGACTCCAAAACAGATTCATGCAAAGGAAAAGATAAAAGAAAAATAATTAGTATGTGTTCGAAAATCCTACACATAATAAATAAACGATGAGTTGTAAAAAATAACATTCTCAACGATAAAGAAATAGTAAGCTATGATATTAAAGCAAGACAAATTATCCAACGGAAAAAAATTTAACTCATCTACTAAACAATCTTACAAGAAATTGAATCTAGCACAGTATAATTAACTAGCCTTTGAAAAAAGGATATAAATCCACAAACATAGTTGCTTAAAATTTGGACAAATAGATTAACATATATTTGCTCCAAATACTATGATATGATAAAATCTAAGACATGTTTTCATAAACAAAGAAAAGGAGAATGAGCAAGAGATGAAAAAATCTTTCACAGCACCTCAAATATGAAATACAAGACATACTAATGCAACAACACTTTTTGATACAAGTGGATCAATCAACATATCTATAACTTAGAAAAAAAATCACTACAACATGTGAATAAAAATGGGACGTCTAAATGACTAAAACCACTTTAAAAAGTAAACCAATAAGCGAAATGAAACAAATAACATATATTAAGCATATTTGAGAAATGATATTCGAAGACAAAATAGGAGAAATAGTAAAAAATTAATTCTAAGAAAACGTGTCCAATTATGTCAACACCTATTTTAGTTCTACACCATTTCAACAAAACCTATAACCCTAACAACTTTTCAATCTAAACAAGAGAAAATCAAAGATAAGTTTGACCACGAAAACGAGTAAGTCACTACTTCAAATTGAGAAATAATTTCACAAACCCTTAACAATAGTAACCATTCTTTTTCGACATAAAGGAAACAACTTTACATACTAAAAGCAAACATATCCACCAATAATGAATTTAAACAAAGCATGAGCATGCATTTTAAGTAAAGATCAAAACTTTACCCATAATAATCAAAGAATAAAGTCAAAAGATGAAACAATCAATAATAACTATTCTTTTCAACATAAAGGAAACAACTTAACATGCTAAAAACAAACATATCCGCCAACAATGAATTTAAACAAAGAATGGGCATGCATTTTAAGCAAAGATAAAAACTTTACCCATAATAATCAAAGAATAAAGTCAAAAGGCGAAACAATCAATATTAACTGTTCTTTTTAACATAAAGAAAACAACTTTACATGCTAAAAATAAATATATTCGCCAACAATGAATTTACACAAAACATGAGTACATATTTTAAGTAAAAATTAGAACTTTATCTATAATAACAAAAAAATAAAGTCAAAAAGGAACATGCAACTATTGCTAGCTTAATTTTATACCATGAACATGAAAATAACCATAATATCGATACCACAACGTCCTATGGCCTTCAAGGCCGTCTACATCAAACAATTTCAGTAAATAAAATTATAATTCCGAACTAGGAAGAAGAAGGAGATGGAGAAGAAAACGATAATAATACTGAAAAAAAAAGAAAAGGTGTGTATACCTTTTTTGGGAAAGCAAAACGGAACAACAAGATTTCTTTGGAGTCTTGATCATCACCGAAAAATGTTCAACTCGAGAACTTCGATTAACCCACGAATTTCAAGGAAAAAAATTATTTTACTAAAAAAAAATACTTCTTTGCTCAAAGTTTTTTTTCTCAACCTTGAAACTTTAGACTTTGAGACTTGTCTTTCTATCAAAATAGTGGTAGTATTTATAGGAAAGGATGAGGATTAAATTCTTTTCATCCACCAATGTGGGAGAAAAATATTTATATGAAATAATGTGGATTCAATTCTTTTCATCCACCAATGTGGGAGAAAGAATTTAGCGTTGTTTTTGGAATTTTAAAATTGAAGATAAGATGAGGTGGAAGATAAGGTGGGGGGAAATTGTAAAATGTAGTACAATTTTTGAATTTTAAAATTGGAAAAGGGACTTTGAGGGGGAATTGTACAATCTAGTACAAAATTTTGAATTTCAAATTTGAAATTATTTTTGGTGGGAATTGGGTAGAAGTTATGAGGGTTTTTGGGAATTTTGAGGTTATTTAAAATATAACCCCAATTGGAATTTAAAATTTAGCTAAATTTATTTAAGTTTGACCAAATTAAAAATCAATTGGCGGTTTGCATTGCAGTTATGACCAATTTGATTTCAATTATGGCCAAATCTAATAGATTGACTAAATTAAATTGAAATTTGATACAAATTAATACTTCCTTTAATCCCGATCTTTTAGATTTAATAAAATAAAATATATATTCATCCAAATAAATTATTTTTGAGAGTAAATTATATTTAAATCAAGACTTTATCCGTTCGAATTAATTTTCAAACTTATCTCCGTAAAAATTCAAACTTTGATAAAAATATTCATTCAAGTAACAAAATTTATACAATCTCGTATACGTGAATACGGAAAATATATAATCGTCACTTAAATGCTAAAATTAACCTAAATAAATATTTTAGAGCGCATTTGTGTAGATGAAATAAATATTTCACTTTTATTTAAAATTGAAGAAACTCAGGATTAAATTTAGTCACGGAGGATAAAAATTAGGTGTCAACAACTGCCCCCTCCCTTTGGGTAGGAAAGATGCAAGTAACCCTGGGCATAGGAAGTTTGACGTTTCTAATTTTTGTCCGACCACAAATTTATTTCTGAAATAAATTGGGGGGAGGTTGGAATACAGTTGAGTTTTGAACATAGAGCCCAGCCTACATATCCCCGAAACTCAGGGAATCAGACAGCTTGTAGTTTGACTCAATCGGTAGAAAAGATAATCTTTTATTTCAGAGGATCTTTGGCTTAGGATGAGTAACAGGTTGATGGAGTTGTGGAAAAGAGGCTTGTAACCTCTTAACCATGAATGTGGGATCCTTCACATCCATAGGCAAGAACTTACTAGTACATAATTTCCACAGCTCTAAGTGTCCTATCACTCGATTGAAGAAAAGAGAAGGTTACCCTCGGTATGAGTGTAAAAATATCCCGAAGGTAAAGATGAAACAAAAATATCCTAAGGTGACCACATGACTTCTAACAGGGGTGTGGTTTGAGGGAGGTGACAATCATCCTTTAGCTCGTGTCCAAAGATATTGACATCCCTCTCTAGATTACGTCCCATTTTGCTGCTAAGAAAAAGTTTCACGTTGTGTTGCGTCCTTTTTGGAGTCTTCCATACATGTGGCTTTGATTTGAGAATTTCATCCATATGGATGCTCTCGACAACAACTCAAACAACTGATTAGTTGTAAATATAGCATTACACAAATATAAATTAGCTCAAACATGTTTGAATATGCTATGCTGAGATAGTTGATGAACCAAGTTGCACAACTTATTCTTAAAATATTATGGCACTTTGAATGGAGTGAAGATCCAACGTATCTTATTGAAAGGCGGATGACCCAATTTAAATGTAACATGCTACTTTGAACTGAGTGATGGTCCAACGTGTCTCATTGAAGGATAGATGATCCAATTTAAATGTAACGTGCTGCTTTGAATGAAGTGACAGTCCAATGTGTCTCATTGAAGGGCGGAGGACCTAATTTAAATATGACGTGCCACTTTGAATGGAGTGAAGATCCAACGTATCATTAAAGGGCAGACAAACCAATTTAAATGTAATGTGCTATTTTGAATGGAGTGATGGTCCAACATGCCTCATTCAAGGGCGGATGACCCAATTTAAATGTAACGTGCCACTTTGAATGGAGTGATGGTTCAACATGTATTATTGAAGGGAAGAAGACCCAATTTAAATATAATATGCCACTTTGAACGAAGTGACGGTCCAATGTGTCTCATTGAAGGGCGGAAGATCCAATTTAAGTGTAACATGCCACTTTGAACGAAGTGACGATCCAACGTGCCTCATTGAAGGGCGGGGGACCCAATTTAAATATAACATACCACTTTGACCTGAGTGACGGTCCAACGTATCTCATTGAAGGGTTGATAACCCAATTTAAATATAACGTGCCACTTTAATGGAGTGATGGTCCAACATGCCTCATTGAAGGGGGGGCGACCCAATTTAAATATAACGTGCCACTTTGAATGGAGTGACGGTCCAACATGTATCATTGAAGGCGTATGACCTAATTTAAATATAACATGCCACTTTGAATGAAGTGACGGTCCAACGTGTCTCATTGAAGGGCGGACAACCCAATTTAAATGTAATGTGCCACTTTGAACGGAGTGACGATCCAACGTGTCACATTGAAGGACGGACGACCCAATTTAAATGTAACATGCCGCTTTGAATAAAGTGGCAGCCCAACGTGTCTCATTGAAGGGCGAATGACCTAATTTAAATGTAATATGCCACTTTGAACGGAGTGACAGTCCAACATGTCTCATTGAAGGGCGGACGACCCAATTTAAATGTAACATGCCACTTTGAATGGAGTGATGGTCCAACCTATTTATAAATCACTTGCACTAAACTTATAGTATCAAATGCAATATGAGGGCAATCGTGCATACCTTGCTTTAGTATGCCACACTTAGGGAGGTGAAAATTCATAATGTAATAATATATTATGTTGAAGAAGATGCCAATCCATATAATAATGTGTCACTCTAAAGAGAGTTATAGTCTAATAACATAATAACATGTCACTTTGAAGGAGATGACGATCCATAACACGATAACATATCACTCGGACAGAGAAAATGGTTCATAACATAATAATATGTTAATCTGAAGGAGGAAGTGTTCCCTAACATGATAACATGTCATGCTAAAGGAGGTGACAATCCATATAATATCATGTCACTCTGAAGAAGGCGATGATCTATAACATAATTACATGTCACTTTGAAGAAGGTGACGATCCATAATATATTAACATATTGTCTCAAATAAAGAGATGATCTGATGCACCCTCTTAAAGGGTGAAAAATCCAAATATAATAAGATGTGTCATTTTAAAAAAGGGATATCCCAAATATAATAAGATGTGCCACCTCGAATAAAATGATGATTGGGTATGTCCTCTTGAAATGGTGGATGACTCGAATATAATAATATAGGGTGACAATCCGTTATGTCCTCTTGAAAGAGTGGATGACCCAAATATAATAAGATACATCACATCGAATGGGGTGACAATCCGGGGCGGTCTTGCATAATGTCACCTTCATGACTCAAACAACACCCATTAATAACAATTTATCGCAACTAAATTAAAAGTACAACAGAAGATAAAGTCGTCTGACTCATGATGATTTGGAGATAGTGTTTTGAGTGTTATCTCCATATCTTAATTATTTTGCTCGGTCATTTCCTACAAAATTAGAGAAAGTTTTAGAGATCATAACGAAGTAATAGAAACATAAATAAAGGGAAAAAAGGAGAACAGAAGTTGTTTGGATTATTATGACAAGGCCATAGTGAATCTAGTAATGCCCTTTATTAAGCTTAACATTATCAACGATGTGACTTCATTGTTACTGCATCTAAAGAAAAATTCTTAGTTTTTGAGAGGATGACCATGTTTGTTTTCCCTTGCTCTCCTGATGCTCCTTGTTGATCATTGATTTGCAGGGTTGAAGTGCAGTCTTTGTGGAATTTTTGAGGATCTCCCTCAAAAATTCTGCCCTAGTTTAGAAACTCTCAAACTTCTTTGTAACTTATGACATCATTTAGTATGGAAATTTTGATATCTTCTCAAAATTTCAGCCCCAGTCTAGATTGCAAAATACTCAAGTCCTTTCTGGTGTATCATAACTTAAAAATTTACAACTTCTCAAAATTATGCACTGATTCAGCTTCAGCAACGTCTGATGTTTAACTTTGTAGCAAATGTAAAGTTCTTGTGAAATTTTTGAGACCTTCTCAAAAATTTCTGGCACAGTTACACGCTTCAATGTCATCTCCATGTAACTAAAAAAAAGATCCTCTTAAACAAAATCTTGTGGAGAATATGATTGAGCTAGTGTGGTGCTCACATATTCTATTGTGGTAGGAATCATACCAAATATAGTTCTACCATAAGATGATAAAATAATTTTTCTAAGGGATTGAATGAAGACGACATAGGATGCCTACGTATTTCATTCTTGGAAATTCAGGTCAAACGTAGTTCGTATAAAATAAAAAGAGAGATTTAATATTTTTGATAATGTGACCGAGGCCAACACATGCCGCCTATGTATTTCACTAGGGTAATCAGGTCGAACGTAGTTCATTACAACTAGAAAGTATGGTTACAAGGAAATCACAAAGTGAAATTACAAGAAATTCAAACCATAAAGTACAATTATAAGGAAATCAAAATAATGAAGTATGATTACTAGAAAATAAGGCAATAACTTAATATAGAAGAACGTCAAAAGTGCACCTTGGAGGAAACTTTATTCTTCTTCGCAATTGATGACGTCAATGATTATTTTTCTTTTAGTCTTTGTGAAGCAAGCAAGTTTAATTACCAACACAAATCAGCCTCTTTCTAAAAGAAAAGGAAAAACACTCAGAAAGTAAAATGTTAGTTCATAAATTGTAATAATTGACCAAAGTAATTAGACAAATCAAACAAACATAGCCAAAGAAAAATAATGAAGCACTTTAGCACATAAATAATTTTTAACGCATCCTAACATACATGGGACCTTTCAAGCCAAAGGTAAGACTAACGTTTGAAGGATATACATGTCGTTTGTAAGATGTTCCCTTTCCCGTAAATATTATACAAACTCCATAAATAAATCAAATGGGGATACAAAATGAGGGAAAGGAAAAATACATGATATCAATCCCACACAGGGGAGCAAATCTAAACTAACCCTCCGTGGAAGCCCTTTTATCTTTGAACTTCTTGAAATGTCTGCATATCTTTTCGATGAAGACCCTTTTTTAATTAAACAAAACTATCTAAATAAAATCCTCAAACCCAAGGGATAATGGTTCGTACAATCCGACATTATATCCTTCAATTTAACACATAAATAATGATCGTCTGTTATGACTCGTGGTCAAATAGATGTAAGACAGGTTTTCTAATGGGCCTAATACCCCCTCGGGTATTGAGTTGTCCTAGGCTTATGCCTAAAATAGGGTTTTGGTTTAGCTCTATCCTGGGTGTCTAGAGTGGGTTTGGACATAGGTTCCCAAGCGGACAACTTGTGTTTGGAAATACGAACAACGTCTGACCGCATAATGTGCCGATAAACCGTCGTTTTATCAACACTTGATTTGGAGTTGATCAACAGAGACCGGGACATCCACAAAACCCCAAAATAATTTAAAAATCATCATGTGGGATTATGCCATAAAATGCAACAGTTAAATTTCGCAGAATTTAAACAAATAAGAACATAAACAATTTTAAAATAAGTCAAAGAAGCTAATTCAAATATTTAGTTAGAACCTAGTTAAAGTTTCCCAGTAGAGTCGCCATTTCTGTTTTGCCCTTTTTTCGATTCGTAAGGGTTTGAAAAATATTATTTTTGACCTTTTAAACTATTTCAAAACTTAAAAGAAAATTTAGAATAATTTAAGAAATTATAGAGTCGCCACTTGATTTTTTGAGAAAATATCAAGGAAAACAAAAAATATTACTTCAAAGATTCAAAATAGAAAATCTTTTAAGTTTAGAAATGCTGAGTAAGCGGTTTCTATTAATACTCTTGAAAGGTTGTTAAGGCACCAAGAGTATCCGCTAACTTGCGGTTATTCGGACTATTTGAAAATAACTTTTTTGACTAACTTTAAAAAGAAAAATTATTTTTTTGAAAAGAAAACGATTAAGGAAAATGTCTTCAAGATTTGTGCAAAACAAATTCTGACGACTTAGCGGGGATTTTGACAAAGTCTAAGAAAACTAAGAACAATTAGCATATAAAGGGGAAAGGAGGAGATTAAAGGACTTAGGCCATTAGGCCCAAATCATAAATCCTGTCCTATGCTAATTTGGGCTTTTGACCTATGTCAACCTGTTCTAATCTAAATACTTGGGCTTTTGGCCCATAACCTCTCCTAAGCTAGTTTTTGGACCTTTGAGACCCAAAATCCGCTTCACCTGTATTAAATTATAACTTTGGCTTCGAGGCCCAAACGAATGAATAAATAAATGACTAAATGAATAAATAAAAATAATGCAAAGATAAAATAGAGACTTTTCAAGTCTCTTAATAACCTCATCAATGGGTTTTGACCCATTTTCTTTCTTCTTTCATCTTCTTGCACCTGTACGTCATATAATCAACTTTGAGTTTAAACTTCGAACATGACTCGAAGAGATAGGCCTTATTGGCCCATTACGAAATGCTAGAGGAAAGGAGTTCATTTGGACTCAAAAACAGATTCATGCAAAGGAAAAGATAAAAGAAAAATAATTAATGTGTTCAAAAATTCGACACTTAATAAATAAATAATGAGACAAAAAAATAGCATTCTCAAGCATAAATAGATAGTAAACTATGATATTGAAGCTAGCCAAATTATCCAACGAAAAGAAAATTAACACATCTCCTAAACAATCTTACAAGAAATTAAATCTAACACAGTATAATTAACTAGCTTTTGAAAATAAGACATGAATCCACAAGCATAGTTGCTTAAAATTTGGACAAATAGATTAACACATATTTTCTCCAAATACTATGATATAATAAAGTCTAAGGCATGTTTTTATTAAAAAAAGAAAAGGAGAATGAGCAAGAGATGAGGAAATCTTTCATAACACCTCAAATATGAAATACAAGACATACTAATGCAACAACACTTTTTGATACAAGTGGATCAATCAACATATCTATAACTTAGAAAAAAATCACTATAACATGTGAATAACAATGGGACGTCTAAATGAATAAAACCGCTTTAAAAAGTAAACCAATAAGCGAAGTGATGCAAATAACATATATTAGGCATATTTGAGAAATGATATTTGAATACAAAATAGGAGAAATAATAAAATATTAATTCTAAGAAAATGTGTCCAATTATGTCAACACCTATTTTAGTTCTACACCATTTCAACAAAACCTATAACCCTAACAACTTTTTAATCTAAACAAGAGAAAATCAAAGATAATTTTGACCACAAAAATGAGTAAGTCACTACTTCAAATTGAGAAAAAATTTCACAAACCCTTAACAATAGTAACCATTCCTTTTCGGCATAAAGGAAACAATTTTACACACTAAAAGCAAACATATCCACCAATAATGAATTTAAACAAAGAATAAGCCAAAAGGCAAAAAAATCAATATTAACTATTCTTTTCAACATACAGGAAACAACTTTACATGCTAAAAATAAACATATCTACCAACAATGAATTTAAACAAAGCATGAGCATGCATTTTGAGCATGCATTTTAAGCAAAGATCAAAACTTTACCCATAATAATCAAAGAATAAAGTCAAAAGGCGAAACAATCAATATTAACTATTCTTTTCAACATAAAGAAAACAACTTTACATGCTAAAAACTAACATATCCGCCAACAATGAATTTAAACAAAGCATGAGTACATGTTTTATGCAAAAATTAAAACATTATCTATAATCATCAAAGAATAAAATCAAAAAGGCACGTGGAACTATTGCTAGCTCATTTTTATACCATGAACATAAAAATAACCATAATCTGATACCACAACGCCCTATGGATTTCAAGGCCGTCTACATCAAACTATCCCAGCATACAAAATTATAATTACGAACTTCAAAGAAGAAGGAGATGAAGAAGTAAACAATAATTAAACTAAAAAAAAGAGAAAGGTGTGTTTATCTTTTTTGGGCAGTAAAATGAAACTATAAGCTTTTTTCGGAGTCTTGATTACCATCGAAAAGCGTTCAACTCGAGAACTTTGATTAACCTACAAACATTACGAAAAAAGAAATTTTTTACTAATAAAACAACTCTTCTTTTCTCAAAGCTTTTTTTTAACCTTGAGACTTGTCTTTCTATCAAAATAGTGGTAGCATTTATAGAAAAGGATGAGAATTTAATTCTTTTCATCCACCAATGTGGGAGTAAATTATTTATTGGAAAGAATGTGGATTCAATTCTTTTCATCCACTAATGTGGGTGTAATACCCAGATTAAACAAGCTTAATTCAGCTCCTAGCATTTTCCCATAAGACTTATAGCCTGAAAATTTAACTAAGTGTTTAGGGACTTAGTCATATTTCGACTCCCTTTAACTTCGAGGATTTTTAAAGTGGCCTTCTTGACCCCGAGACATATGTTTTTGAGTTGATTCGTGTTCAGTGGTTTAAGTAGCATATCTCGGGTGAGTTTCAGATTTTTCAGACGAGGACTGGACCACATTGGATTTCCCAAAATAGTATCCCACCGCGATTCCACCGCGTCACTGTGGCTACAACGATGGCTGCCTTGGCGCATCGCGGTGGAGTTCAAAACAACAATTATCATTTTCTAGTGACTCACCGCGATTGCACCGTGTTATGGTGAGTATAGTGATGAGGGAGTCACCGCATTGCTATAAAGCCTAAAATGGCATTCCAGTTACAAATTTTAATTTTTATGGGCAATTTAGTCTTTTTTTCACGCCCTAATTTGTAAAAACTATATTTTTGTGTCGATTAGAAGAAACTCCCACTAGAAAGAGTAAAAGTACAACTTTTAGAACGAAGTGTTATGGATCACAAGATGTACACAATATGCTTTATTTCTCCTAATTTATGATTTTTAACTTTCAATTATTCAAGCCAATATGTGTCACTTACACTTAGCATTCAGATTTTTGAAAGTTTGTTTGAATATTGCATTATTGTTTTACTTTAGCATTCACCCCCATATGCTCAGTACATTCCAAAAGTACTGATCCATATATACGTCTATGTGCTACATTATTTAATAATATAGGTTCAGGTGCTCAGTTCCAGCAGTGTGATTGACCATGAGCATCTCTATCTGTATCCCGACAGTTGGTGAGTCCTCATAGTTTGAGGATCCATCTATTCAGATTTTTAGCTTTATGCAGTATTTGATTTGTCATTTTCAGTTCTATTCAAGTCAATTGAGGGTCTGTCCCAGTGTCTCTCTAGTTAGTAGAAGTAGAGGCTTGTCCAAGTTCTAGTTACATTTCAGATTTTAAGTATTGGTTTTCTAGACTTTGAAGTTAAATACTTTCAGACATTATGTTTAGCTAAATCCAGTTTAGTTCCAGAAAATATTCAGTATTTTAGTATTTTTGCATGCCTAGATTTCTTTATTATGAGTTCCAGATTTAGTAAAAGGTTTACAGAGTTAGCTTGAGACTACTCATAGTCTTGATCACTGTGTGATGTCTTGGGACACATTTTTAGGGCATTACAAACTTGGTATCAGAGCTTAAGGTTTAAAGAATCCCAGGGAGTCAGACAAGCCGCGTTATGTAGAGGCTTGATCATGGGTGTGAAGCGCGCCATATTTATGAGCAAGAGGCTATGGAACAATTTAGGAAATCATCTTTTTCTTTCATGATCTATCGTTCTTTTATCTACCTCTATTTGCTTTTAACTAGTGCTCTTATGCGACAGAATATGCCTCCTCGCCGAGCCAATGCACGCAGAAATAATGGCTAGCCACCCTAGCCTGCTAATCCTTTGAATGAGAATATGTCCTATGCTGAATTTTGGGCTGCCTTTCAGGCATTGGCCCAAGCTGTGACTGCCAATGTTCAGGGTAACCATCAGACTGCAGTTTCTTTTCAGTAGAATGGTGAGTTAGCTGCAACCAAAATTTATGACTTCATGAGGATGAATCCATCTGAATTCTTTGGGTCAAAAGCAGGTGAGGACCTATAGTTCTATCTTGATTAGGTTAGAAAGATCACCCAAATTATGCATGTTACTAAGGAGGAGAGTGTAGAATTGGCATCCTATAGGCTGAAGGATGTTGCATATGATTGGGTGGTTATGTGGAAGAATAGTAGGGGTGAAAATACAGCTCCTATGAGTTGACAGGTATTTCAGAATACGTTTCTAAATAGGTTCTTTCCATGTGAGCTGAGAGAAGCTAAGATAGAGGAGTTTATGAACCTGAGGAAGGGATCGATGACAGTAAAAGAGTACTGCGTTAAGTTCAACTAGTTATCTAAGTATGCCCTCGACTTGATAGCTGACCCTAGATTTAGTATGAGTAAGTTCGTTACTGGAGTGTCTAGTTTGGTAGTCAAGGAGTTTAGGACTGCCATGCTTATTGGGGATATAGATCGTACCAGGATGATGATTCATGCTCAATAAATTAAGGTAGAGAAATTAAAGGAGAGAGAGAGGAAATAAGAAGGCTAGAATCAAAACGTTTGAGTTTGGCCAAGCTAGGTTTGGAGAGTGAAATTGTTAGCAATTTCAGAGTCACTCATCTATGCCAATGCCATCTTCAGCCAGTGCCTCCGCACTCAGAACCAAGCAGTAGTAGTAGGGAAATACTTATATTTCTAGGTCTCAGAGTAGTGTACGTAGGATGCCCAGTTACCTGCCATGTGCAAAGTATGGTAAAAACTATCTTGGTGAGTATTTGAGGGGAATGAAAGGTTCAATAGATATGGTACATTGGGTTACGAAATCAAAGAGCACCCATATACTAAGTAGGGAAGTCGGGATATCCGTCTCCAGACTCAGGATACTAGCACACCGGCTTCACTAGGTCGCCCAGTCCCTCCCCAGGGCGCATCATCTAGTACTGGTGGCGGTAAGCATTAGAATTGGTTCTATGCTTTATCATCTCATCAGGAGTAGGAGATTTCACCAGTTTTTACTGGTATGCTTCATTTTTTTTATCTCGATGTTTATATATTGTTAGACCCAGGGTCAAATCTCTCTTATGTGACTCCGTTAGTTGCAGTAAATTTTGAAGCAGGTCTTGAAAAGCCCTCTAAGCCCTTCCTAGTTTCCACTCCAGTGGGTGATTTATTCATTTCCAAACGAGTCTATAGAAAGTGTCCTATCATGGTTCTTCATAAAATAAGATTTGAAGATTAAATAGAGGCATACATGGCTGATTTTAACATTAATCTGGGCATGGACTGGCTCCATTCTTGTTATGCATCTATAGATTATCGCAGTCGAGTAGTGAAGTTTCAATTTCCTAATGAGTCAGTCTTTGAGTAGGAAGGTAATTCAGTGTCTCCTAAAAGTCATTTCATATCTTACCTTAAAGCCAAAAAGTTGATATCAAAAGGGTGCATTTATCATTTAGTTCAAGTCAAAGACACTAAGTCTGAGTCTCCAATAATTTAGTCAGTCAGTGTAGTCAATGAGTTTCCTAAAATCTTTCTTGAAGATCTGCCCGGGGTACCTCGCGATAGAGAAATAGAATTCGGTGTTGATCTTCTTCTAAATACTTAGCCCATCTCTATTCCTCCTTATCATATGGATCCAGCCGAGCTTAAAGATTTAAAAGAGAAGATTTAAGACATCTTTGATAAAGGTTTCATAAGGCCTAGTGTCTCTATGGGGTGCTCCAGTCCTCTTAGATAAAGGTTCCATACTAACTGGCTTACGGGGACCAATTATGTAGTTATAATGGTATGTGTTGATGCTTTACATTATGCTATGTTGTTAGTCCAATTTACTTACTTATCCATGTGCAGTGATATTTAAATAGTTATCAGGTTGATCTCCTTACCATGACGTAGCTATGTTATCTTGCATTTTATCATACTTTTATCGTGTTTTAGCTTAGTCGATCGATAATGCCTACTGAGTACCCATTGTTTTTTACTCATACTACACTTATGTACTTTTTTGGTGCATATTCTAGTACTAGTTGTCATTATTGATCGACGTTCGTACAATGTTGACTTTCGGAGATAGGGTGAGCTCTTGGAGTTAGAGTCGTTCATTTCCTTCTATCTTACTTATGTCTAGTCTTTAGTTTTAAAGCAAATTGTATTGACTATTCTAGATACTTGAGTTGTATTTATTATTTCTCTTGTACTGGCTCTACTAGGTCGTGGGATGGTATTTATGTAGTGAATACCTTTAAACTATTTCTATTGGCTTGCTTATTTCTGGCGTTTGATTTCTTAATTGGCCCTTTTGGGGTATTTCCACCAAATTAACCCATTGTTTTAGCTTTGGGTTATGGTTTGACTTACCTACTGGAAAGATAGAGTAGGTGCCATCATGATTCCTAAATTTGATCATGATAAATTGGTATCAGAGCCAGATTACATCAGTATTGTCGGTACAAGAGCAAGTGTCTAGTAGAGTCCTGTGGATCAGAACGATGACATTCGTTTCCTATCTTCAAAAGGATATAGGACATTCTTCGAAGTTCTTCACTTCTTTCACTCATTTTGTGCTAAGATTCTGAGTTGGTTTATAGAACATTCCTTTGACTTCACTCTTTTGCAGATGGTTAGGACACGTGCTACCACTACTCAAGATTAGGGTTTTGAGATTGAGTGCAAGGATCCTACTGATATGCTATGGTTTTATATCACTTTTGCTTAAAACGATGAAAGTATGCAAGTTACTTAGGTATTTTTGTTAGATAGGATATGTTTTGTGTTGTATTTTGCAGAAAACTACATTTTGGAGCTGAAAGTGAGAAAAGATATGAAAATTGAAGATTTTGGACACCTACGTTGGTACCTATGCCCCGTAGGTACTATCTACATGGGCTATGTGTCAAAATATGTGCCAGAAAGTTGAAGTCCAGAGATTCAGAAGCTGAAATCTTTTATTATCACCTACTTTGGACCACCTATGGGCCGTAGGTAGTACGTACACTCCTTAGGTGTCCGAACTCGGGAGTTCAAAGAGTTTCTCAGCAGTTTTTGACACTGTCACCTATGGTGGGATTGCCTACGCCCCATAGGTGGCCACCGACTTTGATTTTCCTATTTTGTTTAAGATTGGTTTCCTTATATTCTAGAAATACCCTTTTTATGTTTTTAGTTAGTTTACGCACTTTTGATACTTAGAAACATATATTTTATTTTGAGATTTGATTTTGATATTGGGATTGCTTTGTTCTTATTTTTTGTTGAATTATTAATGTGATACTTTGGGTTTTCATCATAAATTATTGTGAGATTGATTTAATGCTTTCTTTTATGAATTCCATTGATTGTTTCACAACGATGAGCCACTAAATCCCTTATTTAGGGTTGTGGGAAGCCTGGCGGATTTACAAAGTAGGGGAAGTGCAACGTTGTCTCATACTAATATTATTACATGTATTGTGATTATTTCAGTTTAATAGATTTCTTAGCGGTTGCAAATATTAGGATTCCACCTATATTGACTTGTTTCTTCTTCACAAGAGAGGTATAAAGTAGGAAAATAAGATCATAACAATAATTTGGAGTTAATTGTCGATATAAGCTAATCATCTTCATCTACTTAAGATAGTTATCTTCATCTAATTAACTAGAGACTCAAAAGGTAATAGTTAATTTGGGATCTAGGATAAGGGTTAGTAAGGCGACACTCTTGGCCTCAAAAGGTAAAGAGTTAAATTCACTAAGGCATTCAAAGACGATTAGTGATACACAACTTGTCAGATTCTGCATGCAAGATATTGGGTTGGTTAAAAAAGGGCATGATAAACATATTGAGTTGAGAAACTAGGGGGAACACAGTCTTAGTGTTTGTTTTAGATTAATTATAACCAAAGCATTCCACGTCTTGTTACTTTTCACAGATTACAACAACAACCCTTATTTACTTTCCAGTACCATCTATTGATTTTAGCATCCTTGAGAGATAGTCCACGTAGTCCCTATGGGTTCAGCCCCAACCTAGTTAGGTTACTATATTTTGCATCGATCGATTTTTATTCAATTGGAGGTGTAGCTTTGGGTGATATCAAAATTTTGGTACCATTGTTGGGGATTACATTATGATTGTTGATTAAAGTTGCTGAAGTTTTTGGGCTTTATTTTTTTGTTTTTTATTATAGTGTATACGCCAGTGTATGACTAACACTAGGATTCAAGGCATTCCTTTACTCCCACTTAATCCTTACCCATATAGAATCTTACAGTTGAATCATATGATGACAGAAAAAGTATGTGAAGTCTATATTAAAGGGGTTTAAGATGATGCTACTGGTATGATTTCTCCTCATCTTGGAGCAGTTCAGGATATTATTGGTCAACAAATAGAGCAATTATTAGTAGAAGCAACTACTAACCAGAGAAGGGATGTAGAATCCTAACGTGTAGCCTAGGAGGCAGAGATAGCCATGCAAAGACAAGATGTAGATCGTCGAGCAGCACTCGATGAAAATTGATATAGAGATGGAAGGGATAGAGCTCAAGTACTCCTAGAATATTAGTATTTTCCACTATATAATGATCTGGAGGGAGATCTAGGGTACATTGAGCTTACCTAGATAGGAACTATCATTCCTTCTACACTACTACCGAACGTGAAGTTTGATATTACTAGTGCCATGATCAAGTTGTTGAATCTGAAGGAAGTATTTGAAGGCTTGCCGACTGATGAAAAAAACACGCACCTCACAAATTTTATTAGAATTTGCACTCACACACTATATCAGGGGTAGATCGGGAGGCTCTTAGACTCAGGTTGTTCCCTTTCTCTTTGACCGGTGAAGCTACATTATGGTTAGGAGAACTTTCTCGGGAATCGATTACTATTTGGAATGAGTTACGAAGGTAGTTTTTATACCATTTCTTACATTCTTACAGAATGTTGCAGTTGAAATACGAGATATATAAATTCAGGCATTTACATTCTGAGTCGATGTATGAGGCTTGGTCCCGGTTTAAGAAGAAGTTAATGATGGTACCCAATCATCAAATTTCAGGGACTAATTTTCTTGAAAGATTCTATCGAGCACTGAATTCTAGTTCTAGAGATATGGCAAACATGATTATCAATGGAATATTCATACATCTACACTAAGATGTAACATCAGATATATTAGACTAAATCTTTCTCACCAATCAAGGATGGCATACTCAGCAGGTGGAAAGAGAATTTGGCACTTATGCCATTAGGGCTTCCAATGAGCACAAATCTATTGATGACATGGTGGCACAAGAGGTTTCTCAGATGAGGACTTATTGGGTTACTAACGAAGCAACTCATGATAATGAATTCTGAGAAGGTAACTATAGTGGGCTCATAGTGTAAGGCTTTTAGATCGTATGATTCTAATTTAGAAGAGGAGAAAAAATATCTAGATAGAGAGTTAATGGGTTTTCAAGCCAAAGGGAAAGGAAACCAAGGTCATAACTATTATGTGGATAGGTACAAAGATAGGAGCAGAGAGCAGGATGGTGACTGGAGACGCAAGGATAATTACAAGGAGAAGGGTGGTGTGTATGTTCCACTAGGCAGTCGTGACACTGAGTCGAGGATGGAGGCTATGTTGTCTAAGCTAGTAAAGGGTCAGGAAAATTGCCTTAAGGAGATTAAGGAAGACATCTCAGGATTGACCCAGAAGGTAGAGTCACATGCAACTATTATAAAGCAATTAGTGTAGTAGTTTGGACAAATATCTGCAACCTTGAATCAGAGTTAGCTAGGCACCCTTTTAAGAAACACATTGCAGAATCCTAAGAACGACGATCATTTTCTCTCTATCACCACTCGGAGTGCTAAGGCTACTGTTGATCCCTCTATACCTATTATTGCTGAGCCGAGGATTGATAACGTTGATTTTGGTGAGACTATTAATGCGGACTCAAAAATGCGACAAATGTTGATGGTAATATTGAGAAGGAAAAATGTAAGGGAAAGGTTTATGAACCGATAATGAAGACAATTCCATGACCTACCCCTCCTTTTCCTCAATGATTAAAGAAAAATAAGGAAGACTGGAAGTTCAAGAAGTTTATTGCCATCATGAAAGAGTTGAGCTTGAACATCTCTCTTCTTGAGGCTCTTGAGAAGATTCTTAGGTACTCCAAGTTTATAAAGGAGTTATTGACGAAGAAGAGAGATATTAGTTTTGAGGATGTTGGTGGATTACACCATTATAGTACTATCACTTCTCGATCTCTGGCATAAAAAAGGGTGATCCTAGAGCATTCACGATCCCATACACATTGGATCATCTATATTTGCGAGAGAATTATTTGAATTGAGAGCCAACATTAATTTGATACCGCTGGTTGTGTTCAAATAATTAGGCTTGAGCCCTCCTAAACCTACGACAATGCAGTTGTTGATGGTAGACCATATAGTGAAGAAGCTCGAGTGCATATCGTTCGATGTTCTTGTAAATATAGAAAACTTTATTTTTTTCAGTTAACTTTGTTATCTTGGATTGTGATGTTGAGTTTGAGATTCCCATAATCTTGGGAAGACCATTATTGGCCACGGGTAGAGTGATGGTAGATATGGAGAAATGAGAGCTTAGGTTCAAATTGAATGATGTGGAGGTCACATTTAATGTCCCCAGAACCATAAAGCAACCAATCGACATGAGAGTGGTGTCGGTTATACATTGTGTTGATGACCCAGGAGGTCACTCCTTTGGTTACCTTGATGAATTCTGAGTAATCAAGGTAACCGGGTTATGCATGCTGTTAAATCAAGTACTGCATAAGAGGCAACCCATGTGCCTGTTGGTGAATCTAAGTTACCAACATATCCACATTGTGCCATGTCTTTAAATCAAGCGTTGGGTGGGAGGCAACCCACTATTTTAGTGTTCACGTTGCTTTTCTTTTTTTAGGTATATTATATGAAGAACAACCTAGAACATGATAACTCATCGCTTAATTCAAAATATTCCAGGTAAGGGAACTTATTAACTCTATCATGGAGGTCATAAGTCCTACCTGGGCCAGATAAGTTATGTAATTAAAGTCTAAAGGAAATTTAGAAGATTTTTGGGAATTTCAAAACTTTCACCTATGAACCTACTTACTGGGTCATAAGTTCTACTTATGACCTCGTTAGTAGTGTAATAAGTGTCAGAACAAAAAGTTCAAAGATCAAGAAAAGTACAAAAAATATTTGGTCACCTACGGCAAGGCACATATGGTCGTAGGTTCCACCTACGCCCCATAGGTGGTGCCGTAAGTGACCCTATTTTTTTGGGCCCACTTTTATTAAAAAATTGGGCCTACCCATGACTGACCCAACCCAAAACTGGCCTACCCTTTATTTTAAAAGCTTAAAAGCCGATCATTAGGCCCCATAATCAAATTTCCATCTTCCTGTAAAATTCAAACTTTCCAACTTTTTCTCAAATTCTATATAAGGAAAGACCCATCATTCATTCCATCTCTTTCACACATCAAAATCTTTTAAGGCTAGGGTTTTAAAACTGCTTCAAGCTTCTACTTTCATATTTCAAATTCAAAAATCAAGGTAAACTTCTTGGCTCCTATGAATAGTGTAATATGATATTAACATAGAGTAAATGAGTTGGTACTTGAATATGCTTTAAAATTTTGTGAATCCCAAAATTTCTTGTTTATAAGAGCCTAGAATACTCAAGAAAATAAAAAATAGGGCATTATTATTGAAGTAAAACCCTGTGACCGTGCCCTATTTGGAAGTAGAAGTTGAAAAGTTGTTGAAATTCAAAAGTCTGTGTGCTTTGCCTGTGTTTTGAAAATTGACAAGTGATATGTAAGTTATTAGACTGGAATGGAAGTTTACTATTAGGGATGTAAATTTGGGAAAAATTCAAAGTTCAATAATATTGCTTTTTCTTCAAATTTTGCACTCCCTTATTTTGTTTCAGG
Source organism: Capsicum pubescens (assembly GCA_030864215.1). Taxonomy (NCBI): domain Eukaryota; kingdom Viridiplantae; phylum Streptophyta; class Magnoliopsida; order Solanales; family Solanaceae; genus Capsicum; species Capsicum pubescens. The sequence continues at coordinate 326,495,138 of CM061548.1, forward strand.
CATTAACACTTACTTTTTTATGTACTATGGCATCAAAGAAGGTAGGATCATCGAGGATATGTGATGAATCCCTCAAGTGTTGTGGCTCAGTGGAGGAGTACCCAATTTCCCCAACCAGATCAGTGCGCCCATGGATTAGGGTCCCAAGATAAATTGCGACTGAGCATATTATTAGATCTACTTTGGGTATCTAACTTCCAACTCACACATAGTGGGGCAGACAACCCACAACAACTTAGTCTAGGGCTCAACCGACTAGTTCCTAGGATAAGGATGAAGTTGGCTAGGATGTCACCACCACACTCTCCCTAGTATGATGAGAGGGCAGATGATGATGATGAAGAAGTGGAGTCTAGGACACTATAGAGGTAGCTACACAGGACACCCAATTTAAAGAGGGGTCACAGGATGAGTCCGTAGCAACAATTCCTAAGCCATCATCTACAGTACCCCAAATTAAGAAAGGTACAACACAAAAATCCCATTAGGTGCAAACACCAGATACAGAGCCACCAACCCAGACTGACTAGACATCCAACCCTACTCATATCTCGGTTGATCCTATTGTTGTGGTGAACCCGAGGTGGTATGTTGAGGGGTTACGAATGATTTATAAGAAATACAACTACGTGACTAGGGCAGGCCTACCCAATAGGGCTATTTAAGAGGAGAGACAAATTGAGTTATTTGGGTTATCTGGAGCACCACTTTTGCAGGATGCATTTGATTATTATCAGTTAGGGTAGATGTCTAGACCCCAGGATTTATATAGCCAAGCATTGGTATGGGAGTTCTATGTATCCTACACTGATATAGTATCTTTTACCATACCTAGAGGCAGTAGAAACACAGAGCAACCCAGTTAGAGTAGACACTATTCAAAGGAGTCATGGTTGATATTTCAGTGACGACCATCCGCCGAGATCTCTTTGGCCCTGATTATACAACTTCGGTATCTACCGCAGAGTGCGACTTTTGATTGTTCTTTCTGCCAGATAAACACGTTAAGAGATGATAAGCATAGAAGACAGAGGGTAGAGTTGGCCAAATGGATCACCAGTTACATTTAAGACCTTGTTGATGATGTCTCCCAGATCAAGGGAAATGGGCATATTAAGAAGGCGACCCTGAATTTTGCTGCAAAGTTTTGGTTGATGGTGGTCTGTTATCGATTATGAGCAACACGAGCATGTATTTGGTGATATGACTAAACTGCCTTTCCCTTTCCTCATTCAGTAATTGTGCGATAGGCCAGTGTATATGAGTTTCCAAGTGTTGACCAGATAGTTGAGGCAATGGGCATGGACCAAATGTGTTTGATCAAGGATACAATAAATTTGGTCCTTGATTAGGAGACTCATAGGCCTTCAATAGTTATTCTAGCCCAGTATGAGAGCCCATTAGTTCCTATAGAGACTAGTGATAGATAGGGTGGTGATGTGGTACGAGTATGGATTTTGAGATGAGTGAGCAGAAAAAGGAATATGAGATGAGAACTCAGAGGGATGGGACCCTAACCACACCTACTTCAACCCTGGACTACACTTCTAATCCAATTGGTGTATCTTCTAGGACCCTTCGCCTTACTGCCACTTCTATAAATCAAATATTCATCGCAGTACCTTGAGATTTTTTATAGCACCTGGTAGAGAGGTAGGTATGACTACATCCTAGTTGACTGAGGTAGAGTCTGAGATTAACACATTGTATGAGCAGATCTAAATATGAGTTTGGATGACATTGGAGAGTGTAAAGACTTAAATTTGGGTTACTATGAGGGCTAAGATGTTAGAGTTCACAGGCATGTTGTATAACCATATTGATACTTTTGAGAGGAGAGTATTGGCATAGTTTAGGTATATTGAGGCACCTGTTCTAGATGAGATTAGGGAGGAGGTGGTTGCATTGCGCACTGATGTATTCTCTCTTATCGAGAGTAAAATTCTAGCCATTTCTCCTGAGATCCCAATATTTACCCAGCTAATGCCACCACACCATTCTTGGTATTTTGATTTGTTTACTGATGATGAGTCGATCATTAGAGTTGGAACCAATAGAGTTAGAGATGAGGATCTGCAAGATCCCGACATGCCATATTGTCAGACCCTAAACAGGGCTATTCATGATTTGAAAAATTCTACAAATTTTGATAGGTAAAGGTATGCTGAGATATCTGCGGGTGCATCTTCTAGTGGTGCACCATCACTGAAGGGATGAGCATATCACTGAAGCCTAGTGCATCCCAGGTATGTCCTCATTCTCTTTCTTTTATATTATTTACACTCACTGGGGATAGTGCATTGTCTTTTAACTGTGGGTAGGGTATACCATAGCCGCCACAGGTTTTTATTAAGTGTTTCTTTTCTTATCAATTGTGGTTTAGTTTTAGAATTGGTATATCGAGGAAAATATTGTGTTGTATTATGTTTTGTTTTCTATTGTGTTATGTTTTTATGTAATTAGGAGATTTTTGAGTATCTAGGGCAGTTTGTGTACTTTGTTTTTGATTTGTGAGAAAAATAATACCCTTATGGATTTGTTTTTTGAACTATGTGATATGTATATATGTGTGACCATTGTGAATCTTTTTATGACATTAGAATTAGGGACATAGTAATCATAGCTAACAATTACATGAACCAGATTAGTAGTAGCTTTGGTGGAAACCATGTGCTATGTGAGAGTGAGATACTACTTTGTTCCCTTTGTGTTTTGAATCCAAAACTTTCCCGATTATTCTTTCCTTGGTTATAGGATAGTCGGTTAGAAGAAGATCATAGGCCGTTTTTGAAATAAGTCCACTTTTAGCCTAAAGGACCTTCCAAATATGAATAAGTATCCTTTGATCCCTATTTTTAGCCTATATAGACTGTTTTTATTATTTCATCTTTCACCTCCCCATTTGTGTTAAAATGAACCTGTTTTGGTCCTGGTCCTCCTTAGACATTGTGCACCTCAACTCAGGAATATCACCTAAGTTGAGGACAGCTATCATAAGGGTGCATAATATGAAGTGGGTATGAAGAAGGGTAAATAGGAGAAAAGAAAGTAGGTCTTGGTGTGTAGAAAAAAAAGAAAATAAAAATCTTAAAAAAAAAGAAAAAGAGAAAAAAAAAAGAATAATAGAAACCATACCTAGCCTGGATATGTAATAAAAGAATAAAAAGGGGAGAAATAAGGGTGAAATAAAATAATGTTGGTTAATAAATGGACCCCCAAAGTAAGTGTAGTTTCAAGGAGGCTTAGTCACTAAAAATGTCCATATATACCATACCATCCCCCAAGCCTACATTACAAGCCAAGTGAAGTCCTATACTGACCTAACCCGACTATTTAAAATCTAAGGAAAAGAAAATAAGGGAATACCTATGGTATTTGATGCACATTGTTGGAACCTTTATTGTGAGTGTAAGTGTCTCTTAGTATTCCCTGCATTAACATGCATGATTTTATATGAGTGATTAAGACTTCTTTGATGTGAGGGAGCAAAGGTTGTGTTGCTAGCTGCTTATTTTTTTGGGTAGTGTAACTTGTACATATACATGGTTGTTCATTGCTAAGGTAATTCCATATATTGATTCCCTTGTGTCATATTGTAGTGCTGCATTAATACGTACAATTGGTTTTGAAGTTTTAAAATTAGAGGGTAGAGTGGTGGTGGTAGTGGTGGTAATGTTATGAGCTTAAAGGTGATGACTGACTGTGGTAGATAGCTTAGGTTTCTCCTAGTAAAGAGTCATTATTTAGTTTTATATGTTATATTGCCTAAGGACATACAAACGTTCTAAGATTAGGGTGTTGATATGCTATTGTAACACTCCAAATTTTAGTCTCTAAATTTTTTTGAGTTTTTAAAGTCACTGCCTAGACTACGATTCTCCTAACGAGTAGTTATGTGTCATTATGAGACTTAGGGACCCAATCATAGCTTTACGAGTAGTTGGCCTGGAGTTTCTGTTATGGCTACGACTAAGAGGTTACGAGTCATAAAGACATAAAATGAGTCATATAGTCCTATCCGTAGGCAAACCAGTATGATGCCTAAAGTATTCTGTCTTGACTACGACTTTGATCCTATAAGTTATAGGGTCTATTAAAGAGTCGTAGGGTTACCAGAGTAGGGTCGCTCAGCTACTGTCCAAACTACGACTCATGGTGATGAGCCGTAGTGAGTCCTTATAAGTCGTATACTAACCCGTAGTCACCAGCGACAATTTTTCAACTTTTAAGTTGAGGGAATTTTGGACATTTTCCTCTTTACCCACTTAATATCCACAACCATAAAACACCCTTGGGATATTATATTCAATACTTTAACACTCAAATAACTCTCTCAAACTCTCTAAACTCTCCAAGGTCAAAATACTTAGGGTTTCGAAGAAGTTGGGTCATCTAAGATCTTAAGGGTTGATTTCTTTTCGTAAATTTTGGTATTTCAGGCATGTTACTCTTCCCCAACTCTTATTTCTTGAAAAGCACGTATTTTAAATAGTTTGATTATATGTATTTAAATTACAGTTTTGGCATGGTTGAGGGTTTTGAAATAATTGATCCATGAATTGATTTTCCATGGTTTTGATATGTTACTCATGCTTTAAAATTGATGTTTTGAACTAATGGGTGTGGAATTTGGAATAGGGGTCAAGGTTTTTCCTCAAATTGATGTTTAAAACTTTTAAATTGGTTTTGAAATTATGTTCCCTCAACCCACTTGTGTAAATAGCTTTGAATTGTGGAATTTTCACTTGATTTGCTATGTTATTGCATTGCATAAATGGTTAAATAATGAACATGGATTTTGAAGGCCCTGTTGGCTATGGTTGATTTAATGAACAAAGAGAGTCGAGGAATTCCCCCAAGTTAATATGATTGTTATGGCATAGAGATAAGCTTACAAGTGTAAGGGTATGACGATACCCATGGTATTCCTTAAAGGTTCATTCTTTGGTTAATAGATGGGTTATGTGAAACTTATTTTAAATTGGGCTTAATGGGGGTTATGTAGCTAAGCTGTGAAGGTGTGGGTCTTGGATGACTTATGCTAGAAACTTATGTTTGCTAGCATGAGGTTTTGTCTTAATAATCATGTGCACAGTTCACACTATTGATATCTAATAGTATCTTAGATTGACATGGGGTCAGGGAATTCTTTCGTCTTACTTGATACCTTTTGTTTGTGAAGCTAACATGCATGGGGCCCTTTCAGTAGGGAAGCTGAATCCATATAGCCCGTGGGTTCCTGTTTATGATGGTTGAGCTACATAGTCCAGGATAATGTTTTACTATCATGCTAAACCTTGTTCCTAACATCTATTATATATATGTATGAATGTTTGTGAGCATGTAAAGTGTGTTTGAAATAAATATGACTTGGCATTATATCTTCCTCTATCCTTGAGTTTCATGCTAGTGCTCAACCCACTAACCATCTCTAGATGTTATATCTCCACACTATGCAGGCACCAAAGATACTTCTACTTTTCTCATGTAGTGTTTGGTGGATCAGTTCAGTTCGTGGGTCATTGGTGGTGAAGTGCTGAGCTTCTATTCTCTGGAATACTTTGTCATTTCATTAGTTCCTTTTATAAACTATAATTAAAGATTTCACATTAAGCTATTACTATGGATTGGGTATTGATGCTGACACTCTTAGTCATCTTTGATTGTATCATATTTTTATCTTGTTATATATTTGGATTTCAACCACTGCTAGGTGTGCTATATTCCATGTGGATAGAAAATGGGGTTGGTCTCTGATCCTCGGTGTAAAAGTTGGAATTAGAGCCTTGGTTTGGTGTCATTGGGTATCCACAAAGACGTGTCAAGTAGAGTCTCTTTTATGGGTGTGTAGTGGACCACACTTATAAGAGAGAGGCTATGGGGCATTTAGGAATATTTTCCTTTCTTGTGATCTACTTTTGGGCTGTAGAGTCTAGGGCATTGAAATCTCCTCTAATTACCATTTGTTTTCTTTTTAGATCATTCCTCTCAAAAGATCTAATGCTCATGGAAACTCCTCTATTTTGCTCATGGACAATATGGATGGGGCTCATCCTACTCATAGTGTTTTGACCCGGTATAGGGCCGCTGCTTCTGATTGCCCAAGTTGAGTTCCACCGATCCCAACTAATCCTCTTCTCACTGGTGATACTTTTGCTCGATCACTATAGAAGATATAACTAATGCTGAGTTCTGCTATTTTATTTATCTATTCACCAGTTGGTGACATCTTATTCACATCAGGTGGGTTCTGCTAGTGCTGTTGTGAGTTCTTTTGAGGCCACTAGGGTTTGCCAATTTCTGAGGCATAACCCTGTGACCTTTACTGGTTCTAAGGATGAGGAAGATCCTCAAGAGTTTATAGATGAGATGAAGAAGATTTTTCATGTGATGCATGCTTCTAACTCTGAGGGTATTAAATTCGCTGCATACCAACTGAAGGATTTAGTTTATCAGTGGTATGAGGAGTGGGATCAGTCTAGGGAAGATGATGTGGAGTTGGCTTTATGGGAGTATTTCTCTGGTGCTTTTCTTGCTTGCTTTTTTCCTAAGGAGTTTTAGTTTTGAAGCAAGGCAAGATGACGGTGAAGGAATATGCCTTGAAGTTTCATTAGTTGTCCCGTTGTGTTGCTGAGCTAGTTTCTAGCATAAGGGCTAAGATAAGGAAGTTTGCTTTGGGCTTTTCTCTATGCTTGGTGTTAGAGTGTTAGGCTCCCTTGACAAACAGTGACATAGATATCTCTAGGCTTGTGGTGTATATGTAGCAGGTGAAAGATAAAAAGAAGAAACAAGCCGAATTAGGGGAGAGACAAAGTAAAAGATGTTGATATCCTAAGCAGGGTGGTGTCCAGTAAAATAGTGGTAGAGATGGCATGCAGTGGTCTAAAAAGAAGTTAAGGAGTTTGATTCTTATTATACAGCTAGTTCTCCATATCTTCAGCTATCTGACGCTCGCCATTTTTAGAGCAATAATGGAGTTAAGGCACAAGGTGCCCAATGTTAAGTTAGTGGGGCCCAGTCAGGTCCACCACATATTCCTTTCAGATTTTATAGATAATTGCATCATGGAATTTATGATAAGAGGAGTAATAAGTGTTTCAGATATTGCCAGTTTGGCCAAATTCAGAGGAACTGTCCTTCAGGAGATATTGCTACTGGGGCTAATAAGGTCCCAGTTGTTGTTTCTTCAGCTCCTGCACTAGAGGGTGCTACTTCTGGCTCCAACACTAGTCGGAACCATCTATATCCTCTTGCCACCTGTTAGGATTTTGAGGCATCTTCTAATATTGTTATTGGTATGCTATAACTCTTCTTCTGTGAGGTATATTATATGCTTGATCTCGAATCTACCCTTTTATATATGGCCCCTTATGTGGCTATTCATTTTGGTTCTGGTCCTGAGTGTATTTTTGATCTTTTTTCTGCATCTACCCCGATGGGTGACTCTATTGTGGCTAGAAGAGTCTATAGGGGTTGTGTGGTATTAGTGTGTGGTAGAGAGACTTTGGTAGATGTGATTGAGTTGGATATATTAGACTTCAATATGATCTTGGGGATGGATTGGTTGTACTCGTGCTATGCCTCTCTTGATTATCGAACCCAAAGGTCTAGTTCTTAATTTTTAAATGAACCGGTAATTAAGTAGAAGGTATTTTCTTAGTGCCTAAGGAAAGGTTCATTTCATATCTTAGAGCCTAGAAGTTGATTTCCAAGGGGTGTCTCTACCATTTAGTGCATGCTAAGGATTCTAGATCTTAAGGTCCTTCATTGCAATCTATCCCTATGGTCTGTTAGTTTCCTAAGGTGTTTTCTGATGATCTTCTCAGTGTTCCTCCCGATAGGGAAATTGATTTTGGGATTAAACTTCTTCCGGACACTCGTCCTATCTGTAACCCTCCTTATAGAATAGTTCTATCTGAGTTGAAAGAACTTAAGGAGCAGTTGAAAGATCTTCTAGATAAGGGTTTTATCTGCCCTAGTGTTTCTCCTTAGGGTGCTCCAGTTCTCTTCATGCATAAGAAGGATAGATCCTTTTGGATGTGTATAGATTACTGCCAATTGAATACAGTGAATATGAAGAATAAGTATTTTCTTTCTAGGATTAATGATATCTTTGATCAACTTCAGTGTGATAGGTACTTTTTTAAGATTGATCTTTGGTTGGGTTACCATCAGTTGAAGATTAAGGAGATGGATATACCTAAGACTGCTTTCCAATTTCGGTATGGTCATTTTGAGTTCTCGGTGATGTTCTTTAGTTTGACTAATGCCCTGATGTCATTCATGGATCTTATGAATTAGATCTTTCGTCAGTTCTTGGATTTGTTCGTAATTGTGTTTATTGATGATATTTTGGTGTAATCCAAGAGTGAGGCGAATCATGCCTATCACCTCCGCATAGTAATGTAGACCCTTATGGATCATGATTGTATGCTAAGTTATCTAAGTGTGAGTTTTGGTTGAATGTTGTGACTTATCTTGGTCATGTTGCTTCTAGTGAAGGGATTATGGTGGATCCATAGATAGTTGCGGCGGTTAAGAAGTGGCCTATACCCATGACTCCAACCGATAGTGAAAGCTTTTTAGATTTAGCCGGTTATTATAGAAGGTTTGTGGAAAGTTTCTCTTCTATTGCTTCCCTATTGTCTAAGCTGACTCAAAAAAAGGTAAAATTTATATGGTCTGATGCTTATAAGGATATTTTTGAGAAGTTGAAGAATAAGTTAACTTCGGCTTTAGTTTTGACTCTATCCGAGGGTACCAATGGTTTTGTTATTTATTGTGATCCATCCCGGTGGGACTGGGTTGTGTGTTGATGTAGCATGGCAAGGTGGTTGTATATTTTTCTAGGTAGTTAAAGATGCATGAGAAGAATTATCAGATTTATGATTTGGAATTGTTGGCTATGGTCTTTGCTTTGAAGTTTTGGAGTCACTATTTGTATGGGGTTCATGTCAACATCTTCTCAGACCACAAGAGTTTGTAGTATGCTTTTACCCAAAAAGAGTTGAATCTCAGGCAGAGGAGATGACTTGAGTTACTCAAGGACTACGATATGAGTCTTCACTATCATCCAGATAAAGCTAACGTGGTTACTTATGCTCTTAGCAGGTTATCTATGGGAAGTTTATCTCATGTTGATAAAAAGAAGCGAGGTTTGGTGAAGGATATTCACCATTTGGATAATCATGGAGTTCATTTATTAGACTCTAATGATGGTGGTGTGATTGTGTAAAAGGTGGTGAAGTCATCTCTTGGTGCTGAGGTAAAAGAGAAACAGGTCTTGGACCCTATCTTAATACATATCAAGGATAATATGGGTCTCCATAAGGTGGTGTCTTTTGATATTATTGGTGATGGTATCTTGTAGTACCAAGGTAGATTATGTGTTCCCGATGTAGATGGGCTACGATAAAGGATCTTGGCTGAAGCTAATGAGTTGAGATATACTGTTCATCCTGGTTCGATGAAGATGTACCATGATTTGAAAGAAATCTATTAGTGGAATAACATGAAGCAGGATATGGCTAATTTTATGGCTAAGTGTATGGTGTGTCAACAAGTGAAGGTTGAGCAATTGCGGCCTAGTGGTTTGTCTCAAGAAATTGAGTTTCTCGTGTGGAAATGGGAACTGATTAATATGGATTTCATTATCGGTCTTCTGCAGTATCACCATTAGTTTGATTCGATATGTGTCATTGTGGATAGGATAATCAAGTACGGTTATTTCTTACCAGTGAAGACAAATTATTTAGTAGAGGATTATGCTAAGATCTTTATTTAGAAGATCGTGAAGTTGCATGGTGCTCCAGTTTCCATCATATCTGATTGAGGTACTCAGTTTTTATCTTACTTATTGCATTCTTTTTAGAGAGGTTTAGGAACTAAGGTGAAACTTTTCACCGCTTTCCACCCTTAGACTAATGGAAAGGCGAAGAGGATAATACCGACTTTGATGGCTATGCTAAGGTATTGCGTAATAGATTTTGGTAGTAGTTGGGTTGACTATTTGCCTCTCATAGAGTTTGGGTATAACAATAGTTATCACTCTAGTATTGGGATCACTTCTTTTGAGACCTTGTATGGAAGGAGGTGTAAGTCTCATATTGGGTGGTTCGAGGTTGGTGAGAATAGGTTGTATGATCCCAACTTGGTTCACTAGGCTATGGGAAAGGTGAAGGTGATTTGGGATAATCTTAAGACCGCCCAAAGTCACCAAAAGTCCTATGCAGACGTAAGGCGAAGGGATTTGATGTTTGATGTGGATGATTTTGTGTTCTTAAAAGTGTCTCCCATGAAGGAAGTGATATGGTTTGGGAAGAAGTGGAAGATCAACCCCCGTTATGTGGATCTATATCATATTTTAAGGCGAGTAGGAAATATGGCTTATGAGTTGGAATTTCCTTTGAGTTTGGGATCTATCCATACGGTCTTCCATGTGTTGATCTTGTAGAAGTGCGTGGGTGATCCTTCCTTGGTTATTCCTTTAGAGACCGTTAGTGTTTCAGATTCCTTATTATATGAAGAGGTCCCGATTGGGATTTTAGGTCGGCAAATCCGTTGGTTGAGAGCGAAGGATATGGCTTCGGTAAAGGTTCTGTGGAGGAACCAAAAGTTTGAAGAAGCTACTTGGAAAGCCAAAGAGCACATAAAGTCCCAATATCCATTCTTGTTTCCCACTTCAGGTAATCGTGCGTGAGGTATGCATATTCCTTAGTATATTTGTTTTTATGTGTTTGTTAAATGTAAGGATGGATGTTCTCTGTGTTTATTCATGCTAATAAATGCTTTATCCCATCATTCGGGGGCGAATGATTTTAAGGGCGGGGGGGGGGGGAATGTAACACCCCGAACTTTAGTCCCTAAAAAATTTCTAAGTTCTTAAATTCATTGCCCAAACTACGACTCTCCTAAAAAGTTGTTATGTGTCATTATGGGTCTTAGGGATCCAATTGTATCTTGGATAGTATGTTGTCCTCGATTTTCTGTTATGGCTATGATTAAAAGGCTACGAGTCGTAAAGACTCAAAACGAGTCGTATAGTCCCATCCGTAGCCAAACTGCTGTGATGCCCAAAGTTTTTTGGCTTGACTACAACTTGGACCCTATGAGTCGTAGGGTCTCTTAATGAGTCGTAGGGTGGAGTCATAGAGTTACTCGAGTAGGGTCCCTTATTTTTTGTCCAGACTACGACTTATGGTGACAAGTCGTACTGAGTCCTTACGAGTCGTATAGTGACCCGTAGTCACTTACGATAATTATTCAGCTTTTAAGTCGAGGCAGTTTGGACATTTACCTCCTTACCCACTTAAGACCCCAACCATAAAACACCCTTGGGATTTTATTTTCAATACTTTAACACTCAAAGCGCTCTCTCAAACTCTCTAAACTCTCCAAGGTCAAGATACTTAGGATTTCCAAGAATTTGGTCATCTAAGGGCTTAAGGATTGATTTCTATTCATAAATCTTGGTATTTCAGGCATGTTACTCTTCCCTAAATCTTATTTCATGAAAATTATGTGTTTTAAATAATTTAATTGTATGGATTTAAATATGGGTTTTGGCATAGTTGAGGGTTTTGGAATGATTGAACCTTGAATTATTTTCCCATGGTTTTGATGTGTTACTCATGCTTTGAAGTTGATGTGTTGAACTAATGGGGTGCATTAGTGTGGGATTTGGAATGGGGGTCAAGGTTTTCCCCCAAATTTATGTTTTAAACTTGGAAATTGGTTTTGAATAATTGTGTTCCCTCAACCCACTTATGTAATTGGCTTTGAATTATGGAATTGTCACTTAGTTTGACTTACTCACCTATGTTATTGCATTGCATAAATGGTTAAACAATAAACATGGATTTTGAAGGCCTTGTTTGCTATGGTTGGTTTAATGAACATAGAGGCATTCCCCCAAGTTAATGTGATTGTTATAGCATAAAGATAAGCTTGCAAGTATAAGGGTATGACGATACCCATGGTGTGACTTAACGGTTGATTCTTTGGTTAATAAATGGGTTATGTGAATCATCTTTTTAGATTGGGATTAATGGGGGTTATGTAGCTAAGCTGTGATGGTGTGGGTCTTGGATGACTTATACTAGAAACTCATGTTTGCTGATATGAGGTTTGGTCTTGATGACCATGTGCACAGTTCACACTATTGATATATAATTGTATCTTGGATTGATGTGAGGTTGAGGCACTCCATGGTCTTCCTTGATACCTTCGATTGGTGCACTAACATGCACTGGGGCCCTTTCAGCAGGAGAAGCTGAACCCATATAGGTCGTGGGTGCCTATTTATGATAGTTGAGCTACATAGTCCAGGATAATATTTTACTATCATGCTAAACCTTGTTATCTACCCCATAATATATTGTATATATGTATGCCTATATGTGATCGTGTAAAGTGGGTTTGAAATGGATATGACTTAGCATTATATTTTCTCCTATCCTTGAGTTTCATGCTATTGTTCAACCTACTAACCATCTCTGAACACTGTATCTCTAGGAAATGCAGGCATTGGAGAAGCTTCTACTTTTCTCGTACAGTGTTAGATGGATTAGTTCGGTTTGTCAGTCGTTGGCCGTAAAGAGGTAAGCTTCCATTTCCATAGGTACTACTTACGTGGGGTATGTATCGGAATATATGCCAAAAAGTTGAAGTCCTGAGATTCAAAAGCTGAAGATTTTTTATTGTCACCTACTTTATACCACCTATGGGTTGTAGGTAATACCTATGCCCCATAAGTATCAGAAGCTATAGAGTTCAAAGACTTTCTCAGGAGTTTTGGACAATGTCACCTACGGTGGGATCACCTATGCCCGTAGGTGGCCTTCGACTTTGATTTTCCTATTTTGTTTAGGATTAGTTTCATAGGATTTCCTTGTATTCTATAAATACCCTTTTTATATTTTTAGTTAGTTTATGCACTCTTAATACTTACAAACATATATTTGATTCTGAGATTTGATTTTGATATTGGGAATTCTCTGTTCTTGTTTTAGGTTTAATTGTTTTGGGTTACTATATCTTACATCGACTGCTTTATCTTTAATTGAAGATGTAGTTTTGGGAAATCTGACCTACCCCTATTTGTGAAAGAGCTAGAGGTCATGGACAACTTTGGGATGTGTCCCCAACTAGGATCCAATATATGGGGCCTCCACCAGACCCTATTCCCATTCCCAAGCCAAAGATTATTCTGCCTCAGCCAGTGGTAGGCCAGGGAGCAGCCCAGGCTCCACTAGGGTTTATTTCTTCTTCAGTGCTTAGAGATGCTTAAGTTCAACTTTTGGGGTTAGTTGGTGGTGCGCTGTTTGATGGTGTACAATCTACAGATCAAAGTGGTATTGAGGTGAAGGCGCACTTATAGCTACAACTCCCAGAGTTGAGGTTCCTCCTGCACTGGTAATTGCTCAGCCAGTGGTTACCCATCTTGCTATGTCATTTAAGGAGCAGAAAATATTTGGTAGATTCTCTAGAATAGTTATGCCTAGGTTTTCTGGTGCTCCGAGTAAGAATGCATTGGACTTTTGATTGCTTGTGAGGATAGGGATTGTATTTTAGGCCTAGTTGATGCTCATGGTATGGATTACGTAACCTTTTAATTGGACTTGGCAGCTCGACATAGGTGGTGAGGTCATCTTGATTCCAGGCTAGTTGGATCTTCTCCTTTTACATGGACTGAGTTCTCAAAGATATTCTTGGAGAAGTACATGCCTCGCATCCTTAGGGATTGATTAAGAGGTTAGTCTTGATATTGGAGTAGGGCTCCATGACAGTTGTGGAGTATGAGGCTCGTTTCTATGAGTTGTCTAGGAATGCTTTTTCCATTATGGGTACAGAGTGTTAGAGGGTTCGTTGCTTTGTGCGAGGATTGAGTCTTCTTCTTTGCATGTCTACTCGGAGTTTGGTTGTGTAGGTAGGTCTTTTGCTGAGGTTTCTAATCACACTTAGGTGATGGAGGATATGCATCATGAGGCCCGTAGAGGTAATGCTAAGAGGCCTAGGTATCAGGGTGGTTTTAGTGAAACCCGAAGTAGTTCCAAATTCAGAGATAGCATCTCTTATGGTAGATATCCTTCGCATCTATCCTATCAGCCTCAGAGTTAGCCTAGTAGACCTGTCTAGGAAACACTTTAGATTACTGATGGAGGTTAGTCTAGTGCCAGTAATTGCCCTATATAGGGAGGTAGTGGTCAGTCTTCGAGGGGTTTATCTTCTAGTCATTCTAGATGTGGTGTCTATTCTAAATCATCTAAATCTTCTGGTTCTAGTTTAGCTCAGGTGACATGCTGTAGTTGTGGAGCTTATGGTCATTATTTGTAAGATTGTCCTAGTCGTAGGGTGATTGTTTCTTAGCCAGTTTTTTCTCTATTAGAGCAGTTTATCCCTCAACTAAAGGTGGTTATCAGGGTCATATAGGTGGTCCCCAGGGTGCTCAAGGTGGTTCTAAGGCAGGTAGGATAAGAGATTGATCAAAAGCCTAGCCAGGTGACAGGCGTGGTCAGTTATATACAGTAACTAAACCTAAGGCTGAGTCTTCAAATGCTTTTGTTACAGGTATAATTTTGGTGTGCCTCCAGTTGGCCCTTAGTTTATTTGATTTGGGATCCATTTATTCTTATGTATCTACTTATTAGGCACTACGGTTAGAGTTATCTTGGGATTTAGTATCCATGCCATTACATGTATCTACTCCTGTGGATGATTCTTTAGTAGTGGATTGACTTTTTGGATCATGTGTTTTGATTGTTAGAGATGTTGATACTTATTGTAATCTTATTGTTTTGGATATAATGGATTTTTATATTATTCTAGGCATGGACTAGTTATCCCACTATCATGCGGTCATGGATTGTTTTTCTAAGATCGTTACCTTAGCCATGCCTAGTGTACCCAAAGTCATTTGGCGTAAAGCTATTATCCATAAGAAGATGGGTATTATTCTTATATGTGTGCTAGGAGACTTATTTTGAAGGTTTGCGAGTATTATCTCGCTTATATTTGTGATGAAGCATAAAGAGTCCATCACTTGACTCTATCCCTATAGTTCGAGAATTTTCTATTGTTTTCCTTGTCGATCTACCTAGTATATCTCATGCTCATGAGATTGAGTTTGTTATTGATCTTGATCCTGGAACCCGACCTATTTCTATGGCACCTTATCGTATGGCTCCTGCTGAGCTTAGGGAGTTAAAATATCAGCTTCAGGATCTTCTTGGTAAGGGTTTTATTAGACTGAGTGTGTCTCCTTGGGGAGCTCCTATACTATTTGTAAAGAAGAAAAATGGCTCCATGCACATGTGTATTGATTATAGGCAGTTTAATAAGGTGACGATATAGAACCATTATCCTATGCCTCGCATTGATGACTTATTCGACCAGCTTCAGGGTGCAGTTGTGTTTTCTATGATTGATTTGAGATCTGGTTACCATTAATTGAGGAATCGGGATGAGAATGTCCCAAAGATAGTTTTTATGACCCGTTATAGTCATTATGAGTTCTTAGTGATTTTATTTAGGTTGACTAATGCCTTAGCCGCATTTATAGATTTAATAAACCGAGTGTTCAGGCCTTATTTGGATTTCTTTGTGATTGTGTTCATTGATGACGTCTTTGTGTATTTGAGGAATAGAGAGGAGCATATGCAGTATTTGAGGATTGTGCTCTAGACCTTGAGAGATCATTTCGTTTTCGCCAAGTTCTCTAAGTGTGAGTTTTGGTTTGAGTAGGTGACATTTATTAGACATGTGGTTTCTAAGGATAGGATTATGGTAGACTTAACAAAGATTGAGGGTATTCGTGGTTTGGATAGGCCTAAATCTCCGACCGAGGTTCTAGCTTTATTGGTTTGGCAGGTTATTATAGATGGTTTGTCAAGGGTTTTGCTACTATTTCAGAACTTATGACTAGATTGACTCGGAAGAAGGCTCCTTTATGATGGTCCGAGGAGTATGAGTTCAGCTTTGGAAAGCTTAAGGATTTTCTCCCTTCAGCTCCTATTTTGGCTCTTCTTTTAGAGGGTGAGGGATTCACCGTATATTGTGATGCTTTCGATAGTGGCTTGGTTTATGTGTTGATGCAGCTGTGTCATGTTATCGCTTATGCTTTGAGGCAACTTAAGGTGTACGAGCGGAACTACCCTCACTCATGATTTGGAGTTGCCAGCAGTAGTTTTTTCACTTAAGATTTGAAGGCATTTCCTCTATGGTATACTTTATGAGATTTTTACCGGTCATCACAGTGTTCAACATCTTATGACTTAATGCTATCCAGTTCAGATGTATAGAGTTGCTTAAGGATAATGATACCTATTTTGTATCATCCGAGTAAGGCAAATATGGTAGTTGATGCCTTTTGTCGAAAGGCAATGAGTATGGGTAGTTTGGATTGTATTTTAGTTTCTCAGAGGTTGTTGGCATGGGACATTTAGTCCTTAACCAACTTAATGGTTTGCCTTGATATTTCATACCTTAGGTGGATCCTTGCTAGTGTTGAGGCGAGATCTTTTCTTTTTGATCAGATTCAGGATCATTAGTTTGAGGACAGTAAGCTTCGCTTCCTTTATGATCATTGTTGACACCATAGATTCTGAGAGTGTTTTGAGGTTTGATAGCCACATTTGTGTTTTGAGGATCAATAACTTGATTAAGCTGATTTTATACTAGGATCACAACTCTAGATATTTTATTCATCCGGGTTCAGCTAAGATGTATAGAGATTTGAGGCAACATTATTATTGTAGTGGTATGAAGAGAGATGTGACAGAAGTTTTAGCTCGTTTCCATTAATTTAGAGTTTGCCCATTCCCAAGTGGAAGTGGGAGCGGATTACCATAGATTTCATCTGTAGGTTGCCTTGCATTTCCCATGGTTCCAATGGCATTAGGGTCATTATAAACCGGTTAACCAAGTCAATGTATTTTATTCCTATTCAGATGTCCTTCAGTACTGAGAGGTTGGCCAATATCTGTGTGTGAGATAGTCCATTTACATAGTGTGCCCATATATATTATTTCAGACTGGGGTTCCATGTTTACTTCTAGCTTTTGGAGAGCTTTTCAGGAGGAGTTGGGTACTGCGGTGTATCTTAGTACAATTTTTCATCCATAGAGATGGCCAGTCCAAGTAGATTATTTAGGTGCTTGAGGATATACTTTGAGCCCATGTTATGAATTTTGAAGGCCAGTGGGAGGAGGACTTAGCATTGACAGAGTTTTCATACAACAACAATTATCTTCTGAGTGTTGAGATGGTACTTTTTGAGGATTTTTATGGTTGGAGATGTCGTTGTACGATTGGATGGTTTGAGACGTTTGAGATTTGACCCTGTGGTACCAATTTTCTTCAGGATTCATTGGAAAGATTTAGGGTAATTCAGGTTAGGCTGAGAGTAGCTTAGAGTAGGCAGACGGCCTTTGCAGACCATAGGATTTGTGCCTTAAGATTTGAAGTTGATGATCGGGTATTCCTCTGTATGTCGCCCATAAAGGATGTGATGAGGTTTAGGAGGAAGATCAAGCTCAACCCTAGATATATTGGACCTTTTTGAGATTCTTAGCACAATTGGTGAGGCGTCTTATGTGTTAGCCTTACCTCCAGATTTTTTTTATTGTCCATCTAGTTTTCTATATTTCTATGTTGCGGCAATACATTCTTGATCCATTTTTTTTCTTAGATGGGATTTAGTTCAGTTGGAAGGACGATTGACCTTTGTGAAGGAGTCTGTGCTCATTTTGGATAGTGATGTCAAACAGTTGCACAATAAGGATATTCCATTGTTGAGGTTCAGTGGAGGCATTGCCCAGTAGAGAAGGATACTTCGTAGACTGAGATTGAGATGCAAAACCAATATCCTCACTTGTTGTAGGCTCCAGGTACATTCTAATCCTTAACTTTCGCAGACGAAAGTTCCTTTAGTAGTGGATATTGTAATGACCCTGCGTGTCATTTTCCATATTTCCACTTATTCTCCCTGTTAGAGCTTTGGTATAGTTGCCACAAGTCATTCATGACTTCTCGAAACTAACAGTTCAATTATTAGGCCAATTTTCTATTTTGATGTCTATGCTAGTTCCAAACAGCTACCGGGTGAAAGTTTCAGTTGAAAAACCTCAAATGCAAATTTTGAACGTTTCATGAGCTTTGGAATATCAATTTTAGGCTAGGAGGACTCTTGGTTTGGGTGCCGAGGCAACCAGGCTCATTTCGACCTATTAGTCAAAAAGTTAAAAAATTAGAAATTGGGCATGGGACCTACTTTTTGTCGAAATAACCTCGGATGAAAATTTTGACTGCGCCATTAATTTCAGAACATCAAATTTGGTGTGTTAACATATTTTGTTTGAGTGTACGGGTTTCTGAATGAATCTCAAAAACCCAATCAAAGTCTATTTCGGACTAAGAAAATCTGGTGCAATCACGATCACAGGCTATAAATCACGATCGCCAAGTGAGTTTTACTCACAATCATGATCATAAAGGGTAAATCATAATCTCCATATGCAATTTATCCTGTGCGCCAGATCGCGATCGTGAAGGAGGAAGTGTCGCGAACGCAACTTCTACCCCTGATGCCATGTGTCGGGATAGTGACAATCAGGTCGCGATAGCGATACCCAACGACCTGGTATGGGTATAAATATAGACTTTTTTCATGATTTTACACATTTTTCATTCATTGCAAGAGAGCTAAAACTATAAATGGGGAGATCACTTAAAATTAGAGCTTGTGGGTGATTTGGGAGCTTGTCTAACACTTATTTATGCGATTATCTTTCGATTTATGGTAAGATTCCATCCTTTTCATGGTAAATTTTCTCATTTCTTGTTCAAAAATTCGAAAACCTTAGAGGATTGATTTTAGCCCAAATTAGCTCGGGTTTCACTCATTTTTAAGGGTAATGATTCCTTGAGCATGAGGGAATGTTGGGTTGATTTCGGAAATGTAATTTCCATAAGTGGGACCTAAATAGAATTTTGGTATGATTTTTGGACCCGAAGCACAATGGTGCAATATGGGTATCGTTATTTTTGTATTGATGAGTAGAATGTGATTTTTATAGCGTGATATCTTGAGAAATCTTCTTGAAAGAGAAAATTAGTGATTTAGTGGATCTTTTGAGCTTTCTTCGGTATCTAGGTAGGATAGGTTTTGTTCCTTATTGGATTGAGCTAATTCATAGTATGTTTATGATATTGTGTAAGATTAGGATGGGTTTTAGGTGTTGGTGTGATAAATTATAATACTTGGGATTAGTTGGATCATTTAGGCTATTTTGGATATCGTTTTGGACATGATTAGCCTAGTTAACCATACCTTAGATGAAGTTGACCTTGTAGGCTCTTGCTTAGGTTGGAAATGCCTTGGTTACTCTACTAATGAGAAGTTTTCCTTAGTCACTTGAGTTTAGGGTAGGATTGATTCAAGTTACCATTTCCTTACGTGGAATTGACTTAGATGCTTTCTATTGGGAGAAATTACTGTCCTAGGACTAATTATGGATTAATGTACATCTAATAATGGATTTATATGCCTTAGACTAGTTTGGGGTAGACATTGTTTGGTAAAGGATTTCAAGGATTTAGAAGTGGGCCCTTCAACCCACCTTGGCCAAGACTTGTGTTAGTTATTGAAGACCCCTTTATACGCTTGTGTACATCTAAGAGATATTTATTGTGGTAATATTGATATGATTGGTACTTGATGGTTATTATGGATTGATATTGGGAGTAATACTTATTGAGTACGCTATGAATACCTTATTGGTTAAGCAAATGACGAGCTATTGAATAAGCCCTTGCTTATGATATTGACTAAGCCATTGATTAGGCTATGAATTGGGCTATTGGTTATGCTTAATACAATACTTATTGATTATATTAGCTATTATACTATTTATTCTGCTAGAAATCATGCTTATTGGCTAAATTGACGATTGTGCAATAAATTACATAAGGCTATGCCTATTGATTATATTAATAATTATGCTATTGGACATGGTAATAATGATATGGTTACCGCTATAAGTCTGCATATTGATTATACTATGAATTATGCAATTACCGATTTGAATTCGGATGATGATAATGATATCGATTGATTATACCCAGTGTAAGTTCGGAGGATGGCTATGATATTGATGGTGATATTGATTATTTATACCCGGTGCAAGTCCGAAGGATGGCTATGATATTGATGATGATATTGATTATTTATACCCGATGCAAGTTCGAAGGATAAATATGATATTGATAATGATAACTGATGACGTTGGTGGTGATATGGAGAATGATATCCATGATGATACTTATGATGATGTTGTTAATTATACCTACCGGTTCGAGTTCGACTATACATATTATACTATGATGATATACTCCTTGTGATATGATGATATCGGGGTGTGAGATTGATAATAGTGATCCTAGATAGGTCTAGAGATGAGGAAATGATTATAATGTGGCACGATATGAATGAATCCTAGTGACATCATGATTAGTTGATAAGTGATGACTAGTTGATAAATAGTGATTAGTAGTTAATTTATGGTTAGCTGATAAATAGTTGCTAATGGATAAATAATGGATACAACGTGACATGACTTAGATGAATTCTAGTTGTATCATGAGAGAGATAAATGATGGTGGTGAGCCATACTATCTTATTTGTACCTTCCAGGCTTATGGGGGCTTGCGATGAGTTATTCACTTTTTTGCACTAATTGACTTATGGGGGCCAAAATTGTAGTTATGATTGCATGTGTTATGCTTTATGTTATGTTATGTTATTATTTTCGTTTACTTACTTATCCATGTACAATGATGTTAAAATGGTTATCAGGTTCATCTTTTTAATATGACTTAGCTATGTTATCTTGCATTTTATCATACTTATATCATGTTTTAGCTCAGTCAGTCGATGATGCCGACTGAGTACCCATTGTTTTGGTACTCATACTACACTTTTCTACTTTTTAGATGTAGATCCAAGTACTAGTTGTTGCTGTTGATTAACATTCGTGTTGTGTTGATTTCTGTAGATAGGGTGAGCCCTTGGAGTTAGAGTCTCCTATTTCCTTCTATCTTTCTTATGTCTAGTTTTTAGTCTCAAGACAGATTATATTGACTATTCCGGATACTTGAGTTGTATTTATAGTTGATCATGTACTGGATCTACTAGGTCGTGGGATTGTATTTATGTAGTGACTACCATTTAACTATTTCTAGTGCCTTGCTTATTTCTGCTGTTAGATTTCTTAATTGCCCTTTTGAGGTATTTCCACTAAGTTAACCTATTATGTTTAGCTCCGGGTTAATTGGCGGGATAGAGTAGGTGCCATAACGATTCCTAAATTGGGTCGTGATAATGCATTTGGCATCTATGGAAGAATGTATGCACAAACTTCAAAAAAAGCAAAGACCGACTTAGCAAAATTTTCTATGCAATGGAAAAGGCAAAGAGGATTTTAATTTTTTTATGAATCAAGTTGGCCAGGTAGATCACAGAGTAAAGTTGTATGTTATGATTTCTGGATTGAAAAGTGGGCACGAGTGTATGCACTAGTCAATCGAGGTAGAATGATGACTTCAAATATAGTCGAGTGTATAAATGGAAAACTGGTTGAGGCACATGAGTTGCCTATTTTAGATTTTTTGAAACAAATGAGAATACTGTTTGGTAAGTGGAATTGCAAAAATAGAGAAAAAATATTCTATACAAATACATCATTGGGTAAAAGACTCAAAAGTATTCTTCAGCTAAATACTGCAAAATCATCTCGGTTGAAGGTTTGTTATTATGTTTTGTTTTGTTAGGCAACAAATTTTTTGTTATTTTGATATTACTCTACACTTTTATCATGGTATAACTAACTGAAAACTGTATTTAATTTTATCAATTTGTGAGAAATACATAAATTTCTGTAATGATTTCAAGAGATACAAAATCTGTGTTTTTCAAGAGATACATGTTACATTAGATTTTTACATTGTTTGTTTTCTTTGTATGTTAATTCTTCATCGCTGTATGTGTACTTTGTTTATGATGATGGAATAAAATTCATTGTATGTATATATAGGAGAACTTCCAATTGTGATCGATTTCAGTTGGATGAGATAACATATCAACACACGATAACAGTTCTAAAAAGCAAACATATAGTCGATATGAAACCTTTTTGCTCTGAGTATTACAATCCAAAAATTATAGTGAAGATGTATGAAGTTTTGATGTTTCCAATCCTAGATAAGAAAGATTGAATTGTTCCACAGGAAATTAAAGACGAAGTAGTGCTACCATCAAAATACAAAAGACCACCAGGAAGGCCAAAGAAAAGGAGACACAAGAAATCAAGTGAAACTCTTACATCGAACAATAATTGTTGCGAGAGATGTGCTTATGAAAGTCACAACCGACGTACTTATAATTTTTTTCCCAAAGAAGAAGTGAACCTACAGTCTAAATTAGATTATGATTGGTTACTTTTCCGTAGTTTATTGTTTTTGCTTTGTTATTTAGAATTCGTTGTTTACGAAATAATTTCTAGTTTTGAGACTTTGATGAATAACATTTGTCGAAATAAAATAATTGTTTAAGATAAGTCAGACATATTATCTGATACTTTTGAATGTTTTACATTAAGATAATAATGCACCAAAATTATATATTAAATTGATTGTTTAACGAGTTTAATTTCTTATATCCAACTTTTATTTTTGATTTGCGTGTATGAGATATATAATATTTTTCAACTTTAAACATCACTATATTTAATTGTAATGAAATTAACTAGTAACTTGACTTTGTCTATAAGAAAATTTATTATTTTTAAATATAAGAAAAATAATTGATTTACAGTATTTGAAAAATATTTGTTTGTAATACAATGTTAGTATGTCATGAAATTCATGGTATATCTGAGATACATAAATTAATTTATAAGATACATTAGTCACATAACTTGTTTTTGCGTCTATATATCACATGTTTATAACTCCTATAAAGTAGATACATAGTTGCATGACAAATAACTGTTTACTAATGTATCTAATACATTCATTAGTTTAACATGACTTTGTCTCTAACAAATTGAAATAAAGCTTAATCAAAAGAAGGAATAAAATGTGTCAAAAGAACTCATGAAATAGAAATAATTTAGCAAAAAAACACTAAGTATTTGTCTTAGTTAGCGACCCCAAAACATCATCGAAGGTTTTCTAAAATTTAATAATCAAAGAAAAACATCATGAAAGTTGGACTTAACCAACAAAATTACAACTATTCTACATTAACCACATCATCTTTTTCTGGTGGTTTGAAGTTGCGTTTGGTCTCGGGGGGTCTTCATTGTCACTAAAATACCTATTCTCCCCCTTTACAACTTCATATTTGCACAACAATGAGGCATATCATAATCGATGATAGGAAGCAACAATCGCCAAAGATGAAATGTCTAATTCATCAGTCAGATACTCAATGAACACAACCACAAACACATCGCAGTCCTTGCATAGTGATTAGTTAAGACATAATAAAAAAAATATTGATAAACAAAAATAAATAAAGAATAAATACTGTGATACAAGCTTCCACTTTCTTGCTGTGCAATGCCAGAAACATATTCAACTTGAAATGAATCAGTTTCTTAACTTTTCCTTGTATGATTCAAGAGCTGACCAGTCAGTGAGTACCTTTTGTTCAAAAAAATGATTGTATTGAAGGTAAGTAGGTAGCATTGTTGCAAAATTTTGGTCCTTGCTTGACTGTTCTCTATTCCATGAAGAGGACATAGAAACATACACACGAATACGCCACTCCTTAAGTGCAATGACCGCCAGGACCCAATGAAACTCCCCATCATAATTAATTAGCATAAAGACCTCATCTACAAGGTGACAAGGTAGACCAACAGGTGTAATTAATACTTTTATTGTGTTAATTATGGGTTCTTACATTGAGCAACAACACTAGAATATTCAAATGCATCTTGCGTGGGGAGAACTTTGTCACTAGCCACTGGGTAGTAATTCTTGTACACCTTATCAATATAGACTTTGAAAAAATAGTCTGTGGTGGTGTATCTGTAGATCGGAGAAATTTGGTGCTTATACTTCTTTCACAAATAGTAGAAATTGATATCAAGATGATGCATAAGTCATAAATAAATGTATGAGATATCATAGCATCAATACAAGTGGCTGCATAAGCCATATTATGAGAAAGTTAATTGAATTTGTTTTCAAAGAACTTTTTGATTAACTATTTTAGATAATCATACAAGTGAATACCAACATTAAATATTGGGTTTATAGGCTTTGAACTAGCATAACTCAAGCAACTTCAACAATAATAACATACTCCGTGTATTCCCATAAATAGCGTAACTCAAGAACACCAAATTTTTCATCACTCTTGCAATCAATAAACAAATTCTTTCTTTTTAGCTCTACACATTAGTAGGCTTAATTGAATAAGGCTATCAATATTAAGAACAACATGGATAACTGTGATGATTTCACAAACCCAAATAAATGGCATCAAAATTATGCACAAGTCATAAATAAATGTATGAGATATCATAACATCCATTAATGAATGAAATATCATTTTCTACTATTTGTGCAACATCTTCTGAGATATCATGAATTAATTTTGTAGATACATAAATTATGTACTTGTATCAGACTATAAATAAGAGCAGATACATAAGTTAGTACTTGTATCTAGCAAAGTTTAATAAGAGATACATAATTGTTTTAGTGTAATAATATCAACTTAAAAGAGATACAAGTACACTAATACAATACTTTTCCTTAAGTAATAATATAGGGTAATAATGATACAAGAAAACTACATAGAAAATTCTGTTACATAACAGAATTTACAAAAATCTGCAAATGTATCAGCCATAAATACCTAAACTTTAATAACATAATGGAAATGGTTATACCTGGTCATTCCAATATTTTTTTGATTGATACATAAGGTAGAACTAATTCTTCGTCTTCGAAAATGCAACTACAAAATTAATTATTGAAATTTAAGACTTGCACATTTAACTTTATAGTGGTCATTCCTATTTTTTCAGTAAATATCAAACACATAAGTTATATAATGCCCTGGGTTTTGGTCCTTGAAAATTTCAGAAATTTTATCCTCACTATCCTGACTATGACTCCCCTGATGAGTCACAGGGAGTCTTGACGAGTCGTAGGGACTTAGTCACAACTTAATCAAAACAAGCGCTTTGTGTACGAGTGGCTCTCAACTAGTCGTCAAGACTTCTTATGGATCATAAGGAACAAGTAGTAAGGTGTCCAAAAAGTTTGGCTAAAGACACTGTCTTCATAACGACTTTAGGCCACTAGTCGTAAAGACTCATAATGAGTCAATATGTCCAAATCGTAGGGTGTCCAGTGTGTCATCCCAAATTGTTACTGTCTTGAGTACGAGAAGTGGTTATGAGTCATTTAGTGTGGTTATGAGTCGGTGGTATGAATCATAGCCAGACCAGTATGGAGCCTTGGTGGTTATGTCTTGACTACGACTCCTTGTGATGAGTCGTAATGTATCCTTATGGGTCGTATAGTGGTCCATAGTCACTGACGACTAAATTCTAACTTTTAGTTTGAGGGAACTTTAGACAATTCCCTTCATACCCAATTAAAACCCCACATTCATAAAGCACTTAAGAAGGGTTATTTCTAATTTATAACATACTCAAAAACTTTCAAAGCACTCTTAAATTCTATCAAGCAACCATACTTAGGATTTTCAAGAAGTATGTCATCCAAGAGCTCAAGGGTTGAAATCCTTCCATGAAACTTGGTATTTCAGGCATGTTACTCTCTCATTGTTAATTTGTTAAAACCATACGTGTTAAAGTATTGGTCATGATATATTTATGCTGGTTTGAAATAAAGGTTTGAGGATTTTTAATATTTTTTGTTGAACAATGTTTTCCATGGTTTACATATGATTATTCATACTTTAATTATGATTTTGAACTTGTGGGTGCATGGATATGGTGAATGAACTAGGGAATTGTGATTTTCCTAAATTTGTGACTTTTGAAGTGGTTATGACCCCAACCCCATATTGTGAAATTAGTTTTAATTATGAAAAATGTGGAAATTGAACTATTCTTGAACTATTGCATTATGATTTTGAATTGAACCTTATGGAGTTGTGTAATTCCCTAAGCTAATGTAAAATTAAACCAAGGGGCTTGTGAATCCCCCCCCTAATGAGGATAATTGGTGTGGCATATTGATGTTACCTTGCAAATACAGTTGGTATGATGATACCGACAATGTATACTTAAATGTGTATTGTGGTTCAATGAATGGGATTGTGTGATAATTGTTTTAATTGGGATTTAATGAGGGTTGTGTAGCTGAGTCGTGAAAGTGGAGGTCCGAGAGATCAATATTGAAAATCGCAATTGCCGACGCGGAAGTCTATATGACCAGGTGGTTTGAGTCCCCCTCATTACTATTGTTATCATATAATTGAGAGGTTCGAGTCTCTCATATTACATTACAATAGTATACGTACCCGTGCATTGTGCGAATGATATTAATGTATTACTATATAATCACTTAAGATATCGATGACTTGTATAAGCTTTTACAATCGTATTACATTAAATCAGTGTTATTATTATATTGTTTCAATATATGCACAATCTATCACAAACCCAACCATAACCAAATGAATATGAATAAATACAAATATGTAATTGTCATAAAAAATACATGTTAATATTATACAGTGTTCATTAATATAATTTAGTTGATAATTTTTAGAATTTCATAAATGTTGGGATATTTAATTTATTATTAGAGTTGTTAAATTTTTTTTAAAAAAGGTGAAATTCTTATTAAATATTTAAAACCTTTTAGGTAACTCAAAGTAAATAGTAATTAGAAATAATAATTATTGATATCTGTGTATAAGCATTGTATTTTATATTGTATATTTATTCTTAATTGCAATTTGAATACATATTAAATTTTATATGGTAAATAGTGTATATTACTTATTAATTTTTCTTCAAACATTATATTTTTTTTTATATTTAAAGGGAAGAGTAAGTGAGGTAATTTATACACAAAAAAAATATATAAATTAATTTAGACCAAAAATTATAAAAGTTAAATATATTTTTAATTATGTCATATTAAAATACATCAGACTTATTGAGAATAAGGAATTACAAATTATTGAAAATATTTAATTTAAGCAAAAATAACATAAATATACACCTTAACATATTTACTCAAATCGTCAAACTTATAAGGTAATTATAAAAATTTAAATTATTGAATGTATCAAAAGCTAATTTATATCTTGAAAACACTAAATTACAATTGTCAGTACTCATGTAATTTTTAAATTTTCTTTAATTTAACACCAAAATTATAGGGATCTATGTTATTACTTTCGTTTAAAGTAAAATTATAAATATGACAATGTATTGTGGTCCAATAATACATGATCCAAATCCAAAGGGCCCAAATAAATTTAAAATAAAATATAAAAAATTACAAAAGGAAAGTAAAGTATTTGTACTTCAGGAAAGTTCATTTCTTGTTTTCAAAAAGTCCAACTTCGTAATTTCCGCAGGAAAACTTATCTAAAATTTCATTTTAACAATTATGCTTTTAAGCTTATCTGATGATGAAAAAATAAACATATTTTAATTTTCTCTGAAATTTAAGCATGTATGTTGTTGAGCAGACATAGATGTTTAAATATTTGTTGCTTGTTTAGAGTTGTGTGAAAAAAATATTGATTTATATTTGAGTATTTGGATCATATAATTAAGCAAGCTTGTATAGATTTTCTCCGTGAAGGTACTTTCTGTGTTTAATTTCAAATTTGAGGTAAGTTATTTTTATATGCTTTTCATGAAGTTGTAAAAAGATTAAATATATAAAATGAAGATTTTTTATTGTATGAGTGCTACGATGTCCTGAGCTTGGGTCTATTAGAAATAACTCTCTAATATTTTTGAAGTAGTGGTATGGTTTGTATTTAAAATTTATTTTTTAAGATCCAATATATGAAATTACATGTGTAGATTGAGTTGTTGTTGGTATGATTTCATTGATATCGATACCTTTTATCGTTCTCTGTGTATAAATAATAAAATCTATAAAACTCTTTTAAATTCTCTTAAGTGTTAGTTTTGAATTTTTTGATTAAGAGATTTTTTTTAATTGCATTTCTTAATGTTACAAAGTAATTACGGTTACTTCGAATTTCTGGGATGTTGGATAATAGAAAGAATGACTGTTGATCTTGAATTTTTGAATTTTGTTTTTTTTACCTTCCTTGTAATTGTTATTTTCTCTTTTCTTGTACATTTGCTTTTAGAGATTGATTATTTGGTTTACACAAAGATATTGTTTCGTGGACTACTATTTTAGTAACTATTTTAAGTGAAATAGGGCAGTATGAGGTTTATCCTTTAACTTTAGTATCATTGTTGCTAATGAGTTGTTGATCAGAATTATATAATTCTAATTTCGCTTTGTGTTTAGCATACGACAATTCACAGTTCAAACTTAACAATTTAGCTCTCATTAGATTAACTAAACAATCAGAAATATTTATTATTGAAAGGTAAACTGTGTCATGACAGGATATGGTAAAAGAGAAATAGATGAGGAACCACTACATGTATGCCGGAAAAGAAAAGTAATCGGAAAGCTGCTACACCTTGTTTAGATATTGAGCCAACACGTTCTTCCCGTATCCTTGGACTGTCAAATAGAAGGAACGACAGATCAGTGGAAAAGTTAAAAACGAACAACTTTGACTCTTACCTAAGGTAAGTTTGTGATTTTGTGTACTAATTATGCAATTTTCTTATATGTTCTCCAGTTTATATTTTGAACATAACTTTTTCGAATAATGTAAGAATATGTGGAGGAAACTATCGGAGGATAAGAAAAATTTGTTTGCATTCCTCGAACCTATGTGATTATCTTTATACATTATCAAAGTGGCCAAGCCTAAGGTGTTGAGGTGGATGAACAACAAAGACATATTCTCGGAAAAATATATTTTTGTTTTCGTTGTTCTTTGGTATGTGTATCCTGATTTATTATCTAGCTATGTTAACGTTGAATATCATTTGTTAGGCTTGTCATTTATCAGGGGTCAAAGGTGTCTTTTGATATTTTGTCATCACGGTGAAAGTCTAGAGTCAGAATTGACAACTCACTGTATGTTGTTATTGGATTCATTGCAGGTGGCTGGCCCCTTGCGATTTGCACATAAGATAAGAAGGTATTTTCATCGACCAACATCTTACCTTTGTTAATTTGGTTTTGCTAGTTATTTTACTTTGTATACTTTGTTTTGTTAGATTTGTAAATTTGTTTTTGGTATATTCAACAATGAAGAGAGGCTAGATATTATGATCATATTTCTGTCAGTTTTGAGAAGCATTGTTTAGAGTTGCTAAAATTGCCAACATTCTTGACTACTTCTGGAGTAGTTGGTCAGCTTGTTGAGCAATTTGCAAAGATGCTATGTTGCTATGTTGTTGGTAGTGCTAGAAGTAAAGAAAAGGTAAGTCATATCATAATGATTATAATTTCTTTGTTCAACCTGAATAGTGGTGAAGCTTTCTTGCTTATTTTAATCATTGTTCACTGTTCACAATCAAGCCCAAAGGTTGGTGTTGCGTGGTTATGAGAAGAAATGTATTTATTTTCCTTTGGTTATGTGTTTGTTTTCATTTGGACTCGATTTCAGCTTTGGTTAAAGTAGTGTCATTGCCTAAAATTTGGTATCTCGTATATGTTTAACATGGAGTAGAGCTCATGTCATGGCGAATCTTTATTATTGTACATAACTGATCAGATCATATTTCTATCAAAGTTTTAAGAAGCTGACGGAAAAACTAGCATAAGCTGTCATGATCATATTTCAGTCAAAATTTTGAGAAGCTGATGTTTAAAGTTGTTAAAGCTGCTGGTGCTGCTGCTGCAGAAGTAGTCAAGAATGTTTCTTTTGAAGATCGTCTTCATTTCTTATCCATTTTAGTATTTTATCTAGTTTTAATTGATGTATATCTTAAGGCCATCTCATTTCTATCTTATCTCTATGTCTCAGGAGTTTAAGAATACAAAAGATGAGGAGGCTGTAGTTTTCGCTACTTAAAAAGCTGCATCCACAGTTATTGATGCTGCTATTGTTGTTAAATATTCAATGTTGATTTGTAAGTTTTGTGAATGAACATTTCTCAGTTAATGACTGTGAAGACATTTTAATTTTGCATTCATCTACTACTTAATGTTATTTACAATTTAAATTATATAAATGTGGTGCTGATATATTATAGGACTGCTACTGCAAATAATATCTAAAAAACGTAAAGAATTAAAAATAAGAATAGAAAGACTATAATATAACATAATTGCTGGAGTTAGTAAAAACTCAATAAATGCACATAAAGAAGAGATATCAAATTTAGAATCAACAATAGATAGTCTAGAATATACATACCAACATAATTTATTAACAATTAAATAAAATGAACAAAGAAGAATTTATAATAGACGAAAAAACATATGAAAATCACGAAGGATTAAAAATAAAAATAGTATATTCTAATTTAGGTAGAAGGTATAAGAAAATAGGTGAACATTTATATTTAATGTTAGAAAAAGAAGAATTAAAATTAGAAGATAAATTGACAGCTATGGTGAGAATAAAAAAAGAAAACGAAGAAATAGATAGAAAAAAAGAAATAGAAAAAATAAAACAACAAACTACAGAAGAAATACGAAAAATAGAATAAACTAAAAATAGTAGGATTGTTGAATTAGAAAAAGAACTACAAATGCAAAAAGATTTGTATGGAAAAAGACAGAAAGAAAAAGAAGAAAAAGATAAGGAACAAAAATTATTAAATGAGATAAATCAATTTAAAGAAAAATTAGAAATAAAAAATAAAGAAATAGAAACCAAGGAATTAAAAATTAATATAATAGAGGTTGAAGAAACAAATAATTATGATTCGGAAGATAGTGAAACATATACAGAAATCTTAACAAATATAAAAAATTTAGAAATCAATGAAAAACAAGAAGTAATTAATGAAGAAAACTTAGAAAATATAACCACGGAAATAAACACTCTTGATAAAAAAAGAAGATGAAAATATAATACCTAGAACATCAGAAATAAGAAAACCTACATATTATGAGAATAAGTTTAAAAGATATAATCTAAAGAATGAATATGACAAATGGACACCAAAATAAATAGTTAATAAAAATTATAACTTTTTAGACTTAGATTGTGTAATAAATACAGAAAAAACAATACAATTATGGATAGGATATATGACAAAATAATTATTAGATAATAATATAAATATAACAGATGCACCAGAATATATAGAAAGAACACTAATAGGAACAGGGAAATTATGGTTTTTAAATCTAACTGAAAATAGTAAAAGGGTATTAAGAACTGACAAACCTACAGAAGGAACATCATCAACAACTACAACTAAATTAACACCTATAGAATTATTAAAAAAATATGAAACAGCTATAAAAGACGAATTTAGTAGCATGACAACAACAAAAGAAGAACAAAATGAAGAGAAAGATACAAATAGAAATTTAATGTTAAAATTGGCAATATGTAATATGTGCTACATAAATGAATATACTTGCACATTTAAAGAATATTATTATAAAGGAGCATATAATACAGAAGAAAGTAAAGAAATAAGAAAATTATATTTTAGTAAATGACCTGAACCATTTAGTTCAAAAATAATAAAAAGTTTGGATGAAGCAAAAATAGTAGATACTCTAGGAGCAAGAATAAAATTTTTACAACAATAGTATAGAAAACTATGTGAAAATTATAGAGAAGAAATAAAAATGGAAAAAACATTAATAAGAAATTTAGCATGTTGCAAAGATAAAATAACACCTCAATTTGGATGCGAAGAAAGATATTATAAGTAAAAAAAAAGACATAAGAAATATAAGAAATAAAAAAAATCAAAATATAAATATAAAAAACCAAGAAAAAGATATTATATAAAAAATTATAAACATAAAAGACCATATAGGAAAAAGAAATCTATAAAAGAATGTACTTGTTATAATTGCAAAAAATTAGGACATTTAGCTAGAGATTGTAAATTACCTAAAAACCCAATAAATAAATAAATATCAAAAATAAAAATAGAAAATACAGAATATATGCAGATAGATTATATAGATTACGAATTAGAAAGTGAGGACAGTATATATGAAATTTCAGAGAATGAAACAGATAATGAAATAGAAGATAATGAAATAGATAGTGAATTAGACGAATTAAATGACTGAAGAAGATATACAAATAAACCAAATAACTGAAGAAGATACAAAAATAATAACAAAAGAAGAATATTTAAATGACGAAGGAACAGACCACAAAATAATATTTGATAATAATATATTTGATGAAATAAAAGGAAAAGAGTTAGACGTAAGTGTAGAAAAAATATTTAAAATACCAATAATAAAAAATATATTTACTAGGAAAAAGGAAGAATATTATGTAGTAAGCCAAAAAGAACATATAATAGACTGCAAATATGCAAAAGGTAAAGCTAGTATACCACTAGTAACAAAAAGGATAATAAATAAAGAAATAAACGATATAAAAAGTAGAGACCCAATAAAATATGTACACCTTGGAGGTACAGATATATTGATAAAAACATGTTTTAGAGAAGGAATACATACACCAATAAAATTATATTTAGCAGATGATAGGATTATAAGACCTATAGAAAAAAGTATAATAACTGCAATAAAAGGAAATTTAATATACCAAAAGTTTAAATTTATAATAAGTGCAAATTATTCAGTAGCAATAACAGATAAAAATATAGATAAATCATTAGTATTATATTGGAAAATATCAGGAATAGAACTAACCCCAGGAAGTAAAATGTTTACAGCAAGATGTAAAAATCTATATGTATTAACTACAAAACACAAAATAACAGGAAAAAATAAAATTAATAAAATACAAATAGAAAGTCCTTTTGAACAATTCGTAAAAACAATTGATAATAATGATTATAGTTACAAAAATATAGACATAGAAGAAGATTTAGAAATAACAAATGATAGAATAAGTACAACAAAAATAATAGCTTATGAAAAAACAGAATCATCAAGTTCATAAAAAAGAACAAGTTATGAAACCAGTTCAATAGTTAATTTAAACCAATATTATATAACAGGAACAATAAATGAAAAGGAATATTTGATACTCTTAAATAAAGGACAAAAAGAAAATTATATAGAAAAATATCTAGTAAAAAATGAGGAAATAAAATCTGATAATAATATATACCCAGATCTATCAAGAAGCTTAATAAACACTAAAAATATGACAAAAAAAGAAATAACAATAGGAGTTAGAAAAATGAAAATAGAATTTGAAATAAAGGAAGAAATGCAAAAAACAGACATAATATTAGGAATTAAATGGCTAGAACAAGTAAAACCATACAATATAGAACATACACAATTATCTATAACATATAATAGAGAAAAATTATTCTTAAGAAGAGCTTTAACATAATATGAAAATATATGTATTAATGAAGATAGTAGTAGAAGGATATTACAGTAGATATTAAACGCCTATGATAAATACAAGAGCAGAAGCTAATTTATGTAGATATAATTGTTTACCAGAAAGTAAATGGGATAAATTAAAAACACCAATAATAGTTAAAGGATTTAATAACGAAGGAAGCTTAATTACTTATAAAGCTAAGAATGTAAAAACACAAGTATGAGATAAAATATTAACAATAGAAGAAATCTATAATTATGAGCTAACATCAAAAGATATACTTTTAGAAATGCCGTTTTTAGATAAATTATACCCACATATAATAACTAGAACAGATTGGTGGTTTACAACACCATGTAAACAGAAAGTAAGAGCAAAAAGAGTTACTAATAAAATAAGAAAGAAAACTGATTGGATAGAAGAAAGTGAAAAAGTTACACAAAAATTAGAAAATATAAAAAATACTGAAGATACAATAGAACTGGTAGTATTTTCAATAAATAAAAAGGAAATAACTATATTTTCAATAAATAAGATAGAAATAATTAAGAAAAAATTAGAACAATTATATAGTGAAGATCTATTAAAAGGATGGAAAAAACATAAAACCACTATAAAAATTGAATTAATAGATAAAAATAGCATAATAACCCAGAAACCATTAACATATAATTTTGATGATTTAAAAGAATTTAAAATGCATATAGAAGAATTATTAGAAAAACAATATATACAAAAAAGTAATAGTAAACATAATAGCTCAGCATTTATAGTAAATAAACATAGTGAACAAAAAAGAGGAAAAAGTAGGATGGTTATTGATTATAGAAATTTAAATGCAAAAACTATGACTTTTAATTATCCAATACCAAACAAGATATTAAAAATAATACAAATACAAGGATATAATTATTTTAGTAAATTTGATTGTAAATCAGGATTTTACCATTTAAAATTAGAAGAAGAATCTAAGGAATTAACCGCATTTACGGTACCACAAGGATTTTATGAATGAAATGTACTATCATTTGGATATAAAAATGCACCAGACAGATATCAACATTTTATAGATAGTTATTTTAAATAATTACCTAATTGTGTAGTATACATAGATGATATACTATTCTATACAAAAACTAAAGAAGAACATTTAAAATTATTAGAACAATTTATAGATATAATAGAAAAATCAGGAATAAGTTTAAGTGAGAAGAAAGAAGAAATTATGAAAAATCAGATAGAATTTTTAAGAATACAAATAGATAAAAGTGGAGTCAAAATGCAACAACATATAGTCCAAAAAATAATAAATTCAGAAGAAGAATTAGATACAAAAAAGAAATTACAATCATTTTTAGGATTAGTAAACCAAGTAAGAGAATATATTTCAAAATTAGCAGAAAACTTAAAACCATTACAGAAAAATTAAAAAAAGGATGTAGAATATAGATATAATGAAGAAGACAAAAAACAGGTACAGAAAATAAAATTACTTTGTAAAGAATTACCAAAATTATAATTTTCAGATGGAAATAAAAAATCTACATATATAGTAGAAGCTGATGCAAGTGAATATAGTTATGGAGGAGTACTCAAATATAGGTATGAAGAAGAAAAAATAGAACATCATTGTAGATATTATTCAGGAACGTTTAACGAAACAGAAATAAAATGGGAAATAAATAGAAAAGAATTGTGTTCTTTATATAAATGTTAATAGCATTTGAACCATATATCGTATATAACAAGTTTATTGTTAGAACAGATAATACACAGGTACGATGGTGGCTAACAAGAAAAATACAAAACTCAGTTACGACGAAGGAAATTCGGAGACTAGTATTAAATATACTGAATTTTACATTTACAATTGAAGTAATCAAAACTAACAAAAATATCATTGCAGATTACTTATCAAGACAAAGCTACTCAAACTGATTTACCAATGGAAGAGGCTGATGCCAAAGATACCCAGACTGATTTATTGCTCTAAATGTTTAAACAAATGGAGTTATTACAAGAACGAGTTATTACACTAACTACTGAAGTTACAAATGTAAAAGTGCAAGTCGAGCACTATAAAAAACAAGATACTGTGTAGGAAGAGCACATTAAAAAACTAGACCTAGAAGGTGACGATGAGAAACACCTTAAAACTTAAATTACTGACGAAACTTCAATTACAGCTGCAGGCACATCTAAAGGGAAAAATATAGTCACTCAAAATAGACCTGGAATACCAAAGAAAAAGAATTATAACCTCAGCCAAATATTTTCAAAACCATATACACCAAATATACAAAATTTAGAAGCATTTGCACCTCCCCAGATACATAGATATTCTGAATCACTTAGCCAAGAAAAACAGATATACAATTATTCTTTTCGTAAATACATTGACAACATACACACCTTACAAACCTTATTAAATACCAAACCTATTCAAAGTGAAGAGCTAGCCGCACAACAAAAAGGAAATATTACCCAGAAATGCCAAAATTATAATAAACTTATTGCCTTACCAGGTACAAGCCCAAATTTTATTAAATCATGTTACTATTATGGATTATTATCTACGGTTTACACAACCGATGGAGAAGAGTTAGCAGGAGTCCCAGAAATTCACAAAGAATTTATGACTTACAAGAGAATTACCAACGAACAAATATTCTATGTTCGATTTTATTTCGCACCAACAGAAATATTGTTTGACGAAATTAAACAGACTATTAATGTGGTCAAAATGGGTATGACCAGAGATTATATTATTCCGAAAGAAATATGTGAATAGACTGAGATACCAAAAACGCAGATACCAGCATTTTACCGCAACAAAAGAGTTATTGGAATAAGCAATATATTATCAGAGTTATTTAATAATTATTCAAATAAAAAGCCAGTTTGGATATATAATTCAAGGAGTCATGCATTGATTTATTCAACTTGCAAAGAAGTTAGAGACCATGACACGGAAGAACTTAGAAAATGGGGATTAACACTCCTCAAACCAGAAGAACAACCATTAACGAGATATATCAGTAAGAGAATTATTTCAGAAGAAGCTATGAATCAATTTTGTGAAAAAGTTGGCCAAAAATACAAAGACCACATATGCAGCAGATGTAGTGGCAAGCAAAACTTTATTTCAGATGTGATGCTACACTGGAAAGAAGATAGAAAAAAAACGGATACGACAAAAAAGATAGCTACGGAGCAAAATAATGGAGATAAAAGATAAGATATTAAATTGTGAAAGCGACATGTAACAAACTTTTACAATTTTCTTTACGTAAATTATTAGAAACTATTGTATAGTTTGATTATTAGTCTAAGCATTAATAGATTTTGTCTTTTGTATAGTAAAGTAGGTTAGGTAGAAGACTTTTTATAAAATGTTTTAGAAACGTGTAAAATTAAAGAAACTTTTTCATTATAAATAGAAGGCATCGGAGGCAGAAGAAAGGCAAGCCTTCATGCGTTGAAGCAAAAAATCTCTCTTGTCCACAACAAATATTTTACTTATTTATTTAAAAACAGGTATATTTCAATGGAAAAATCTATGGAGGAACAAAACTTAGGATTATCAAACTTACCAGAACAGATATATTTATTCAGTATTATGAATAGCTAAATTCATAATTCCGAACAATCATGATATGATAAAATAAGTTCCATGTTAGTTACTTTATAATAGAATTATTCGAAGAATAGCATGTTAAGAAGTTTATTAGCAAAGTGGAAATGGAGAAAAATCCCTAAGAACTATGCCATCCTAAAGGTGAAACCAATAAGGCAAGAAGCCGTGGTGGGGAGTAGCCAGAGTAGAGGCGCTGTTTAAGGGAAAAGTATCTGGATTACCATGCTAATAGTGACCGACGAACATGTTATTTAAGAATAATCTAGTATATAGTAATCTAATATGATCATATTTTGTTATGTGTATGATTGAAGGGAATATTTTGAAAATAATAATTTTTGAAAAATGAATAATTATTTATCTGACGAAATGGTAGATAAATTTAAAATACTTATTTTATATGCACTTAAGCATATAGAAATAGTAGATATAAGAAAAATCATATTAGAAAAAGCATTTGGTAAATATTATATGACTAGAGTAAATTACATACCACAAATACCTAATTACACTTACAAACACCTATATACCAAACCTACATGTCAACCATGATAAATTGCGTATATTTAGAATTTTGGGAAAAAGATATGAGAAACATACAGTTAGTAGAAAAACAGATGGAAACAAATTTAGACAAATACATGGAAACTAAAGATATAAAATATATAGAATTCCTTAATGAAAATATGCAAGAACTACTTAGACTAAAACAAACAACTGAAAAATATTATGAAAAAGTATTTAATCAAGCTTAAATGACAGATGATATTAAAATACTTGTTTTATATATACTTAGAGATATAGAAATCATAGACATAAAGAAAATAATATGGAAAAAATTACAAGATTATGAAGAGGAAGAATTATTAAACAGTATAGAAAACTTACGTATATATTATGAACATCAATATTATTTAGATTCAGATGTATATTATACAGACTAAAAATGTCAGAATATATTAAGAAAATTAGAGAAAACCAAGAAGACCTACATAAAGAAATTAATTATAGAAAACAAATTAGAGAAATAATTGAAAATCTAATAGAAAAATTAAAATGGATAAACGAAACCTTGAAAAATTTAGAAAAAAACAAAGATAAAAGTTTAGATGGTTTAAAAAATTCATTAAGAAGAGAACAAGAAAAAATAGTTAGTAGTATTAATAACCTCAAACAAGATATTAAATATAGTACAAATAGAATAAATTATTATACATTTACTTTAGAAGAATAAAATGATAAACTACAAATATCTAAAATATTGGGAACAAGAAATGGAAGAAATAAGATTAACAGAAAACCTTATAAAAACGAATTTAATTGAATCTTTTAAAACAAAAGATATAGAATATTTAGAATATCTTAAAAATAATATAGAAAACTTACAAAAACTAAGAGAAAAAGCTAAAGAATATTATAGCAAAGCATTTAATCAACTACCATTTAATTACCCTCCAAAATATGAATATCAGTAAAATTAAAAATGTTAATAAGATATACGGAAATAAAAGATACAAGAACGAAGAAAAATAGTTAATAAAAATTATTACAAAGCATTTAATAATTACATAAATTAATGGATACATCTTACGAAAAGAATAAATCATTAAAAGAAATCGAAAATAAACTATATAGTTTATACCTAGAATACAAAAGATTACATAATATTAACGAGGATCCCAGAATACTAGATAATTTAATTATGATAATATCTAATTTAGAATATGAACTAATAAAACATCTTAAGTCAAGAAGATAAAACTGAAAATTTATCCAATCAATAATATTTACAAAATACATTATTTAAAAATAATTACTTATTACCTAATAACTATTTATTATCTAGTAAAGTTACCGCGCCTAATCCGCACCCTCCTACAATAAGAAGTTTATTAGCAAAGTGGAAACGGAGAAAAATCCGGCATCGGA
The DNA here is from genome assembly GCA_030864215.1 of Capsicum pubescens. Classification (NCBI taxonomy): domain Eukaryota; kingdom Viridiplantae; phylum Streptophyta; class Magnoliopsida; order Solanales; family Solanaceae; genus Capsicum; species Capsicum pubescens. The sequence continues at coordinate 326,534,335 of CM061548.1, forward strand.
GGCAGAAGAGAAGTAAGCCTTCATTCGCTGAAGCAAAAAAATCTGGTTTTCTTATTTCTGATGTTCTAGGTATTATATTTTCATCTAAATTGCATGTTTTAGGAGACATGTATATTTAGATTCATATACAATGTCTTTAAAACACACACAAGCAGAACAAAATATTTGCAAAGTAAACTAACAATTAAAAGGTTATAAACTTACTTAAATATACTTACATATATAAACAACAATATAGTTAGTAATAATATTCAGAACTATCTGGTCTTACACAGAACACAATATCGCTTTGTTTTAAACATGATGCACCAAACATCCTTTCCTTTGTCATTTTTCTAGAATTGACGAACCATGTTATATTCAATCTCATCCATCTGTCAAGTTTGATTAAATAAAAAAAATAGTAGTTTAGAAAAATAAATTAAAAAATAATCTATTAAGTGTAAGATATGAGTTGACAAAGCTTTCTTACACTTACATCTATTCTTTGTTTGTTGCGAGATCTCAATGAATTATCCTTCAGAGATGTATTCCAGATTCTGATTCTTCCATAATTAAAGCAGTAAATATAGTATACAAACCTCCAAAATGACAATGAATATCCGATTAAATTTCGAAAACCTTCTTTATATACTACATTTGTAGCTTTGTCAGTTATCTTCCCATCATCATCATAAATCAGTATTTATAATCCCTTTCTACTTGTTACCCTGGAAAGTGCTACATACAGTTGTCCGCGTGTAAATACTTGTTTCTTTAAAAATAATCCCACGTGAGACAGAGACTGTCATTGACTCTTATTGATTTTCAAAGAAAAATATACAGTAATTGGAAATTGTCTTCTTTGAAACTTTTAAATGGGATTATAGCATCAGATGGTGTTAATGTCATTCTTGGAATAAACACTCTTTGTCCAGTCATATGTCCAAATAAGACCTTTTCTTCAATAACTTGATTTCCAAGTCTAGTTACAATCAACCTTGTTCCATTACATAATCCCACTGTCTGATCAATATTTCTTAATAACATCACCAGAATCCCGACCTTTAAAGTGATAGCATGATTTGGAACACCAGAACATTTAATAGAATTTAAAAATTCTAGTGTGTGTACATGTTCCAAAGCTGAATAAGTTTGGTCAGAGCCACAAATTTTATCAAAACTCAAATATGATTTCTCAAAATTTTGATTCAGAAAAATCATATATTGATTGATTGATTCCACCATATCAAGAGTATGAGCAAGAATGGCTCTTTTTTGTAGGTATCCTATATCATTGCAGCAATAGATGAAATCTGGATACATACTTTCGATAATAACAGCTATTGGATCAATAAACTCATTTATTAGAAGATCCTTAGGTATAGTAACTTTTTCAATGCCATCAACAGAACTTCCAATCCTACCATCACCAATAGCCAAAATCTAATTAGAAAAATCTCTCAACTCATCCAAATCTGAACCTATTTCAGTACCTTGTAATCTCATATTCTTTGTTAGTTGCAACAGTTGACAATGAGACCATAAATATGAAGAATTGAGAGTTGCATTAATAATATCTTGCCTAGTACCTCTTGGGATGATAGGTAATATTTGTTCGAAGTCACCACCAAAAACAATTGTTTTACCTCCAAAAGGTCTTTGTGAATTGGATGAATCTTTGAAACTAAGAATATCTCTTAGACTTTTATCAAGAGCTTCAAAACAATATCTATGCATCATTGGTGGTTCATCTCAGATAATCAACTTTTTCAGGATAATTAAATTTGCTAAAGGAGTACCTTGCTTTATATTACATGTCGAATCTTTTGTTACATTTAGTGGAATTACAAATCCTGAGTGAGTTGTTCCTCCACCTGATAGCAAAAGAGATGCAATTCCGCTACAAACAACTTTTAACACAATATCTCCTTTAGATCTTATGGAAGTAGACAAAGTATTCTAAATAAAAGTTTTACTTGTTCCTCCAAAACTATATAAAAAGAAAAATTCACCCTTGTTTTTATTCACAACTGTTTTTATCTTTTCATACACCATCTTCTACTTATTTGTCAAATTCTCAATCAATTGTTGATGTTCCACTGCTAAAATGCATCTGTTGTAACGTATTTCATCACAGATTAATTTATTATTACTGTCAACCTCTTCCTCGTTATAAACAGGCATCGACATTGTTGGAAAATTAAGAAAACTTCTTCCACAGCCTTTTAAAAATGCTCTATTTTTTGCAAGTAAAGATTTTCTAGATCATCATCTGTTAGGTTAGCTTTTGAAAATGCACAACATAAACAAGTAATTACATTAAATTTGAAAATTATGTATTGAAAATAGTTAATGAAATATATGATCATGAAAATTTTCATTAGATAACGAATAAGTGTATTTTATCATCTACTTTCAAATTTTTGTGAATGAAATAAAATATATTATTTGTATATTAGTATTTAATAAAACTGAAATTTTTATTTGAGTACCTGGGTTATCTAAAACTCTTCTTTCTTCATGAAGGATATCCTCAGATAGTAAATGCCCTGTTGATTGCAAAACAACCTCTGGACGTGACATTGAATTTGATAAAAGTAGCATAGAAAATAATTACCTTAGATATGATGGCATTCCCCAGTTACTTTCTTCCACTATATCATCCACATACTCTCTGTCATCGTCCAATAAACCTAGGGCATGACATACATCCCTAAAAGTATTATGATCCCAACCATTGATTTTTCTAAGATCCTCATAGGATCTTGGACCTTTAATAATATTCAATAATAATCTAAGGTAATATTTCTTTCTAGATCCCGGAGGAACAAAGAAAATTCTGCCAATAGAAAATGTAGAAGTTTGTCATTTTTTTCATTTCTTCGATTATTGTTTCCACACAAATTTTAGAGTAAATTCTGCATATGTTAGCTCTCTTACTTCAGGAAATTCCTTATTTGATTTAAACCACTTTAAAAACATTGATTCCTTTATAGTAGGTCTATTAACTACTGCATCAATAGGATCATCATCTGAAAATATGACATTTTGATTGTCTTCAAGATAAAAGGATAATCTTTCTACAGATGGTTCTCTGTGATGGATTTGGAATTTAAAAATTCTCCAAGCATCTTCACATGGTGATATGTATAGACAATCACAATACATATTTATTTCATCAATAACTCTTGAGTCATTAGTATTTCCACTTTGAGAAAAAACAGCAGTTACACGATCATGTCCTTTATTAACATACTTAAATAAGTATTTAATGGACCTTGATTGGTTACACCATTCCATATTAATATTCACACCATATTTCAATAATAAGAATCTATTGTGTGGCAAAACATACCTATCATCTAAATCAATACCTGCTCTCTTTGTAGATCCGCCATCACCCCTTCTTCTATAGATTGGTTACCCTTCATCATCAATTGTGGTTGAATCCACAATTTTTTTAGGAAGTGTTGTACATTTGCCATTTTGCATGCAAGGAGCAGATTTTCTTGCAGTACCACATGGTCCATGAATTATAAAATTTGTAACAGCCGCATAATATTGAGGAACAACTAAATTGTCAGATAATTTAGCTGAAATAATGTCATCAATATCAGCGGTATTTGGACATTTATTATGGATAAAAATAGGATATGTGAATGAGGCAACCCACACTTTTGAAATTCAATGGAATAAATCACTGTATAAAAAGATATATTACTAATGTTTGTTTTTCCAATTGATAATTATAATAGTAGCTTACTCATAATTAAAAAGGTAATGTTAAATTTTTATATAACATAAATTATACCTGCTTTTACTTCTCCAAAAATTTTATTGTCTCGCAAATCCTTTAGCAATTGATCTAATTTGATTTTAAAAATCCTTGTTAAAATGTCCGAACGATCTTTCGGAGACAATCCCCTACACTTTACAAATCTAGTAACCTCTGGCCATTTTGGATTGCATGTAAATATGATGAAAAGATCAGGGTATCCATCCTATTTGCAGATTGACATGGCATCCTGATAATTTTGCAACATGTACCGTACCCCTCTAGTGAATGATGAAGAAATTATAACTCTCTGTCCTAGAGAAGAAGGTCCTATATCTCTTCTTAAAACTTCTTCTAACCCTTAATAAAAGCGTGGTCTCAATTTTTTTTGATGAAGCCTAATAAATTTCAGTCTAAAAGATTCCATCATTGTATAACCATAAATCAAGAATTGCTGAAATAATCTTTTAGATGACACAATAGTTGGATCTTCATGCTTCCTTTATTGAATTTTGTATGAGAACTATTCACGACAGCTAACACATTTTCTTCCACCAGTTGATTCATCCTTAACATTTAAAGGTATATCTTCTTGTAATGACACAAATCTGGTACCCGGAATGCTACACGGTGCTCATGACCCCGAAGGACCACAAGCTAACCCATGACTGATATCTGTAACTGTGCACTGAATAATATATTGTAAATATGCGGAATATAAGCTGTAATGCCATATGGTTCAAAACTGAACTAATACTGAATATAATACAATATCTGTAGTGGGGTATGATAATACCCAAAACTGAGATAAACTATCTGAAACATGCTGTAGCCTAAAAGCCTCTAAACTGTCTGAAAACTGTGGAGTTACTGGGACATATCCCCAACTAACTCCGAACTACTGAAATAATAAAGTAATAAATTAATCATTCTATCCTCGAATGATGAGGACTCACTGCTAGTCTGGCTGTTGAACGTCTGATCTACTAAGGATGCTCGAGAGCACATGCTTCTAAACCTACGGTATAAAACACCATAGCACAAATGCGTCAGTACGTTGAATGTACTGGTATGTAGGTGAGGTAGGCTAAATACAAGGGTTCATATGCATGAACAATAATAACTGACTGTATAACATGAACATAAGAATACATGCATAAATACGTAACTATAACTGAGATTGTGATAATGCTGACTCATGAATTCTGATAACGTGGATTTACAGATATCTGAGTACTGATACTGGGATACTGAATGACTGAGTCTACTGAATACGGAGGAACTAATGTCATATTACTAATAAAGGAAATACTATTTCTGATAGTTTTGATTATGAAGAACTGGTCTGATTGACTGTATCTGACAGTCCTGAAACTGAATACTGATACCATGGGTTTCGTATAATTAAAATACTATTAACTGAGTTCGTTATAACATGATTACTGAGTCTGAATACTGATAACATGAGTGACTGTATCTGACAGTCCTGATGCTGATAGAACTAGCTGGGTTATGCATTGTACTGATTTGATTGTATCGAAAAGTCCTGGATTTTTGTAGAACTGAACTGAGTTTTATTACTGAAACTGGATTTGAAACTGAAACTGTGGGAGGTAATCATCTAACTGATATGCCTCAAAACTGAACTGGTGGGGTCCAACCTATAACTCCAGCTGGAAGGCTGTCAGTACCGTGCCACGGGTAAAGACAAGCTGTGAGTATACCCTCTCTGACAGGGAGCTCTTCCGTCAACCCCTCCTAGTAAGAAACTTAAATGAGATGTATAAATCCCTAAAATTGTAGGGGTACATCTCAACCTTCGCTAGCTACGTAGTTCTAAAATGTAGGGATTGCTACTAAGGATCACACCCTCTACTGGCTGACAGTGTGTGTCCTTATCCCTGGGTTTACTTGGTGATGAATCCTACTCTCAACTGAATAGACACTGAACTGATTTTACTGAACTGAACTATTACTAATCATATTGTATAACTAATTTGAACTGAGTTCACTAAGTTTCGTTGATTGACGGAATACTACTGAGATCTGAGGACTGACGGAGAGTACTGAAGTTAATGAGGTTTCTGGAAATACTGAGGTTACCGAGATTACTTAGTACTAATGTTACTGAGACCACTGAGGTCACTGAGATTACTGAGTAGGACTAGACTGATAATGAATTTACTGAGTTTTCCTGAGTCATGAGACTGACTGAATTCTAAGGATCATGGCTTGACTGAGAGTATCGTGAAAACATGACACTGGCTCTAGGCACACAACTAAATTATCGGGTACAAGTACCTCCAGTACTCGATAGCATGAAACTAACAGGACATGACACTTCTTGAACACATGACCAATATCAACAATTCATAATACATTAATTTGGGGATTTCATGAAGCACATGGTTATCATAGTCTTGTACATGAATGGAATTGCATATAAACATGTCATAATTTCATCAACCTAATATCATGGACATTCCATCAACCATTCATAATGCACACAATATCATGAAAGCCATTCTTAGTCATAGGGTAAAGCATACACTTATCACTTGGGTCACAATTAAGCTATAACAAATAATTTCTATTCTCTTAGGCATTTTATCAAACACCTAGGATGCATGACTTAGGACATAGGAATGACCATCAAATTAATACAACAAAACTCCATATTTCAACTCAATTTCACATGTTTCAGACCACATACTAGCATAGGTTCATGAACAACACATAAAGATTCCATCTTGGGAATCATACAACCATAATCACAGGAACATAATCAACCCACAATAAAATATTCATAATAAAAGATTTAAAACTTGATTCTTGGGCTTCATGGATGAAAGGAATCCATGAATAAACACTGTGCTTACCTTAGTTCTTGATTCTACGAAGATTGACGGAGAGATTCTTGAATTTGAGTCTTGGATTTGAATCCCTAATTGAAAACCCTAGCTTGTTTTTGAGAGAAACAATAAATTTTGGGTGAATTATGGATGAATCATGTGTTATTGGGTATATATAGGGGTGATAAATTGACCTTTTTAACCTTTGGACGCATATTGTAATTTTGTGAAAATTTCCTGACCTGCACCCCTGGCGCGACGCGTGTCACTAGAATTTGACTACTCTAAATTTGAGCCTTGGCACGAAGCGTCATAATCGTGGAGGCTCACTGAATTTTGACAATTGCCATTTTGGCTAGCTCCGCGACGCGTTGATGGCTCAAATGGCACACTGTCTTACTAAAATGGCTCTAACTCTTCGCCCGGGTGTCGGAATTGGGCGAATTTGGTACTGATGGAAAGCTTATTCAATTTTCCACATAATAAAAAGTGAAAATATTGAAAATACCACATGTATAAAAGTGAATTCATCTTTAAAAAAAGTCTTTAATATTTCTGGAATGATTTTAAACTAGGTAGAAGTATGGGGTATTACACTTCTCTATATCCATCTTTATCATATGGTAAAAGTAAAGGATATTGCAGTCCTAAATATGAGGCATTCAATTCATTTATCCTCTTAAGTTGTCCAGATTGACTTTCAATAATAATATCTCTGTCTGACATTGTTGGTTCAAAATCACCAACAACCAAAGCAACCACCTCTGAAACTGATGGTAAGTTATATTTTTTTTATCAGAACCTCTTTTTCCTATCAATATATGAAGAAAATTTGAATTTTGATCTACTTGAAAGCTATCTCTTACCATTCTAATACTTTTTGCTAATACATTGTGTTCATCTAGCATTTGCTTTAGAGAATTCACAATTTCAGCATTTATTTAATTGTTACTTTCACCATGACTGCAAGAATAAAATATAAAAATAAACTTAATTTGTGATCATATTTGATAAGTTTAATTAAAATTAAAATAATTTTAATGATCAATAATATAAATACTCACTTGATAGCCTGAATTCTATTGTCCACCTTATTTTCTGTATCATAAATATACAATTGTGCGAATCTTGAAGATGATTCCTCTGTAGGCAATAAGCTTCCAATTTTATGATAATTTTGCCCAAATAATCGGAATGTTCTTGGTCCCTTTTATTGGTTGACAGATGCATCAACTTTTCCACCCATTGATGTAAAAGAAAACATGAAATTATATGTTCTAATATTCTCTCTGAAATGATTACTTTTTTTCCTGCATGAAATCAGAGTTTGTTAGACTTTTTCTATATTCATATAATTTTTTTTCATTTGATTTATAAATGAATACATTTACCTGATCCAAGCAACTTCTTTAAAATAAAAGGAGGTTTTTTAGGATTTGGCAGCTTGATTTTTTCGCTAGTACAACACAAAGTGAATACTATTTTTTTTTTTATATTTCTTATCAATTCTTTCTTCATACCAGAAGTATGCCCCACTGTATTCACATTCACAAGTAGGATCTCCTATATTCCAGTAATCTAATACTGTCAAAGTAAAATAAGGATACAATTACTATACTTATTGTAAATAATACACTAATTATGTAATAATATAAATAAATGTAACAAACAACATACCTTGGTTGTTAGTTGTCCAACTTTCTATTTCATCCGCAAGTAAATAGATTTGGATATCTTAATACAGTTTAACAATATCAATTGTGTTTGGGTTTCTATCTACATACCTTCAAATATATCTTCGTCTACATTTTTATTAGGAGTTTGTTGGTTTGAGAGGACATGACCTTGATGCATAAATTTTAAAATTAATGAAGTTATTGTAGGAGTATGAATAATTATTTTTTAATGACATACCTGATATATCACCATATTGCATATTTAAATAATTTGAAAAATTATTCTCATCCACCAATAATCCTTTATCCTTAGATTGTTTTGTAGTTGTAGATGAACTGCTCTCAAAATCTGTCAATACACATGTTAATGTTAGCCATTGTTTGTAAAGAAAATATATTTTCAAACTTGAAATTGTATTAATCAGTGTTACAAAAGAGTGCTATCAGAAAACTACTAAATGAGAAATGTAAAATAAATGAAAAAAGGACAAAGGTTCATGCCATTGTTATTTGAAAAATATTTTCCTCGTTTATGATTTTTCATAAGCATATTCTATTTTTTCTTGCAATTTTTTTTGATCTTCTATAACAAAAGTGAATATAACTGTAATTTGTCTGAAAATATATTTAGTATTGAGAAAAGAAAAGCATTTGATAGTAATTTGTCTGAAAATATATTTAGTATTGAAAAAAGATAAGCAGTTGACTGTAGGCACTTTTTTTTTGCAGATTATTTATTTTGTTTTTATTTAGTATTTTATCTGAATATATATTTAGTATTTTGTTTTTTTTGCATACTGTAGGCAATAAGCTTCCAATATATAGTAGAAGGTTTCACTGCTCTCATGTTAAGATGTTTTATCTTTCAATAATATTGGACATTGTCTTTCTGTATCAACTATATGAGGAAGTGTTAGAAATACCTCTGAAAATAGGTGACCAGGTCAGTTTCCTTTTTTCTTCCTTTTTTGATGTTGTAAGTACAATCGATAATATTGGATATTGTCTTTCTTCATCAATTGTATGAGGAAATGTTAGAAATACCTTCATTGACATAGTTGGGCTCACTGTAGCTTTAGCTATTCTGATTGTCCTTATGATCAGGTAGTGGTAGCATTCAATCGATGCAGATTATCCTTAGACTTACCTCTACTGCTCCAGGAGTCTTAAGTTTGAGAATGTATGTGTAGATTCTTTACTGGGCATATTTATAACCCATAAAAATCTCCTCCATTTATAGCAGGGAACCCAAAAGTTGGCAAGACTGTAGATGAAGCTATAAAGATCTTCATTGGTGCTGTATGTTGATAACGCTCAATCTACAGCTCTCGTAGGAGTGTAAAGTGGTCGTTTGTCAAATATAGAACCCAACTAGGTTGGGTATCGATCCCATAGGGAATAGCTTGGTCAGCAAGTAAGCGAAGATTACTAGACTTTTAGTGAAAGTCTCGAAAAAGGGGGGAGTCTTGTTGTGCAAATAATGTAACCAAATAGTAGAAAAAAAAATGGAAATAGCAAAGTAAAAAGAAAGAATGTTTAGTAAGATGTAAACGATGAGAATTGAGAAGTTGGGGTTATGTCCACCTTATGAGTTGTACGTCTCTATTGGCTATGAGTTATGCGGAGTTCAGACATGCATGTGCTTATAGAGAATTGTATTCGATGGTAAATCCAAGCATCTTTTGACCTGAACAAGGACTATTTCACTTTAACTCTTTCGAGCTTAAAGCGTATCTAACGGTACAAATTCTCCAAGAGGTTAATCCAATTACGACACTAACTTTTTAATAGGGGATGAGACCCTATTACCTTGACATTATCTCTTTTCCAAAAATATAACCTTTCTTTCGAACAAGTTAATGCTATACTGGTGTATTCTATACGTTTGCAACCACAAAGAATTTAGATTAAGATGAAGAGAATAATGATATAAGCAATATACGTGTCACGAATTCACAAACTCATAGCAATAGATAGTATCTCATATGGCTTCCATAACCCCAACAGAGAAGTTTAGTTACCCATGAGTGCGAAGGAAATCACAATAGACATTGTTATTATACCACAATAAATATTTCGTGTAGAAAAGTGTGGTAGGCGTTAGGCGTGAATTCCTTGCAAAGTAACATTTCTCTTGTTGCGGAAATTAAGAATTGATTAGATGAATAGAAGAAGAAAAAAAAGTAGAATTAATAGAAAAGGTCTTGCGGAAGTAGAAAAAGAATTGAAAAGTAGAATTAGAATTGTAATTCGAAGTATTAAAATCTCTAGAAAAATAGGGTATTTATAATACCCATATCCTATTCCTACTAAGCTAATGAATTACTTAACCCATTCTACTAGGTTAAGGTATCATTATCCTAATCCTAATAAGTTACTGCTAGTCCCCAAAGTCTTCAGAATTGCTGTTTTTGCCCGGGACAGATTTTCCATGCGCCACTTTTGGTCCTTGGCGTCCAAGATTTGGTTTCCTTCTTTTGTGAAGCTTTCTTTGGCGTCAAGTTATCCATAAAATGCTGAATTCTGCATCATTTATACCTGAAAACTTGCTAATCATGTTCGTTAGCTCACTTATAGGAAAAAGGACTAAAAGTGCATGAATTATATAATTTGTCCTCAAAACATGGCTAAAATATGGGTAAAATATAGCACTATAGGCGTGTAAATTCGCCTATCATCAACACCCCACACTTGAAGCTTTGTTCATTCTCGAACAAAATATCATGTCTCTCTTAACATTTACTTAGGGTTTCACAGCAACAACACAAAATATTCGTCAAGACAAGCATAACAATTAACAACAAAGAGTAGTTTTCTGATCATTAGTAGAAACAATTCAGCCTCCAACATAGACTCGTGATGGTGGTCAACTCATATTCAAAAGTCAAGGCACAAAGAATCATACACGACCACCCAAAGCTCATCAACCATGTGTGTCTCACAATGTATTACCCATAATCACTCACAAGTATAGCATATTTTTCAAACATGGGTATAAAAATATCTTTGCTCACACTCTCACAAAGAATTCATATGTTGTAACTGATGACCATAGGCTTTCCCTTAGTGTAATGCTCCACTAAATGTCAGAATGCTAAGCTTAGGATCAAATAGGTCTTTTGCTCGTTGTATTGTAGGCTAAGGGACGGGTAGGACTATTTTGGCCAGAAATAGTGACTATGTTCCTAAGCGCTTTAATACATCACATTATGCCATTAACACTTTCTTTTAATCAACCCTGCTACCTTTCTTTCATCTATCACCCCTTTTCACCTAATTTTGCCATTCAAGCATAATTATCTTTTTATTTAATCATAAACACAATTTATCTTTTTGTTTTTCTATTTCTTTTTCTTTTCTCTTTTTTTTTATATAACATACCTCCATCTTAACCACTCTTTTTCATAACAAATTCAAGTACCAATACACTCTAAGGCATCACTCTCACCTAATTTCCTCTTATTTTGTCACATGACTTCACAACTTAAAGCACTTAGGAATTTGGATCAAATTATGGTCTTGAAAAAAATGGATTAGGCTTACATATGAGGCTGTCAAAGAAAATGGCTTAAAGGCTCAAAGGTGTTGACTAGGATAATGTCCACGGGTAGGTAAAATGAAGGTAAACAAGTATTGGTTGCCAAAGAAATGCCTAAAGCATCTCCTAAACTCACACTCTTTATTTCGCTTTACACACACACCAGGCAAGTTCTAGCATCAGTCACAAGCACAGAATATACTATCATCTCACACACACAAGGCACATGGTTAAATTTATTGGGAGCAATATAGACTCTTGACCCAAAAGATGAATGAATTAAACCACATAATTGTCACACAGTGAGTCACACTTAGAGCCTAAGTGTCTCAATAGTAATGATTCTAGCACAAACTCTTGTCATAACACCATGCCGCCTATCAGAACAATTTCATGCATCAAAATAAAAAAAAATCTACGACTACTAACTAAATCAAACAACCAAACATAACATAAATAAATGCAAATGCAGATAAAGAAGTATAGCATGCAAATACCAGCACCCCATACTTAGACGGGACACACTGTCCTCAGTGAAAAATAAATAAGAAGAACCTGATTAGTCGGACTCATCCTCTATGTCTGGGGTCATACCCCCTGCATCAGAATCGTCATCAGAGTCGTCGTCATCAGAGTTCTCTTCCACGTCGGAGTCTGGCATTCGTCGATCATCATCGGTTGGCATGTCGTCATCAAGAGGCTCCTCAAAATATACACCTACTCCACACATCGCCCTCGCATGCTCATTCATTGGGTAGTCATAATCCAACTGTTGGAGCTCTGCAGCAGTTGGAACACGACCCCCGCTCATCATGGTAAACTTCATCATGCCATATAAATGGCGGGAGAAGCTTTCATCGCGAGCATGCCTTTCTGAAGTGGTAAGGTTGACTCCATGAGTGGTTTCAGCATCTTTAACCTTCGTGAGGTCAACCTTCTTTGTGTTGTGTGGGAGTTTGTGATCAGCCGGTTCCTCTTCGATGTCTTCTTTCCTTAGTATTGCAGTCAACAGGTTGCCAAAACTGAAGTGGGACCTCTTGTGTAGCCTAGCTTTCCGCATTGTTGAACGAATAATTGCCCCGATGTTGATAGGGACATTCATCATCAATGCGTATACCAAGCACACTCTATCTCTTGTTATCTTGGTGTACTGAGTCCCTGGAATTAGGCAAGAGTTGACTATGCGCAACCATATCCTTGCTTTCCTATTCAAAGGAGCATATGGGAAGGTGTTGTGTCGACCAGTGTCCTTGTGTCTACTCCAGTGTGCCATGGATCTTGTTCCACAGAGTGTGTGTCGAATAGATCTATATGGAGGTCTACTGTACAGCTCCTTGAATGGTGATGGATCGACTGAAGGCAAGCCAAGAAAGGAGTTGAAGAAATCTGCATTGAGTTGTAAAACTTGGCCCCGAATCTTGACCTCGCTTCCTGTGGTTTTCGGTGACCAGTTGGCATAGAATTCTCTTGTTAAATCGAGATTGCATTCTCCTATGTCTCGGAAGATGAAATCCAGATATAATGCCATGTTCTTGGCCAACATGCGCGGTTCTTTCTTTGCTAGGCTTTCCTTGTTTATCAAGTCCACATGAACATATTTTCTTTCTTTGTTGTTCCTGTACCATTCCTTTGCTTCCTCCTCAAGAACCCATTTTATTCCGAACATGCGGCGTGGTAATTTCATTGAGGATGATTCTCCTTGCTCTTTTCGGCCTCTTTTCTTGCCTTTTTGTGAAGTGGTAGCCTTATCTTTGCCTTGTCTTGCTTTGGGTGACATTGTACCTGAGACTAAAATAATGTTCATGTTAGCATCATCTCGATAGATACAATATATAAATGAGCAGTAGGGGCACCACCCCATACTTAGTTTGTTGGTACAGACTAGTGAAGTGCTATATTCCAACAATAAAATCAGAGCAGTCATACTTCTTGTAATCTTGGCAATACTTTCATGTTTGATATATCATGACTACTACATAGGGATTGAATCAAGGTATAGTATCTAAATAATCACAACCTCCTATGTCGGTAGGCAACTATAATTCTTATCCCGATGAACAAGTCATTCCAACATGTAAGTATTCAAGTGACAAGATTATGCAATTTTTGTGACCATATTAATTCTGCAAAAGTATGACATCAAAATCAAATACAAGTTGGGAACAAGTTAAGATCATTCTTACGTATACGTTCACTCACTTGGTTGTATCACAACAATTTAATCACTTTCAAATCACCAATACTACTTCAAGATTTAGCAATTCATAATTGGCGTAGTAGTGTAGTACTTACGGAATATAAATGAAGAACAAAGTAGCACTTACTTTATTGATGACTTTGGATGATGTTCTTGTGAAGAAGAAGAGCAAAAGAAAAATTTTGGAGTGGATTTGGGGACTATAGGCGGCGCTTATGCTAGGTTTCCAATGTGTTTTTGGTTCAAGACTAAGTCTAATATTTATAGGAGAAGGTTGGGTCAGGTTTTGAACCATTTAAAATTGGATTTGGAGACAAGAAATGACCATAGGCGACGCCTTTTGCTTTGTCTATGCTTGGCATAGGCGGCGCCCTTTGCATAGCATTGTTGAGCATAGGTGGCGCCTATGCCATGGCATTCTTGGGCATAGGCGGTGCCTTTCACTTAGCATATGAGATTCAGAGACAAAAGGCATTAGCATAGGCGGCGCCTATGCTATGGCATACTTGGGCATGGGCGGCGCTTATGCTATGGCACACTAGATTCCGAGACCTTAGGCCATAGTATAGGCCTTGCCTTGTTCGTGGCCTAGTTTTACCTAGGCCTAGCCTTGTTCGATGCCTATATTTTTATGAGCAATGCTCAATCCATATCCTTTTGCTTCTTCATTCCTAACTTACCACCTTTAACATGCAATACGTCCAAATCGAAATTTGAAACCAATCTCCTCGTTTTACACCTCTTGCACTTACATTTACTTAAAAACAATAAAAACGATTAGAACGATGGGTTGCCTCCCATCAAGCGCCTTAGTTTTGGTCGTGGCACGACTCTTATTTTTGGATTTTTATTTATCAAAAGCAAACACGTAATAGAACGAAAGAAAAATGAAAAATGATAAACGATGGGTTGCCTCCCATCTTGCGCTTGAATTATTGTCGCAACACGACATAGTTACCTCGAGTACTTAGACATCGTCGAGATAGATGATGGATCGTTTTCTGAATGGATTCAGACGATAATGAGGCTTACTTGTAGGCATGCAATCTTCTTCGAGATGACCCTTGTACATGCCTATCCCAGGAGGGATACCAATTATATCATCAATAGTCTAACCCATAGCTCTCATGTATCTCTTCATAGCAGAGATGAGAGCCTCTACGTGCTGTTTACTTAAATCATCCGCACTCACAGGAAGTATATTTATACTTTCCAAGAACACATACCTTAGATAATTGGGGAGCTCTTTCCATTCTAGCATTGGTGGCTCTTCAAGGGAAGTCTTCGCTGTTGGTGACGGTTGATTCTTAAGATCACGGTCCGGTTGCTTAGGAGTATGGGAATAGGACTCTATTTCTGTTAGAGCACCCATAAGTTCTTCATAATATTCATCGTCCTCATGCTCAACATTCAGTGGCGCAGCAGACAATGGCTCAACAGTAAGCTGTTTCTCTATAGATAATGCTTTCTTATCCTCATGATGAACATCAGCTACAGAGAACACATTCATATCGCTGGGCTGCTTCATTGCTTTGTATATATCAAAGAGGACCACTTCGTCATTCAACCGAAATAAAAGCTCATTAGCTCTCATGTCAATAAGAACACTTCCCGTTGCAAGGAAAGGACGTCCCAAGATTATGGGTACTTCAGAATCCACCTCGCAATCCAAAATCACAAAGTCTGCAGGAAAAATAAAGGTAGACACCTTCACCAACACATCATTCAAGATACCCACAGGTCGTTTTACCGACCTATCTGCCATCACGAGCCGCATATTGGTTGGTGTAGGGTCGCCCAACCCCAACTTTCTGTAGACGGATAGTGGCATCAAATTGATGCTAGCTCCCAAATCGCACAATGCCTTAGCAAAATTCATAGATCCAACCGTGCAAGGAATAGTGAAAACACCAGGGTCTGCCTTCTTCTGTACTAAGGACCTTGTGGCAATTGCACTGCAATGATGAATATTATCTGCCAGCTCATAGATTACTGCCCGCTTCTTTGTTAAAAGGTCCTTCATGAATTTAGCGTATCCGGGCATTTGTTCTGGTGCCTCCACCAACGGAACATTAATGGTCAGCTATTTTAACATTGCCATGAATTTACTGAACCTTGTATCATCTGCTTGCTTCTTCAATCTTTGAGGAAAAGGTGGTGGTGGATAGGGAAGTGTTCTCTCCACAGCTTTCTTCTCCTCTTGCTTCCGTATTTCGGTCTTTTCAAGCTTCAAATTACTAGGGGTGACGTCATGGACGTCATGGTCAGCTTCTATGGCGTCATCATCTTCCTTATGTTTGGCCACTTGCTTGCTTTGGGATGAATTTTCCAGCACCTTACCACTCCTGGTGGTAATAGCCATGCATGATCCGTCGTTTCTTGGATTTTGCACAGTGTCGCTAGGTAGAGTGCCAGCCTTTCTTTGATTGAGTGCTACTGAAAGTTGGCTCAATTGCTTCTCTATTTTCTTTATTGAAGTGGAATGTGAGTCAACCAATTGCTTCATTGAGGATAAATCATTTATTACCTTCGTTACTCCCGCGCTGGTTGCCTCCACTCCTTTCAACAGTTTAGCCATCATCTCTTCCATATTTCTAGAACCGGATGTAGTGGTGTCGCGTCTTCTTGGTAGGACGTACAAACCACTCTTGTCATTCTTGTTCTTCCAACTACCTTGGTCCTTGTTTCCATATTTATCATAATAGTTCCGACCTTGGTTTCCTTGGGTATTACCTCGGAAACCCCCCTGATTGTTTAAGTAGTTGGCTTCTTCTTCCGAATCAGATTCGTTTCTTCCTTTTGACGCAACAACTTTGACTTTTTCGGTCTTCCCTGATAATAGATGCTTTGTAAGAAGATCCACTTGTGTTTTCATGTGCACCATATCTTGATCACGTTCTTCTTCTCTTCTCCTTTGGTCTGCAGTCATGCCTATAAATAAAGTGGGGCTTGCTACCTCAGAATCCCTGGTATGCCAAGCTCTACTTTGCTTCGTCATCCTGTCTAGCATATTGCTTGCCTGACCAAAGGTGAGATCCATGAATGATCCTCCAGCTGCATTATCCACAACTGGTTTAGTTATTGAATTCAAGGCTCTGTAAAGTATCTCTATTAGGTGAACATTAGTCATGTGATGGTTTGGGTACCTCATTAGCTTCGTCTTGAACCTCTCCCATGTTTCATGAAGGGCTTCAGTTGGAAACTGACGAAAGTTGCTGATTTCATCTCTCATTTGTGCTCTTTTGGATGACGGAAAGAATCTTTCTAGAAAAACGTCTCTCAATTGCCTCCAATTTGTAATAGAATCAGGAGTCAGCCCATTCAACCATAGAGTTGCCTCCCCAGACAGAGACAATGGAAATAAGCGTAACCGAATTGCATTCTGACCAACTCCAGGATTTTCAACCGACTTGCATGTAGAAATAAAGTTGATGAGATGCATATTCGGATCATCGCCTGCTAGTCCACTAAATAATCCCTTGAGTTGGAATAACTGAATCATGGTGCTCGTGATGTTGAACTTGGCTCCGGGTGCCAATGGTGGAGGAATAATGGCTCCTGTGGCTCCGGCTCCATCAAGATCATCATCATCATCGTCGAAAGCTGGATGCATAGCTTGGCGTTCAGGCCTAAACCTAGCTTGACGATCTCTTCTGTTGGCAGGTGTTGTGATCTCAGCGGCATGCCTAGGGTTTAGTAGCTCTTCATCACCTAGATCTTCATCGTCAGGATTTGTAGCTCGCCAAGGGTTATCAATATTCTGTTGATGCACTTGAGCGGCGGCTAGCGCAGCTAGTCTCGCCTGTTCCTGTTGAGCAGCCATCCTTTCAATTGCGTGTTGTGCCTCCATTCTGCGAATACGTTATGGTTCAGGATTGATAGGTAATAACGGTTGACCAAAACTTCGGGTATGGGGTATGCACTGAATAAAAACCTGCAGTAAACAAAAACAAAAACTAAAAGTAAAAGTACGAGAATCTTTGACCAAAGGGTCTAGTAATTATTACGAACTTAATTGACACTTGTATTCCCCAGCAGTGGCGCCAATTTTTGATAACGCTCAATCTACAACTTTCGTAGGAGTGTAAAATGGTCGTTTGTCAAATATAGAACCCAACTGGGTTGGGTATCGATCCCACAGGGAATAGCTTGATCAGTAAGTAAGCGAAGATTACTAGACTTTTAGTGAAAGTCTCGAAAAAGGAAGGATTCTTGTTGTGCAAGTAATGTAACCAAATAGTAGAAAAAATAACGGAAATAACAAAGTAAAAAGAAAGAATGTTTAGTAAGATGTAAACGATGAGAATTGAGAAGTTGGTCTATGTCCACCTTATGAGTTGTACGTCTCTATTGGCTATGAGTTATGCGGAGTTCAGACATGCATGTGCTTATAGAGAATTGTATTCGATGGTAAATCCAAGCGTCTTTTGACCTGAACAAGGACTATTTCACTTTAACTCTTTCGAGCTTAAAGCGTATCTAACGGTACAAATTCTCCAAGAGGTTAATCCAGTTACGGCACTAACTTTTTAATAGGGGATGGGACCCTATTACCTTGACATTATCTCTTTTCCAGACATATAACCTTTCTTTCGAACAAGTTAATGCTATACTGGCGTATTCTATGCGTTTGCAACCACAAAGAATTTAGATTAAGATGAAGAGAATAATGATATAAGCAATATACGTGTCATGAATTCACAAACTCATAGCAATAGATAGTATCTCATATGGCTTCCATAACCCTAACAGAGAAGTTTAGTTACCCATGAGTGCGAAGAAAATCACAATAGACATTGTTATTATACCACAATAAATATTTCGTGTAGCAAAGTGTGGTAGGCGTTAGGCGTGAATTCCTTGCAAAGTAACGTTTCTCTTGTTGCAGAAATTAAGAATTGATTAGATGAATAGAAGAAGAATAAAAAGTAGAATTAATAGAAAAGGTCTTGCGGAAGTAGAATAAGAATTGAAAAGTAGAATTAGAATTGTAATTCGAAGTATTAAAATCTCTAGCAAAATAGGGTATTTATAATACCCATATCCTATTCCTACTAAGCTAATGAATTACTTAACCCATCCTACTAGGTTAAGGTATCATTATCCTAAGCCTAATAAGTTACTGCTAGTCCCCAAAGTCTTCATAATTGCTGTTTTTGCCTGGGACAGATTTTCCATGCGCCACTTTTGGTCCTTGGCGTCCAAGATTTGGTTTCCTCCTTTCGTGAAGCTTTCTTTGGCGTCAAGTTATCCATAAAATGCTGAATTCTGCATCATTTATACCTGAAAACTTTCTAATCATGTTCGTTAGCTCACTTACAGGAAAAAGGACTAAAAGTGCATGAATTATATAATTTGTCCTCAAAACATGGCTAAAATATGGGTAAAATATAGCACTATAGGCGTGTAAATTCGCCTATCATCATATGTGCAGTTTATATAATGAGCTATTGTTCTCTAATTCTTTGTAATCTCAAGTCAAAGATCTGTGGAAAATGTAGGTTACAATTGTGGTTGTGGCAGTGCCAAAAGGGATTCCTTTGGCAGTGACCCTAACGTAAATTTGATCCTTCAGTTCTTTCTTCTCTTTAGATTTCTTGGTTGTTAAACACAAACCTGAGTGTGGTTGTGAGGGGCATATGTATTCCTGGAGATCTCTAAGAGTTTGATTAGTTTGTCCTTATATTCTTCATCAACTTGGGTTACTATTTGTCTTTGCGTCAATATAATTCTTTGTTACACAACTGATATTTAAAGTAGTCTCTGTTCGTCTTGTAGGATTGCGTATTCTAAATATTTCATCTATTATACCATTTGATTTCGAGATTTTTTTCATTGAAAATGTGTTAACAAATTCTAAATTTCACTTAGTACTCTGCTATCAGTTGCTTGTTAGTGCTTTATAGATCCTCATAATTTTGTTCCATGGATTCGGGGTTTGCAGATGGTGCTGGTGTTAACAATAGGGTATTTTCTTATCAAAGATATGATATACAACAAGATGCCCGGTGGGTTGAGCAAATTATTTCATTCTCTTTGCTTTTGTTGATTGTTTCCATCCAGTAGCATTTGCAAGGTATTCATCTTCCCCTTTGTGGTAAGCAAGGGATTTTCTCTTGAAATTGTTTTTGACAATTTTCTATGCAAATTATTGGAATTTTAAGTACCCAATATGTCTGTGATATAGCTAAGATGGATCTCATGTTCACCTTGTTTCCTGCATAGAGCAATAACAATATACGCATCATATTCCCACAAAGTGGGGACTTCTTGCATCATACAAATTTTTGAAATGGTTTTTGAATGTTGATTTTCTTTAGTAATTTAATTCAAGAGGATTTCCATAATAGTCTACTTAAATGTGTCTATGTAATTGGTACTTCTTCTTTAAAATGGTTTATCGTCTATCTTGAATCTTACTTAAACCTTTTATGTAATGTACACGTGAAAGAGATATTGTCTTTCTATCCATACAACTATAAACAATATGCAGTAATTTCTTTGTTGGATCTTGCACAATAGCAACATGGAGGGCAGTTACTTGTTTCGGCAATAAATAAAGTATGTTAACACTGTTCAGATTGATTCTTACTTCACATTATTATAAAATTTATGAGATACCTTCATCTTAACAATTATTGCAACAGAAGCTTCTTTCAGTTTTGAGTGACTCTGGCAAAGGATCTTTAATAGTTGATAACATATCTATAGTGAGGAGATGTGGTGCTGAATTGTCCAAGCAATTCCAACATCTGATGATGAAGCTCTTTCAAAAGACACTAAGAGGTGAGTCAAAAGAATCTAATTTGTTAGATTGTTAAAAAATAGTCTGGTTAACAATCTGACAGCTCACTATACTTGCATTACTTGTCTTCATAGGTCAGGAATAAAAAAGTACAGTTTATCTGGACACAATTTGCAGAGCTTTATGCATATGTGAGAAAGCAAGCAGATGACTCTGAGAAGCTAAATAAAAAGTTGGTAGAAATGATAGCATTGCTGACTTGTGAGGAACAGTCTAATAGAAAAAAACATCAAATTTGATGTCACTCCGAAACTAAAGGATATCTTAAGCAGTATGAATCGCAGAATCAAGAGCATTTACTCCAATCTTTCTATAAATGCCATGCTTATTATTTGCATTGGTCATGGAGACACTGCAATTGTTTAAAGGTAACATCTTTTTAAGTTGGATTATTTATTTTAACGGAATAACAAATGCACAAACTCCTGGTCTTTTCACTGAATTAAATCTAAATGTAATGATAGTTATTTACTAGGTTTTAGGTGAAGTTTTAGATTTAGCCTAGATATTGCTGGCATTCTTGATCGATGCTCTTGTCTAAATCTTTGAACATCCCTTATATTTTTGGTAGATAAATGACATTTGTTGACAAAAAAATTGAGATTGATTCAAATATAGCAGTATACGTTATTGAAAGCAATCATGTGAAGGAGATTTCTATAAATAAATATGTTATCTCAAGGCAGTTGTGCTAATAGAAGTTTCAGAAAAGAATCTTCCTCCTAAGGATGTCTTGATTAAGCTTTGTTTGTCTATTTTTTAAAATAATGAGATAGACAACCATTAAGTTACTTCTCACTTTGGTGTTGAGTCATCTTACTTAATATTGAACTCATTCATGGCAGGTAAAAGAATGCATAGAAGCATTGTTGCGGTTTGCCAAGAAGACCAATATCCTTGGGTTTCTGGTGAGGGAGACTATTGAACACCAAGCTTTAACTTAAGACATCTGGTTGATGATATTTTTTTCTATAACTTAATTTAAGGTTGTTTGTCTTTTTTTTCACTCTAGGTGGCTTTATTAAATCACCCTCTCGTCCTCTCCTCCTTAGAAAAAAGTTAATTTAATTATATCAATATTTTTATATAGTATCTTTTTATGATGGAGGTAAAAATAATAAGAGGAGTTTCACCTTTATTGAGAGGTATTTTTTTGTAATAAAGTAGAAGGTTTCACTACTCTCATGTTAAGATGTTTTATCTTTCGATAATATTGGATATCGTCTTTCTGCATCACTTGTACGAGGAAGTGTAGAAATACCTCTGAAATTCCTGCATAGAACAATAACAATATACCCATTATATTCCCATAAAGTGGGGACTTCTAGCATCATACAGATTTTTGAAATGGTTTTTGAATGTTGATTAGTTTCAGTAACTCAATTCCAGAGGATTTCATAGTAGTCTACTTAAATGTAAGTGGTACTTCTTCTTTAAAATAGCTTATCCTCTATCTCGAATCTTACTTAATTCTTTCATCACAAAAGATATGTTGTTACTTCATTGCAAAATTGTTATTTTCATGAAAAGTTTATATTTAAACACCTACAAATGCAACATATAATTACCTCAAAAAGCTCATCACCTCCCTTATTTTGTGAACCTTCAAACAGAGATTCCTAATGACATACAGTAATGTCATTAAAATGGAATTTAATTTCTTTTTATAGAAATTGATATTTTATTTATACAAAGTAACACTTACAATGTATTTTAGTTAAGGATGATAGTATTTTTTGAAAAAAGCTTCATCATCAGCAAATTTTACAACTTTGTAGACTTCATCCTTCTTGATTATATTAGATTCCTTAACCATGACCTAAACATGAGGTTTTTTTTCAATAACATCATCCAATTAACTTAGATACGAACATTCATCATCATCAATTAAGCCCTCTTTTAACTCTTTTGCATTTTTTTCCATTAGTTGCATAGCCTCACAGTTTCAAAGTAATAGGGTTATAAGACCAGTTCCATCCATTACACAAACTTGTAGCCTATACTTGAAATTCATTCTTTATCACATTAACAAATTTAATTTTTTTTAGTGATAAAATTCATATAGGATAGTAATAACCTGTGACCAACTTTTGCTTTTGAATTGCATTTTGGAATAAAAGATGAGTTTTCATCTAGTTCAACCTTTATAATACACTTGTTTCAAGCCATGTATGACCATCCATGTTCAAGATCCAAACAAATTTTTTTTGCAGCAATTCAATAGCTAGATTCCCGTTTAATAGAAAAATAATGTTATAATATTTAAACACATTGTGTAAAATTAATAGGGAATGGAAAAACTTATTCAACTCACTTCTGTGCATAGAATCAAATCATTGATATATTTAAATGATACAATTCCTTTGGTTAACTCATCCATGGTAGAATAACATTGTTGAGAACTTGTCTGGCTTAGTCGCTCGTAATTAGAATCACATGCTGCATTTAATCTGAATGAAAATTAGTATAATATTATACATTAATATATATTCTAAATTTTAAAATTAAATTTAATTGATAAATTTTGTTAAAACAATAGATAGTTGTGACAAACCTAGATTTAAACGCAATAGATTGCGCCAGAGACTTATTTATCCATAGCTTTGTTTGATACCAACAACTACGATCAGAGTAAACATCTATTTATGGTAATAATATTTAGAATCTAAAATTTAAAATATTTTTTGAATAAATATGTTATGTATTATAGTTTGAAATAGTTATACCTCTAAATTTTTGAGCCTTCATAAATTTTAAGAACCACAATCAAAGGTTCATCTGTGGACACACTCAAATAAGGTTGAATTTGATACACAAGTTCATCCCATAAAGTTGTTGAAAGTCTATTCCTCCTGTAAGAATATAGATTTATTTAAATGGTTTGCATTTCTATTTTTCATTCTCCCATATATGTGTATTAAATGTTGCAGTTTTAACAGAAAGTAGTAAAAATATATATATTGCACAGTAGTTAAATCAATTGATAAGTAAAGCCTTATGTTTTGATTTGCAACCTGTAATCTTAAAAATAAAATAAGGCTTACTTATCATCTTCTAGGACAACATTTAGAAATACACTATTACTGTCTCCTTGATTGAATGTTTGAACTGCTTTACATGTCACAACCTGACCAACAACATCTATAAATATATATGGAATAGTAAAAATAAAAAACACAGTTATTGATAAATTTTATACTTACTTTGAAGAGAATCATTACCAAATAGTTCTATGTCAACTACAATAGGTGAATTGTCAGTTGGTCAAATGGATGCAAATTAAATATGTCCATATGAAATAAAAGCTTGGTAATTTTCTCAATAAAAGTCGATTTTATGAAAATCAACCTGTGCTTGTGCGTTGTAGTCTTAAATTTCTTGGAATTTGATGAAAGAACAAAGTTGTTCATACGATATAACCCAAGTTCCTCTATTTTGGTCTTGAAAAACTTAATATCATACTTGCCAATTGAAGCATGTATGCGATCACCCTAAGAATGCAATTACAACGTTAAAAATTAAAAGGAAGATTAATAATGTAAATAGTGTGAAAGTTGAAAATTAGTGGAAAGCAGTAAGTACCTTTGAATCCTGTAAAATCATATCAATTGAATATGATATCTCAGGTTTGAATTTATTCGACACTTGCCAAAGTTGAATAATTCTTACTCTCAAATTTTATTGCATCGAATTGCTTGTAATTTGTGAGATGCTATGAAAATGTAAAGCCATGTTTATGGTAGTGTTAAGCAGATTGCTTTGATTTTTTCAAGTATAGAATGAGTGAAGTTGGAGGACAGAGATAAAGTATGAACATATGGAATATATTAAGGATTATATAATACATAAGAATTAGAGTTGTAATTAAAGACAGAGTGTAGTGGATAGTTTCAAAACCAACTCCTTCAAACTATCCCTATTAAAAGGAAAAACACGTTCCTCTTTAAAACTAAACTGACGTAGTAGCATTTTTTTTTACTATTTAAAAATTTTAAATTTTAATAATTAAATTAAATAAAGAAGTCTTGTGTATATCTTGTTTTATTTTGGCATTTGTTGTTATTTAAATGTTTGTCCTAATTATTTGTTTTTTCCTTTTTGCAGTTAATGTCGTTTAAATTTCAGTTGTAATTAATATTTTAAATTTTAATATTTTGTAATAAATATTACTTTTTTTTCCATCTTTCATTATTTAATGTATTTTTTTGCAGTTATTTTTGTTTAAATTTGTATTGTAATTATTTAATTATTTGGTAGTTATTTTTATTTAAATTTCTATTGTATTTTTTTTTTAATTTTGTAATGGAAATTGATTTTTTGCATCTTTTGCTATTTAAGTTATGTATAGTGTTTAAATGGTGAGTTTCTGTGTGGAAGTAATAATTTTTTAAGTAATTATTAGTATGTTGTTTATTAAGAAAATATTATTTATCAAGATAAAATAATAAGTGGATGTTTATTATAAAAAGTTATTTGTGAGTGTACGTGTGTTTTATCCTTTTAAAAGTAAATTTCTATTGTAATGGGGAAGTTAAGTGTTTTAAAAAATAAGATTTTTAATTTAGTTTTTTAAAAAATTTTGTTGCTTTTATCTGGTGATGACACATGATATTTTTGCCTCTCTTATTAGATATAGAAAGATAATTTGGTGCTCGTGTCACATTGATATGCAGGGAGGTTTAAGTCCCATAGTACATTTTCTTACCCTCTAATTCATGTGGCCACACAAACTGGGGACCTACCAGTTGGGGGAGAGCTGGACCCATATAGCATATGGGTGACTTGTATGTTATGACAGTTAAGCTACACAATTCAAGCTAAAGTTTTAAAATGCATGTTAAGCCTTGTTCCCTATCTCGACATGTGATATATATATATATATACATGTATATATGTATGTATATGCATTTGATTATGTGCATTGGTTTTGAATAATTTTAAACTATTGATCATTGCATTATATTATTCTTATCCTCGAGTTACATGCTAGTGTTCACCTCACTGACCATCTCCAGATGCTATATCCCTATGCGATGCAGTCACCAAAGCTACTTCTACTTTTCCTGCACAGAGTTAGGTGGATCGGCTTGATTTGTAGGTTCATTGTGGTGAAGTGGTGAGCTTCCATAATTTGGAAGACTTAGACATTTCATCAGTTTTTATCATAGACTAGAGTTAAGAGTTTCATTATCATTAACATTATCATTTTTATTCTCATTGTCATCTATCACAGTTGGGGACATGTCCCAACCAAGACTAATTTTTAGTTCTTTTATTAGAAGGCTTTGTTGGATTACTATGGATATTGGTGATATTGGTTGATTGTTTGGAGGGTCATCGATAATCGGTTATTGTCTTGTTTTAAATTTCCTTAAGATAGTTGCATGCCATCTTGTTATATGTTTGAAATTTATTCGATCTTGGGGGATGTTGTGTTTTGTTTGGTTTGGTTAGGTGCAGGGGAAGTCTCCGATCCACGTGGGTCTTGATATACCCGTCATGGCCAGGACCTATTTGGGGTCATGAAAAAGATGGTATTAGAGCCTAGGTTTGGTGTTATTGGGTGTCCAACAAAGCCGTGTTAAGTAGAGTCTCGTTTATGGGTTTGTAGCATGCCATATTTATAAGGGAGAGGCTATGAGGCATTTAGGAATGTTTCCCTTTCTTGTTGTTCTATTTTTGAGCCATAGATTCTAAGGTCTTGAATCTCCTCTAATTCCCATATATTTTCTTTACAGATCATGCTTCCTAGAAGATCTGATCCTCGTGGAAATCCTTTTATCCCATCGGAGGATGATATGGATAGAGCTAATCCAACTCTAGAAGTTCAGACCTGGTATAGGGTCGCTGCATCTGATTTACCTGATGGAACTCCATCGATTCCCTCTATCCCTCCCTAGGCACCCCGGCTAGTGTGTATAATACTGAGGTTTGCTAGTCGATTTATTTTCTTACCTCATTAGTGTCCTCCCATACTGAGCGTGTTGATTTTGTTGCTCCATAATCTAAGGCCACTAAAGTTGTCCAATTTATGAGATTGAGTCCTCCTACTTTCACTGGTTCTAAAGTTAAGGAGGATCCTCAAAATTGTATTGATGAAATAGAAAAGATCATTTGTGTGATGCATGCTACTAATGCGGAGGGCGTAGAATTTGCTTCTTATCAGTTAAAGGATGTAGCATACCAGTAGCATGAAGAGTAAGAGCAGCTTAGGGGTGATGATGGTGAGTTAGCTTTGTGGGATGACTTCTCTAGTGCTTTTCTTAATCGCTTCTTTCCTCAGGAGTTGAGGGAGGTGAAGGCTAAGGAGTTCATGAATTTGAAGCAAAGTAGGATGTCAGTGAAAGAGTATGCCTTGAAGTTTCATCAGCTATCGCGTTATGCTCCAGAATTGGTGTCTAGTAGAGGGCTAGAATACGAAAGTTTTCCTCTAGGTTGTCCCGTGAACTAATCTTGGAGATAAAGGTTGCCTTGTTGAACAAGGATATAAACATCTCTAGACTTGTGGCTTATATGCAACAAGTGGAATAAGAAAAGAAGAAGCAAGATAAAATGAGTGAAAGTCAGAATAAGAAGTTTCACTGCTCGAATCAGGGTGGAGGTCAGCAGTAGAGTGGTAGAGATAGTGGAAAATGGTCTAAGAAGAAGTAGGAAATTTTTGTTTCCTACTCTACAGCTAGTGCTCCTTATTCAAATTCGTCGGCTGATCGTCATTCTTAGTATAATAGTGGGTTTAGCGCACTAGGAGCCCAACCTCAGAACAATGGGGCTCAGTTAGCTCTATCGTATCCTCTTTGTAGATTCCATGGTCAATTGCATCGTGGTGTTTTTGAAGAGGGGAGGAACAAGTACTTTAAATGTGGTCAGATTTGTTATACGCGGAGGGACTATCCTTCTAAGGTTGATTCTAGGGCAAATAAGATTCTTGTTACTACTTAATCAGCTCTTGTGCCAAAAGGTGCTACTTTTATTTTTGGCTCCAACACTGGTCAGAACTGTCTGTACACTCTTGCCACTCGGTAGGATTCTGAGGTGTCCCTCGATGTTGTTACTGGTATGCTTAAACTCTTCTCTCGTGATGTATATTGTCTACTTGATATCGGGTTTACTCTCTCTTAAGTGACCCTTTATATGGCTATCTATTTTGGCTTTAATCTTGAATATATTTCAGAACCCTTCTCTGTGTCCACCCAGGTGGGCGACTCTATTATGGCTAGAGGAGTCTATAGGGGTTGTGTGATGTCGGACTATAGTAGTGAGACCTAGGAAGATCTGATAAAGTTGGACATGTTAGACTTTGATATAATTTTTGGGATGGATTGGTTGCATTCGTGCAATGCATCTATTGATTGTTGGACCCGAAGGGTCAGTTTCTCCTTCCCTAATGAGCTAGTGATCGAATGGGAAGGTAGTTACCTAGTACCTAAGGAAAGGTTTATTTTGTACCTTAGAGCCTGGAAATTAGTTTCTAAAAGGTGCCTCTATCACTTAGTGCATGTTAAGGATTCAAGATCCGAAGGTCCTTTCTTGCATACTGTCCCTATGGTCTGTGAATTTCCTGAGGTATTCCCTAATGATCTTCCTGATATTCCTCCTAATAGAGAAATCAATTTTGGGATTAATATTTTTTTAGGCACTCGTCCTATTTATATCCCTCCTTACAGAATAGCTCTGGCTGAGTTGAAAGAACTCAAGGAGCAGTTGAAAGATCTTCTAGATAAGGGTTTTCTATGACTTAGTGTGTCTCCGTGGGATACTCCGATGCTCTTCGTGAATAAGAAGGATAGTTCCCTCCAAATGTGTGTTGATTACTGCCAATTGTATAAGGTGATCGTAAAGAATAAGTATCCGCTTTCAAGGATTGATGATCTGTTCGATTAGCTTCAGGGTGTTAAGTTTTTTTCTAATATTAACCTTCGGTTGGATTACCATTAGTTGAAGATTAGGGGGGTGGATTTCCATAAGGCTGCCTTCCGAGCTCGGTATGGTCATTTTGAGTTTTTTTTTAATGTCCTTTGGTTTGACCAATTCCCTGACAACATTTATGGATCTTATGAATTAGGTTTTCTGTCAGTTCATAGATTTGTTCGTGATTGTCTTTACTAATGATATTTTGGCATAATCTAAGAGCAAGGTGAATCATGTCGATCACCTCTTCCTAATGTTGCAAACCTTGAAAGAGTAGCGGTTGTATGCAAAATTTTCTAAGTGTGAGTTCTGGATAAATTCTGTGGCTTATCTGGGATATATTTTTCTAGTGATGGGATCATGGTGGATCCATAGAATGTTGTGGTGGTTAAGAAGTGGCCTAGACCCACGACTCCAACCAATATTCAGAGCTTCTTGTGTTTATCCAATTATTATAGAAGGTTTGTGGAGAGTTTCTCTTCTATTGCTTCCTCATTGACTAAGTTGACTTTGAAAACGGTGAAAATCTTGTGGTCTAATACTTGTGAGGGTAGTTTTGAGAAGCTAAAGAATAAGTTGACTTTGGCTCTGGTTTTGACTCTGCCTGAGGGAATAAAGGGTTTTGTTATCTATTGTGATGCATCCCGTGTGGGACATGCCTGTGTGTTGATGCAACATGGCAAGGTGGTTGCTTATGCCTCTAGATAATTAAAAGTTCATGAGAAGAATTATTCAACCCATGATTTGGAATTATTGTCCATGATGTTTGCATTAAAGATATGGTGAAATTATTTTTATGGGGTCCATGTTGATATTTATTCTGATCATAAGAGCCTACAATACGTGTTCACTTAGAAGGAGCTAAATCTCAATCAAAGGAGATGGCTTGAGTTGCTCAAGGACTATGCCATGAGTCTTCACTATCATCCAGGTAAAGCTAACGTGGTTGCTGATGCTCTTAGTAGGTTATCCATGCGAATCTTGTCCCATGTGGATAAGGAGAAGTGGGATTTGGTGAAGGATATTCACCATTTGGATAATCTTGGAATTCATCTTTCGGACTCCAAAAATGGTGGTGTGATTGTTCAAGAGGTGGAAAAGTCATCTTTTGGTGATGAGGTAAAAGAGAAACAGATGTTAGATCCTATTTTGATGCAAATTAAGAAGGATGTAGCTAAGAAGAAGGTGATGATTATTGAGATTGGTGGTAATGGTATCTTTAGATACCAAGGTAGATTATGTGTTCCCGATATTGATGCATTGCGAAGAAGAATTTTGATCGAAGCTCATGAGTCACATTATACTATTCATCCTGGTTCTACAAAAATGTATCATGATCTTAAGGAGATTTATTGGTGGAATAAAATGAAGTGGGATGTGGCTAATTTTGTGGCTAAGTGCATGGTGTGTCAGCAAGTGAAGGTGGAGCACTTGAGTCCCAGTGGGTTGACACAAGGGATTGAGTTATCGGTGTGAAAGTAGGAGATAATTAATATAGATTTTATTACCAGTCTTCCGTGGTCTTGCCAGTAGTTTGATTCGATTTGGGTCATCATGGATATGATGACTAAGTATGCTCACTTCTTGCTAGTGAGGACTAATTTATGTTTAGAGAATTATGCCAAGTTGTTCATTGAGGAAATCGTGAAGTTGAATGGTACTCCAATTTCCATCTTATCTGATTGGGGTATCCAGTTCTCATCTCACTTTTAGATATCGTTCCAGCGAGGTTTGGGTACTATGGTAGCCCTTAGTACTAGTTTCCACCCGTAGATAGATGGGCAAGAGGAAAGGATAATTTAGGTCTTGGAATATATGCTTCGGGCTTGTGTTTTTTATTTTAGGGGTAGTTAGGTCGACCACTTGCCTCTTATAGAATTTGCCTACAACAATAGTTATCACTCTAGCATTGGTATGACTCCATTTGAGGCCTTATATGGTAAGAGGTGTAGGTCTCTTAATGGGTGGTTTGAGGTTAGTGAGAATAGTTGTTTGGCCCTGAATTGATTCACCAAGCCATGGAGAAGGTAAAGGTAATTCGGGATAGACTTAAGACCGCCCAAAGTTGTCAAAAGTCCTACACGGTTTGAGGCAAAGGGAGTTGGATTTTAGTGTTGGTGATTGGGTGTTTTGAAGGTGTCCCCTATGAAGGGAATGATGCGTTTCGATAAGAAGAGGAAGCTCAGTCCCCGTTATGTCAGTACGTATTTGGTTTTAAAATGGGTTGGTAATGTTGCATATGAATTGGAATTGCCTTCTAGCTTGATCTCCATTCATCCAGTATTTCATGTTTTGATGTTGATAAAGTGCATATGTGATCCTTCGACGGTTGTTCCTTTGGAAAATGTGGGTATTTTGGATTCCTTATCTTATCCGGAAGTCTCGGTTGAGATTTTGGATTGACAAGTTCGTTGATTGCGGACTAAGGATGTGGTATCAATAAAGGCTCTTTAGAGGAACCAAAAGGTTGAGGAAGCTATGTGGGAAGTCGAGGAAATCAAGTCTAAGTATCATTCTTGTTTCTCATTCTGGATAATCGTTCTTGAGGTATGTGTATTCTTTGACATCTTTGTTTTCTGACTTTGTTAAAGGAAATGGTGATTTCCTTGGCATCTTTGTTTTTTGT
Organism: Capsicum pubescens; assembly: GCA_030864215.1. Classification (NCBI taxonomy): domain Eukaryota; kingdom Viridiplantae; phylum Streptophyta; class Magnoliopsida; order Solanales; family Solanaceae; genus Capsicum; species Capsicum pubescens. Next base: position 326,565,694 of record CM061548.1, read on the forward strand.
CTTTGTTAAATGTAAGAATAGTGGTATGTGGAGTTAAATCATGCTAATAAATTCCTTGTCCTGTCATTCGAGGATGAATGATCCTAAAGGGGAGTATGTAATGCCTCGGGTTTTTGGTCCTTGTAAATTTCTGAAATTTTATCCTCACTGTCCTAACTATGACTAACCTGATGAGCTGTAGAGAGTCTTGACGGGTCATAGGGACTCAACCACAACTTAATCAGAACAAATGGCTTAGTATTTTGCTCTGAGTACGAGTGGCGCTCAACTAATCGCCAAGACCTCTTACGGGACACAAGGACCAAGACGTAAGGTGTCCAGAAAGTTTGGCCCAATACACTATCTTCATTACGACTTGAGGCCACAAGTTGTAAAGACTTATGACAAGTCGTTATGTCCCAATTGTAGGGTGTCCAGTGTGTCATCCCACATTGTTGTTGTCTTGAGTACGAGAAGTGGTTACGAGTTGTTAAGTGTGGTTACGAGTTGGTGTTATGGATCGTAGCTAGAATAATATGGGGCTTTGTTGGTCTTGTCTTGACTATTACTCCATGTGATGAGTCGTAATGTATCCTTATGGGTCATATAGTGACCCGTAGTCACTGAAGACTAAACTCCAACTTTTAATTTGTGGGCACTTTGGACAATTCCCTTCACACCTAATTAAAACCCCACATTCATAATGTACTAAAACACTTCCACAGCTCTCTTAAATTCTCTCAAGTAGCCATACTTAGGGTTTCCAAGAAGTAGGCTATCTAAGGGCTCAAGGGTTGAAATCCTTTCGTGAAACTTGGTATTTCAGGCATGTTACTCTTCTGTCACGACCCGAGGCTACCCCCTAGTCGAGACAATGGTGCTTATAGCCACAAGTGACCACAAGTGAACCCATGAACTGGTACCTATTGTGAGCACTGAGTAAAATAGTAATACAATACATATGCAAAAGATAAGCTGATAAGATACAGTAAATCCGTAATACTGAAATACGTAGCAATGACATGTCAAAAATATCTTATAAAAACATTGGAAACTAAATTGTCTATATGAAACATCAGATAAAACTGAAAGAACTAACTGACTGTCTAGCTGATTTTCTGTAAGCCTCTAAACATCATGAGGAGATGATGGGACAAACCCCCAACTAACTCTGATTGACTGAATATAAAGAATTACTGAAATAACTGAGAAAACATATCCTATCCCCGATGGATGAGGACTCACCACTACTACTTCTGGGTAACACTGATCTATCTAAAAAAAATCAGAAACTGAGCGTCCGAACCCATGTTATAAGACAACATAGTGCAAAGAAAAGTATGAGATCACTACTTTGAATATACTGGTATGTGAGATAAGAACTGACTAAAATGCAAGGGATAACTGAGAATGAATACATAAGCATGTAATGCCTGAGAATGTAAGACCAAGCACAAACATGTTACTAAGATAATCTAAAACCTGAAAGACTGAAATCTGTATAATTGAATAACTGATAATCTGTACACTTGGTCAAGCAAACTTGAGCTGAGATACACTGAAATACTAACTGAAATTGTGGGAGGTATCATGTAACAGACATGTCCCAATCTGAACTAATCGGGGTCCAACCTGTAACCCCAGTTAGAAAGGTGTCAGTACTGTGCCATGGGTACTAACTCTGGCTGTATAGATATACTAATCTGATGTCCCGAAGGACTAGGGAGTCAGTCCTAAGATGGAGGGTGACCCCTAAGAGAGTGTCAGTCCTAAACTAGAAAGTGGCATCTCATAATCCTACTTGGATACGTAGTTTTGGAACTTAGGGACTTCTACTAAGGACCCAGTTTTAACCGGCGGGTGAGGTCCCATCCCTAGGTTCTCTCGGTGCTAAATCCTACTCCCAACTGAATGACACTGGTACTGAACTGAATTAAGTTTAACTGGATATTATTTTTGATAGTGCTCATCATGATCATAAATATCTGAGTATAATATAAGGTTCGGCTTAACTGACTTATTACTTGAAAATATGAAATTATTTAAAATACATAGGTATCGAGTGTTCATAACCCTCCATCACTGAATGATTATAAAATACAATATCAAAGCTTAATACTGTAGTGTGGAATCATGGTTCAAAGACTCAAAACATGAAATTTTTACCAAAACAAGTGAGAATCATAAACTTAAGCATGGTAATGTCTTAAACATGAGAACACAACATGATTACATGGCTCAATTTGTAATTCGGGGATTTATCATGAAATCAATGGACTATGACATGGAAACTTGCAATTCAAAACTTGAGATAGCGTAATTCACTTGGAAGAACTTGTAGACATAATTTTAATCGATTTAGCATGAAATTCATGGATTAATTTCATAAAGTAGGTTAAGATTTATACTTGTAAGTAAAAATAGGGTTTTTGGGATCAATGGGTGAGAGGGATTCATTGATGAATACCCACATACCTCAATAGATAGTTTCTTGAAGATTTCTTGAGGGTTTATTGAACTTGGAAGCTTGAAATCTTGATTTATTGAGAAAGGGTCTTATATATTGTTCTTGGGAAAGAAGGAGGGTTTCTTGAGAGTAATTTTGATAGGAAAGGTCAAATAATGCCACTATGAAGAATCCCATTTATGTTATGGACGACTTGGGTTGAGGGAAAAGATCCAATTACCCCTTAGTTTAAAGACCATAGAGCTGGACGGAACAATACTGGTACGCCGCGGACCTCCCTCCGGCAGAGCAAGCCCCAAGCCCCGTGCCATGACCCTCAGTCCAATGGAGCAAGCCCCGCACCGCGACACTCAGCCTGGTGAAGTAAGCCCCGGACCGCTGGCTTATCATGAGGGTAGACTATTTCTATTTTCCAAACACGCCCCTACGCCCATCTGAAAATCCCAAAATTCCACCGAGACATACCTTTAACAACCTTGAACATGCCTTAACCCAAAAACTAACATCTCTGGGTCGGAAAGACCAAAATAAGAATTCATGAAGTTTAGGGGTCTTGAAAATGACTAAGTACTCAACACTTAATGAAAAATCTCAAGCCTTGAACTCCTTAAGCTTGCAACTAAAAGTTGAAATGAGCTTAGAATTTTACAGGGTATTACAATATCTCCCCCTTGGGATCTTTCATCCTCGAATGAGACTTGTTAAACCGAGAAAACTAAGGAAAATGAAATCATATACTAAACATGCATGACTTAGAGCATGATTAGATAACTGAGTCTGAAGCAAAATACATGAACTGAACTAATTTCGTGAATGCATGCAATGACATGAGAATTTTTACATAGCTGAAACAAAGGATGAAAAGAAGTTAATCTAAGGAAGATCGTTACCTCAAGATAAATCTGAGTTTACTGATAAAAGATGAGGTTAATTGGTTCACGTATCTACTTCTTCTTCCCAAGTATCTCCCTCGACAGACTGATTCTTCCATAGAGCTTTAACCAATGGAAATTATTTATTCCTTAGCCTATGAATCTAATGATCACAGATATCAACTGGAACTTCTTCGTAGGAAAGACTATTCTAAACATCCATACTTTCTAAAGGAACAAAAGTAGCTGAATCACTGATACATTTCATTAACAAGGAAACATGAAACACCGGATGAACTGATGCCAAATATGTAGGAAACAAAAGCACATAAGCTACCTTTCCAAGAGGGTTCAAGATTCTATATAGGACAACATAACGGGGAATGAGTTTCCCCTTCTTTCCAAATCTCTTCACTCCCTTCATATGAAAAATCTTCAAATAAACCAAATCATCAACCTCAAAATCAAGATCGCTTCTCCTTATGTCTGCATAAGATTTCTGATGGATTTGGGATATCTTCAACCTTTCTTGAATCAACTAAACCTTCTCCATTACCTCAAACACTAAATATGTCCCTATCAAAGTAGCCCCACCTGCCTCAAACCAATCAATAGGAGAGTTACATCTCCTTTCATAGAGAGCCTCAAACGGATCCATCTGAATACTTGAATGATAACTATTATTGTAAGCAAACTTAATCAAAGGTAAGTGGTCATCCCAACTACCTTTAAAGTCAATAACATAGGACCTCAACATTTCCTCTAAAGTTTGAATGGTCTGTTCTGCCTGACCATCTGTCTGAGGATAAAAAGCTGTACTGAGATGAACTTGGGTACCAAGACCCTTCTGAAAATCCTTCTAAAAGTGAGAGGTAAACTGAATACCTCTATCTGAAATAATAGACAACAGAATCCCATGTAACTTAGCCAACTCTCTAAGATAGAGTCTAGCATAATCCTTGGCGGAATATAACGTAGGAACTTCCAAGAAATGAGCTAATTTGGTCATTCTATCTACAACGACCTAAGTTGAATCATGCTGACGACGCGTACGAGGCAACCCTATCACAAAATCTATGTTCACCACTTCTCATTTCCAAATGGAGATGCTAAACTCCTGCAATGTACCACTAGGCCTTTGGTGTTCAACTTTAACCTACTAATAATTCAAACACTTAGCCACAAACTTTGCAGTATCATTCTTCATACCACTCTACCAATAGATTTTCGACAAGTCAAGGTTTATCGTAGTGGTCCCTAGATGAATAGAGTACCGCGCACCATGCGCTTTTGCTAAAATTTGCTGTCTTAAACCATCAACACACGAAACACATAATCTGCCCTGACAACGAGCAAACCATCTCCCTCTTGGGAGAAAACTTCTACTTTTTGATATCTAACCGCCTCATTCAACTTAGCTAAACTAGGATCCCTATTTTGCTTTTCTTTTACTTCAGTAACCAAAGAAGATTCTGAACCATTCAAAACTCATGTACTACCTTCAATTGAATCAACCAACCAGACACCTAATCTATCAAGCTGATGAACCTCATAGATTAAATCCTTCTTATCATCCTTTACATGGGCAACACTACCTATAGACAACCTACTAAGGGCATCCGCCACCACATTGGCCTTGCCTGAATGATATAACACACTCATATCATAATTTTTTAACAACTAAGTCACCTCCTTTGACGAAGATTCAGATCTTTCTGCGTGAACACGTACTACAAACTCTTATGATCCATGAACACATCAATATGAACCCCATAAAGATAATACCTCCAAATTTTCAAGGCGAATGCAACACATTGCCAACTCAAGATCATTTGTTGGATAATTTTCTTTATGAGGTTTAAGTGTCTAGAGGCGTAGGCTATGCCCTTGCCTCTTTGCATCAACACACAAACTAGACCAACTCTAAAAGTATCATAATAAACTACAAATCCATCTGAGCAATCTGGCAAAGTAAAGACTGGAGTGGAGGTGATTCGAGTCTTCAACTCTTGAAAACTCTTCTCTCATGAATCTGACCACTGAAATTTCACCTTCTTCTGAGTTAATCGCGATGCAGGTGAAGCAATAGAAGAGAACCCTTCTACAAACCGCTTGTAATAGCCATCCAAACCCAAGAAACTCCTGATATCTAATGGAGAGATGTGTCTAGGACAATTTCTCACTGCTTCAGTATTTTAAGGGTGAACACAATTGCCATCACCAAAAACTATATTGGCAATGAAAGCTACTGATCTTAGTCAAAATTCTCACTTACTGAACTTAGTAAATAACTGATGATCTCTAAGGGTCTGCAACACAACCCTCGGATAATTTTCATGATCATTCTCACTATGAGAATAGAAAAGGATATCATCAATGAAGACTATGACGAACATGTCCAAGTACTGCTTGAAAACCCTATTCATCAAGTCCATGAAAGTTGTAGGGACATTTTTTAGTCCAAAAGACATAACTAGAAATTCAAAGTGACGATATCAAGTTTCGAAGGTTGTCTTCAAAATGTCACATTCTTTGACTCTAAGTTGATGATAGACGGATCTGAGGTCTATCTTAGAGAAATAACTAGCACCCTGAAGTTGGTAGAATAAGTTATCAATTATGGAGAGTGGATACTTATTATTGATTGTGGCTTTATTCAATTAACGGTATTCGATGCATATTCTGAGGGAACCATGTTTTTTACATATGAATAGGACTGGAGCGCCCTATGGAGAAATACTAGGCCTGATGAAACTCTTATCTAAGAGGTATTTTAACTATTTCTTTAAATCCTTAAGCTCATCTGGAGCCATTCAGTAAAGGGGAATAGAGATAGGCTAGGTATCTGGAAGGAGATCTATTCGAAAGTCTATTTCCCTCTTAGGAGAAACTCTGGGAAGATCTTTAGGGAACACATCTGAAAATTCATTTACTACTAGAATTGACTTAAGACTCAGAGTCTCAAAATTTAAGTCCTTAAATCGAACGAGATGGTAAATACACCCCTTGGATATTATCTTTCTTACTCTAAGATAGGAAATAAATTGACATTTAGGTATTGAAGTACTACCCCTTTATTCAATAGCTGGTTTATTAGGAAACTGAAATTAAATGACTTTATTTCTACATTCAACTGAGGCATATCATGAGTTAAGCTAATCCACGATAAGAATGACATCAAAATAATTCATCTCTAACTCTACTAGATCAACTAACTTGATTCTTTTTAGATACTATGACCGGGCTATTTCTGTATACCCGTCTGGCTATGATAGATTTACCCATCAGGGTAGACATGCAAAAGGTTCTGCTAATGTTTTGGGATTGACACCAAAGTTGGTGGCTATATAAAGAGTCACAAAATAAAGTAAAGCTCTGGGATCTAATAATGCATAAACATGAAGAAAAAAGACTTGTAAAATACCCGTAACCATATCAGGAAAACTTTCTTGATTATTTTGAGTCTGAAGAGCATACAACCTATTATGGCTCGGCCCATTGGTGCACAAGAAGTGGAACCCTATTGAGTTGGGCGACCTGCTGGAGCTGATATAAGATTTGACTGGCCCTATTAGCGTGAATACTTTCCCCTTTGGGAAACCACTAGACATTCTCGGATCCTATGGCCTGGTTTTCCACATCCAAAACACACATCACTACCAACCTTACACTCTCCCTAACAATTCCTACCATATTTCTAGAAAAGTGGATTAGTACGACCACTATTCATACTTTCCTGGGACTTAAAGCTTGGCGCTCTATCCTGAATATCTTTCTTAAACTTGGGCACTGACGCAGTAGATGAAGATGGAGCTAGGGCTAAAAGTTTTTGACAGAATTGTGAACAATTAACGCCTTCTGACCTAGGTTATCAAAAGTTGAAACTACCTGTTTTGTCCCTCTTATTCTCTTTCTCCCTCTCCTTCTAAATCTGCTAAGTATGAACCATAAGTCTAGATAGTTCTATCTCCTTAATCAACATGGCAGTCCTAACTCCTTAACCATACTATTAGCTACCAGATACAAATTTACTCATTCTAGACCTATTATCTGCCACCATAGTAGGAGCATACCTCGCCAGTTGGGTGAACTTAAGCGAGTACTCCTTCAAGGTTATATTACACTACTTCAAATTGATGAACTCCTGAACCTTAGCTTCACCTAACTCTAGGGGAAAGAACATGACTAAGAAAGCTATGAAAAACTTCTCCCACTCAACCAGACCTGTATCAATACCTTAGTTCTCCTTCCGCTGCTTAAACCAAGTGTGAGCTACATCCTATAACTGGTATGTAACCAACTCTACACTCTCACTCAAAGTGATATCCATGATATCTATCAGCTTCTACACCATGTACAGAAACTCTTGCGGTTCCTTCTCATACTTAGATCTTGAAAATAAAGGGGGATTCATCTGAGTAAAATCCTAGTTGTTTTGAGCAACTACAAAATGGTTTAAAGGAGTAAAAACAGCCCTAAATTTGGCATGAGAGACATCCTTATTTAAGGGATCTTCCTGAATAGGTGGTGGTGCGGGTTGATTCTCATTTCTTTTTTCGTTATTTCTTCTGGGGGGAATTATTTATAGATGGAATAAATGATGAGTTAGAAAGAGAAATTAGACAAAGATCATGATCTTTCACATGACACAAACACTAAAAAAAGGGAAACTTTCCTAAAACATCTCATAGCCACTTGCCCATCAGTGTGGCGCGCTTTACACCCATGCACAAGACTCTACTCAACGTGGCTTTTAGACACCCTAGGATACTTTAAAACCTTAGGCTATGATACCAAGTTTTGCCATGACCCGAGGCTACCCCCTACTCAAGATAATGATGCTTATGACTATAAGTGATCACAAGTGAACCCATGAACTAGTACCTGCTGTAAGCACTGAGTAAAATAGTAATACAGCACATGTGTGGAAGATAAGCCAATAATATAATGTAAATATGAATACTCAAGTACGTAGCAATGACATGTCTAAAATATCTAATAAAAATACTAGAAACTAAACTGTTTATCTGAAATAAATGATAAAACTAAAAGAACTAACTGACTGTCTAATTGATTGTCTGAAAGCCTCTAAAAATCATTAGGAGATGATGGAACAAACCCCACAACTAACTTTGACTAACTGAACATAAAGAACTACTAAAATAACTGAGAAAACATATCCTGTCCCTGAAAGATGAGGACTCGCCGCTACTGCTGTTGGGTAATGCTGAGCTGTCTAAAAACGGTCGGGGAACTGAGTACCAAAATCTATATTATAAGACAATATAGCACAATGAAAAATATGTGGTCAGTTATTTGAATGTACTGGTATGTGAGATAATAACTGAATGAAATACATGGGATAACTGAGCATGAATGCATAAGCATGTAATATCTGAGAATCCAAGACCAAGCACAAACATATTACTAAGATAATCTGAAATCTGAAAAACTAAAATCAGTATAACTGAATAACTGATAATCTATACTCTTAGTCAAGAAAACTTGAGCTGAGATACACTAAAATACTGACTGAAATTATGGGAGGTATCATGTAACAGATATGCCCTAATCTGAGCTAATCGGGATCCAACCTGTAACTCCAGTTGGAAGGGTATCAGTACCATGCCACGAGTACTAAAACTAGCTATGTGGATATACTAATCTGATGTCTCAAAGGACTATGAGTGACCCCTAAAAGAGTGTTAGTCCAAAACTGACGGGTGACATCTCATAATCCTACACTGGCTACGTAGTTCTAGAACTTAGGGTCTTCTACTAAGGACTCAGTTCTAATTGGCGGGTGAGATAATCTATTGATGAATACCCACATACCTCAATAGATAGTTTCTTGAAGATTTCTTGAGGTTTTCTTAAACTTGGAAGCTTAAACTCTTGATTTCTTGAGAAAGAGGCATGGATGTGGCTATTGGGTAAGGAGGAGGGTTCCTTAAGAGTAATTTTGAGAGGAAGGAGAAAATAATTCCCCTATGATTGATCCCATTCATTTTATGGATGACTTGGGTTGAGGGAAAAGACCCAATTACCCCTTAGTTTAAAGACCAAAAAGCTAGAAAAAACAATACTGGCACACTTTGTGACACTCAGTCCGATAGAGAAAGCCCCACTCTGTGACACTTAGTGCAATAGATCAAGCCTCGCACCATGGGCTTATCGCAAGGGTTCCCTATTTAATTTTCCAAACACGCCCCTACACCCATCTTAAAATCCCAAAACTCCCTCGAGACATACCTTTAACAACCCCAAATAGGTCTTAACCCAAAAACCAACATCTTGGGGTCGGAAAGACCAAAATAAAAAACAATGAAGTTTAGAGGTCTTGAAAATGACTAAGTACTCAACAATTAGTGAAAAATCTCAAGCCTTGAACTCGTTAATCTTGCAACTAAAGCTAAAACGAGCTTCAAATTTTATGGGGTATTACATCTTCCCTCATTGTTAATCTGTTAAAAGCATATTTTTTAAAATATTGTTCATGAGTTATTTATGTTGGTTTGAAATCTAGTGTTGAGGGTTTTGAATGATTGTTGTTGAACAATGTTTCCCATGGTTTACATATGATTATTCATGCTTTAATTATGATTTTGAACTTTTGGGAGCATGGGTATGCTGAATGAACTAGGGAATTATGATTTTCCCAAACTTGTGACTTTTGAAGTGGTTATGACCCCATCCCCATATTGTGAAATTAGTTTTTAATTATGAGAAATGTGGGAATTGAACTATTCTTGAACTATTGTATTATGATTTTGAATTAAACCTTATGGGGTTGTGTAATTCCCCAAGCTAATGTAACATTAAACCAAGGGGGTTATGAATTCCCCCAAGTAAAGATAATTGGTGTGGCATATTGATGTTACCTTGCAAGAGTAGTTGGTATGACGATACCAACAATGTATTCCTAAATGTGTATTGTGGTTTAATGAATGAGATTGTGTGATGATTATTTTAATTAGGCTTTAATGAGGGTTGTGTAGCTGAGTCATAAAAATGGAGATCCGAGAGACCAATATTGGAAACCGCAATTGACGATGTCGGGGTCTATATGACCGGGTGGTTTGAGTCCCCTTTATTACTATTGTTATCATATGATTGGGAGGTTCGAGTCCCCCATATTACATTTCACAATTTAATGCTTATGTCACCTTGATAAGCAGAGAGGTTTGAGTCCACTATAGTGCATATACTTACCCTCTGGTTTGTACGACCATACACACTGGGGCCCTACTAGCTGGGGGAGAGCTTGGCCAATATAGACTATGGGTGCCTTGTATATTATGAAGGTTGAGCTACACAATCCAGGCTAAAGTTTTAAAGTACTTGTTAAGCTTTGTTCTCTATCCCAACATGTGATATATCTATATATGCATTTGATTATGTGCATTGATTTTGAATGTTTTTGAACTTTTTATCATGACATTATATTATCCTTATCCTCGAGTTACATGCTAGTATTCACCCTACTAACTATCTTTGAATGCTGTATCCCCATGCGATGCAGGCACTGAAGCAACTTCTATTTTTCCTGCACAGGGTTAAGTGGAATGGCTTAGTTCGTAGGTTCATTATAGTGAAGTGGTAAGCTTCCATACTTGAAAAGACTTAGACATTTCATCAGTTCTTATCACAGACTAGAGTTGAGAGTTTCATTATCATTAACATTATCATTTACATTCTCCTTATCATCTATCAGAGTCTAGGATATATCCCAATCAATACTGGTTTTTAGTTCTTGTATTAGAAGGATTTGTTGGATTATTGTGGATATTAGGTGATGTTGGTCGGTTGTTTGGCCGGTCACCAGTCGTCAGTTATAGACATGTTTTAAATTTTCTTAAGCTAGTTGCGTGCTATCTTGTCATATGTTAAGAATTCATCCAACCTTGGGGATGTTGTGTTTTGTTTGGTTAGGTGCAGGGGGTGGTCTTCAATCCACAAAGTACTTGAAAAAACTGTCTTTTCCAGGACCTGGTTCGGGTCATGACAAGTTAATAGATTAACATTATTATTTATAGTGTAATAAATAAACTGTGTACTTACTTGTACGCACGTTGCTTTTAAAGACCGTCTTTTATCTAATCCTCCAAAATGACATTAGATGTATCAGAACAATGGCAAAAATATTATAACCTTTGAAAGGATATTTTTGACACACAACAGGCATGGCCTTTTCCTTTTCTTTTGAACTAGATCCAAAATTTGTCAAAAATGGAGACTTGTAAATTTTAGACGGCTGTTTAGTGAGTTATGCAGGTGTCTTTGTGTCGTCATGTATGACCTTTTCTAGACTAGGAAATGCAGATACAATGGTTGTATCACTAATGAAAAATTAACATGGGGTAGTTGGCGTAGGATTAAAAGTTGTCATAGGGATAGCAGATAGTGGACCTACATGAATTGATTCAAGCTGTTCTGCATCTTCAACAACCTCATCATGCAATGGCTCAGTATCATCATCCTTGGTATTATCTAATAAAGTGAACATATTTTACAATATCACTACTAAAAATAGTTAAAAACTGTTATAGCTGGCCAAACTTTTTTTAAATATATCACTGCAATACCTTACTACTCAATTATTAACAATGATATCAGAAGCCTATCATATGTTTCTTCTATACATAATTGTATCATATACATAATGGAATTATTTTGTAAGCATTTAAAGCAATGTAAAATTTGGATATATCTATACATGTAGACTTTACCACATAACATCAATATAGAATGGTAGTTTTTAAAATATTATGTATGCGTAGCATGTGATCAAATTACCTTTTCAGCATGTTGACCTTTACTTGTAGTTGATGGTGCTTGATTAACATTTATCCCTTCTATATCAGTAGGATTGAGCAGGGTAACCCTTGGATTGTCAGATTTACTTGGACCTGCATCATCAGCTTGGCCATCTAAAGGTTTGTCCCTATTTGGGATCTCTTTTTCAATTTCTTCTTGTGAATATATATGTGCAACATAATTTTATTATAATTGTTTTAATCATGCAATGGTTCAAATTATGTTACCTTCTCTTCATGAACATGATTCAACCACAATGATTTCATAATCTCTCTCAATTGTTTAGTCACCAGGTCATTAAATTTCAGATCCATCTAATATATAAGTATAAATCATTAACTTATTTAAGATTAATAATTGGCTTGAACGACGGAATGAAAGAGATATAGTAATACCCCACATTTTTGGGCTAGAATTCGAACTGCCACTCCTAGGTGTATAAACCCGAACCCAATTATTATTATGTAAATATAAGGTTCATGATTATTTACCAAGTGTGTAAAGTGCTTTTGATGTGAATAATGTTCATAGTAAACACTTAGAGCAAAGTTGAGTTAAGAACTTTTATTATAGACTGAATTTTAGTATTCGATCCTACAAGGGTCAACCTTGAACGTGTATAACTTCTGGAATATATTTAATTTTGTAGATCAAGACCCACCAAATGAAATATAATTGATTCCTTTTTCCACCACATCTTATTTTTCCTTAATTCGATACCCGAGCGAAAAATTATAAGCATTTTTGTGAGCGAACCAGTGAGGGTCCATGATAAGGGTGTGGTACACTCTCTGTGCTCCACAATAAGAGCATGACATACCCTCTTTGCTTTGTGTTAAGGGTGTGGCATGCCCATGTTCCCATAGATGCTAAAACACATATTTCTCTTCAGTTTTTCGAGGGCAAACTAGTCATTTACATCACAAGTCATCCTATAACTAATACTAATGTGATTTTTCTTATTCCATAACCCAAATACACAATTACTCTCCTCTCAAATTCTCAAGAACACCAAATAAAGGTTCTTCACCAAAATTCAATCTCCCAAGGCCACAAATTCAAGTTCTTCTTAATGTTTTCTCAACAATTTTATCATCAAGGATATGAAAATGAATGCAAGTGTTCATATTGATTTCAAGCTAGATTTCAAGCTAAAAGTTAACGACTCAACATTTTCCCCAAATTCCTTCCGTCAAAAAAGCATGTTGGACACTCTCTAACTTAAATATTATATTATGTTATAATTCAATTATTATTCAAGTGTTTTTAAATGTTGATTTGGAACTAGGGTTAGGGGTTTTTGATTGTGGTACTCTTGCTTTATTTTCCCCTTGTTTTTAATGGTTCATTAATGTCTTAAATAATGTATTGTGAACTGAATTGGTGCAATTTGGTAATTTGGGTTTCATAAAGTTGATGAATTTTGTCGCGGTAATGACATGAACCTCAACCCACATTGTTAAATTTTGGCTTTGAATAAGAATGCTGCATGATTTAACTATCTTTTGAAATATTTCACTGCATTAAATGGTAAATGGATGAAAAGGTTTTGGAATGCCCTTGGGGACTATGGTTTTGTATTTTAAAAGGATTTTAGAGTCAAATTGGTTAAATGGTTATAGGTTGGCATAATTGTAATAGCTTGCAAGTCTATTGGTATGACGATATCAATTCAGAATTGCCATAATGAAAGACTCCATGGATATTAATAACTGATATGTGAAAAATGTTTTAATTTAGGCTTGAAGAGAATTGTGTAGTTCACTGAGAAAGTGTAGTCCTGGGGGGACCAACACTAGAAACCATGTTTGCCGATATTGGGGGGTATATATGACAACTATGTCTCATTTACATAGTATATTTTTGGATGGATATCGCCTTGTTGACTTTCTTCACTCTCTGGTACATATGGCTAACATGGACTGGGGGCCTTTTCGATAGGAGGAGCCGAACTCATATAGCTCGTGGGTGCCTTTAGGTCGGAACAAGTTATACAATTTAGGATTAAGTTTTTAAACTATCATGTTTCATACCCTTGTCCCCTATCCCTACATCCTATATATGTATAATTATTGTGCACAAAATTTATGATTGGTTTTTGGTAAATGCATATATTTATCCCTTTTCTTGGTTTGCATGACAGAACTCATCGTACTGACCATCCCTTCATGCTACATTATTTCATGATGTAGGTTTCGAGGGCTTTTTATTTGAACCTATGTAGCGTTAGGTGATTTTCTACTCCTGTTGGTCAGCATTTGGAGTGGTGAATCCTCCATCCTACGAAATACCTGGACTCTCTTATAGCTTTGGTTTATTATTCTAGTACCCTTGGATTTTTTTTTACCATAGTCAGGGCATGTCCCATTTTGGTTGGTATTCCTAGGATTAGAGGCTTATGTGTACAGTGTAGGGATCTTATTGTGGATTTGGGATTTAACTCTCAAACTTACTCTTTTTAAATTTTATCTCTCTTATTATATTAGTTAACTTCCATTATTTATTTTATTATTTTGTGCTCTTGAGGTAGGGCTATGAGGGTTATCTCTGGACTTGGTTGGTTTGGGATGCCCGTTACTACCGGGCCCCGATTTGGGTTATGACAAGCTTAGTATCAGAGCATGGTTCAGGGTCGCTGGGTGTCCACAAAGCTTTGTTGAGTAGAGTCCTTTTTATTGGTGTGTAGTGCGCCACACTTATAGGGGGAAGCTACGAGGCATTTAGGAAAGGTTTCTCATTATTTCCTACTCTAGATTAAGTAATTGTGTTATCCATATGCAAGTTATCCAAGTTACATCCTTTCTCTAATTTAGTTGGCTATATCATATTATTGAGGCGATACAAGTGCAAAGTCTTAGCTTCCTAATAGTGTGGTCCTCTTCAAATGAGTCATCAAAATTTATGAAATGGCACAAGGACTTGGAAGGAGTCTATTAGTGCATCAAAGTATGTTGATTCAAGTGTACCTTTATATTTATGAATCATGCTTTTTAGCCTGAGGTAAGATGTGCAATTTTTCCCTTTCAAAAACTTTATTATAGATGTCTCTCTTAAGGGAAAGGATATGTATCTGAATATTAGGATAGTATTTCTATCCTAGAGCTAGAATAAATTAGGTGTTATGACCTATGAGTAGTAAGATTATCTTGGGGTTAGTGATATTAAGTCAAATGTTTAAAAGTCGGAGTGATGATAACTTTTCAGTGAAAAAGGGTAATTGTTTTTGTATGACCTTTACGTGAGTGTTGAGGGAGGTATTCCCTTATGGTGTTGGTTAAGATGTACCAAAAAATCAGCAAACATATGGTAGTCAATAGCAAAATGTCATGACCCGAACTAGGGCCTAGCTGTGACGGGTATCTCAAGTCCACCATGGACTAGAGACCACCCCTTAACCTAACCTCAAGAGTACAATAATAATAACAATAACAATGAGGAAGCCAAGTAAATGTCGATATAAAGATTAATAAATGACTCAATGAAACTAGGAGCCAAAACAATAACCAACCAACCCACATCTGTCTATAATAGCCTTTACAACCAAAAATGCCAAATATATTAGGACATGCCCTAGACCATGAACAAAAGAAACAAAAATAGATAGTTTAAACATAAATGGAAACAAAACTATGAAATGACAGGCCTTTCAAAGAATGGAATCTCACCACTTCAAATCTGACCAATGGACGAACCAGAACCGCCTAACTAAACACAAGTAAGCAGAAAACCCCTAGGATCATACATCATGAAATTATATAGCATCTGGGGATGATTAGCAGGGTAAGAGCTAGCATATAACTTAGGGAAGGGATAAAATAATGACATGTCAAAACCAACTGAAATTCCACGTACATGTTCACATATATATACATATAAGATGCCAGTATAGGGAACAAGGTTTAAGTATGATATTTAAAAATCATTAACCTGGACTGTGTATCCCTAACCATCCTAAAAATATCCAAGGGATATATGAGTCTTGATCCCCCCATCGAAAGCACCCCAGTGTATGTTAGACGCACGGACCAGAGAAATTCAAGGAAGTCCCAAAGAAATTGAGTATCCAACCATTCCAAAATATAAATATATAGTATGATCCATGCGCACAGTCATATAAACCCCGTGCTGGCAAATGTAGTTTCCAATAGCGGTTCCCCCGAGACCTCCACCTTCCACGACGAGCAATATAACCCTCTTTAAGCCTAAATTAAAACTATTTACACACATTCCCATTCATAAACTGAGGAGTCTTTAAATTAGGCAATTACTATTGGTATTGTAATACCAAATAAAGATTAAGATTTCAAGCCAATTCCATTATGCCATTCAAAAACCAATTAGCCAAATCGAGTCCAAAGTTCCAATTTAAAACAAATCTATGGCCATTAAGGCCTTTCAAAACCAATTTATATTCCATTGATCTTTTATGCAATACAAGGTTTCAAAAGTTAAGTAATTTATGTATAATTCCATATTTTAAACCAATTTCATAAGTTGGGTTGAGGTTAAAGTCAATTCTAAACCATTAGGTCATAAATTTTGGGGGAAACCCATGTTAACCATTCCAATTACCATACCCATGCATTTATTTAGTTCAATTTCATGAAAATATCACATAAAATATCAATTCAAGACCAGGGAAATTCAATTCTTGTAATAACCACACTAAACCCCTCAACCCATATTCAAAATCCAATAATTAAACTACATGGATAACAATTAAATACATAAATTTATATAAAATCATTAAGGGAGAGATACATCCCAAAATACACTATAATTCATAATCAATTTTATGTTTGGAGCTCGAATGATGAATGCATAGTGAAACCCTTAAATGTTCTTGGGTTTTGTGTTTGAGAATAAAATAGAGGGATTTTGTCTTTTAAAACTGATGGGAATAGGAATATTTTATGTTTAAAGGTCGTATAATGGGTAAAAAGATCAAAAGCCCCTCATCCAAAGTGAATAAAAACAAAACTACATGAAAATTACACATTGGGTGACACACTAATATTGAAAAGGGTAACCTCTATGACACGACGATAATGCAAAAGATTACTGCCTCAATGTTCTGAAATTGTCCCAACCCCTTTTTGAAAATTCCAAAAGTTTCCCTGAACACCTTTTTAACATCCCTAAATACAATACAAGTTAAAAGTTGATATGTCGAACACGGAAAGATAAAAAATAAATTAATGGAAATTTTGAAGGGTTTTACATTATCTTCCCTTAGGATCATTCATTCCCAAATGAAGAGTTAGGATACTTTTTAGCTTAAGAATTGCAAGAATACACCAGAATCAATTGACAAACACAAAAAGTAAATTGAGGAAAATTAAAACACCCTGGGTTTTGACCCTTAGAAAATTTTCTGGAATTTTGCTCTCTGGACCCAATACGACTCTTGGGTATGAGTCGTATATTGGGGTACGAATGTATGGTCCAGTCGTATGCTGACCAGTGTTGGTTGTTGATATGGATTTTGGTCACTGGAGTGGGTAGGACTTAAATAGTACGAGTCATATGATTGGATACTGATCATTTGGTTTTGTTTTTTCTTAGCTTAATCTTAGACTTGGTCGCTTAAGTTGGATCTAAGTATGAGTGGCTCACCGTAAACCATAAGTTAGGGTACGAATCATACCAAGGACTTGTATGGTGGACATTGTTCAAACCTTCTATGATTCTATCCTGCCAAGATACGGGTGAAGGGTATGGATCATATGCTATCAATACGACTTGGGTAAGATGAGTCATACATTGGACAGTGTTGGGTTCAAGGGTTGAGGCTTAGTATACGAGTGGTGGGTACCACTCGAATTGAGGGGTACTAATCGTGAGGGTCAGTCGTACCCCTGGGCGAGATTTTGTTGCAATTTAAGTGGGGGTATTCTGGACATTTCCCCACTTACCCAAATAAGGTCCCATAACTTCTAACTTAGTTGGGAGGTTATTTAACCTATTATTCTATTCATTAACACTTAGGAAAGTTTTCCTAAACACTCTATAATTCTCTTAAGATCTTTTGGGCAAGGATACTAGAGTTTCAACTAGAGGACTAAATTAGTGATCTTGTTGGTGTTTTTTCTCCATCTACATTGTCAACTAAGGTATGTTCTCTTCCCTCACTGTTAGTTCCAACTAAGGTATGGTTTCAATGAATGGTTTTCATGATTTCATTGTTGTATGATTTTGGGTTTTCAACTATGATTTGGGGTTTTTGATTATAAATGATTAGTTATGGTTTCCCATTGTTTTAATTATGTATTTACTTTCTTAATCAGTGGTTTTGGATAATTTAATTACATAGGAATGGTTAAATGGCAATTGGAATTAATTTTGGTTATATTATGCCCCAATGTGTTTGACAAAATGCCTATAAGGATATTTTCATTACATTGATCATTTTTAATGGAACTCTTGCTTGTTTTAAACTTGGTAAATGAATTATGCATGGTTTAAATGGTTTGGAAAGGTAAAAAGGATAAATGGTTATGCTTGTGGGGTATATGAAACCCCCCAAGTAGTTTAATATGGTTAATGGAAGGGTACATGGAATCCCTTAAACCTATATATGGTTGGCTATGGACAAAACTTGCAAGTATAATTCGTATGACGATATGACTACTAATGGACTTGGTTAAGAAATGGTTAATGGATTGGTTGGTTTCTTGGTAATGGTTTTAATTGGGAAATAATGGCGGGATATGTAGTGAAGCCGTGGAAGGTGGAGGTCCCAATGAGACCTAACCTGGAAACTTATATTTTCCATTGTAGGGATTGGTCCAACTGACCATGTGCATGATGTCACACTTTATATTTGGGGGATGTACTAGTCATCCTGGTTTTTTTTCCTTGGTCATATGGCTTCATGCACTGCAGCCCTTTCAGCAGGGGGATCTAAACCCACATTGCCCATGGGTGCTTTAGGACGGTAAAGCTATACAACCCATGTAAAGGTTTTAATGGCATGCTAAACCTAATTCCCTTTCCCGACATGGATATATATATGTATGTAAGGTTTGTGTGCATATGGATGGTCTTACTTGGTTTTACTTATGGAAATATTTTATTCGTATCTTGATTTCATGCTTGTATTCACCCGCTAACCCATCTTTGGGAAGCTGTACATCCACTCTGTGTAGGAACCAACCGTTCTACTCCTCCTACATAGTTATTGACTCAGGGACTACTATTGGTTTGAAGTGGTGAGCTTCCATCTTTTGGGAAGGCACCATTTCATGTTATCGATATTTTTATACCTTTTTATTTATTTTTGGATAATGGTTGTGTCTATTATTGGGGACATGTCCCAACTGGATAATCCTACTCTTTTGGTTAGAGGCTTTATGGTACTGCTATGGGTTGGAATGTGCGGGATCGATATTAGTGTTGGCCTTAATATTGGCAATGGTATTGGGGATGACATCATTAGATATAATTTCTCACTATTGCATCCTTCTTCATTTTGGGATTAATCGTATTATGTGTTAGAACTCATTTGGTTATGGCCCTCAGACCGGTATTTGTTTGGCTTGGTGGTTTGGTGGACGAGATAACTTGGTAGGGTTGGTCTATAAATAGTCCTATCCCAAAGTCAGTCCTTGTTTAGTTATGCTATCTTGTTATATGTTCAGAATTCAGCTGACTTAAGGTTTGCTAAAGGTGTTTGGGTCGGGTAACAGATGGTGGTCCCCGGTCCTGGTTGGACTTAGGATGCCTATTACGACATGGCCCCTAGTCGAGTCGTGTCAAATATGTATCAGAGCTTTACGTTCATGGCTAATTGGGTATTCCATAAAGATGTGTCTAGTAGAGTCTATTTTAGGGGTGTATAGCTCGCCAAACTTATAAGAGAGAGGCTACAAGGCATTTAGAAATGTTCTACTTTCTTGGTATTCTATTTTCAAGATTGAATTCTAAGTCCTGGAATTCTTCTCTAATCCTTGGTTGTTTACTTTTCAGATCATGCCTCGATGATCTAGAACACAAAAAAACTCTTCAGTCGCACCTAGGGATCATGTTGAAGGGGGTACGTCCTATTTTTAGAGTTTGTCATTGATCTTAGGGTTCCATCCTTGATAATTCTAGAGTTTCTCTAGTTGCTACTAGTCCTCCTCAGGGTGAGGTAACTAATTTGGAATTTTTCCAGTTTATTCATACTATTGCTTAAATAGTTGCTACTTAGGCTGAGCAGGGTGCGTCTGGTGCTTTGTCTGCTAAGGCCATAAGAGTCGGCCAATTTATGAAGATGGGTACTTCTAATTTTATTGGAGTGAAGGTGGAGGAGGATTTACAGGATTTCTTGGATAAAATAGAAAAGATATTTTGGGTGATGCAGGCTACCAATGTGGATGGGGTAAACTTTATAATTTATCTTCTCAAAGACATTGCATACCAATGGTATGAAGAGTGGGACAGGGAGAGGGGTGATATGGAAGAGTCAGTCTTATGGGATACTTTTTCTAAAGCCTTTTTAGATCGTTTCATTCCCCAAGAGCTGAGGAAAGCAAAGATGGAGGAGTTTGTGAATATCAAGTAGGGGAGGACGTCTGTCAAGGAATATGTCTTGAAGTTTCATTAGCTGTCAAGGTATGCTCCTGATTTAGTGGCTGACATGAGAGCAAGAATGAGAAAGTTTGCTTCTGGGTTGAATTGGGATTTGATCTTGGAAAGCAATACTGCTTTGCTAATTAAAGATATGGATATTTCTAGGTTGACTGTTCATATGTAGCAGGTAGAAGATGAGAAGAGGAAACGGGCAAAGTTCGAAAATCGACAGAGTAAGAAGAGCAGGTGTTTTGATCAGGGAGATGTGCAGTCTCAGGGTAGTCGATATGGCAGTAAATAGTAGAAAAAGAAGTGAGGGAGTTTTGGATCCTTCTCTACTTCTAGCTCTCCTTACTCGAAGAAATTGAGTGACAGGCATTGTAAAGGAGGTGATAATTTTTGGGCACTGGTTGCCCAATCTTAGGAAAATGGAGGTCAATCAATTTCTTTATGCCCTCCTTATTGTTTCTGTGGTCATCCTCATTAAGGTTATTGTGACAAAGGAAGGTAAAAATGCTTTAAGTATGGCCAAGCAGGGCATCAGCTCAGGGATTATATGATTAATAAGGCTGCTACGAAGCAAATAAGGTACCGATGGCTTCATCTTACGCTCCTGTACCCGGTGGTGGTGCCTCTTATTCTGTTACTGCTCCTAGTTCTAGTGTTGGTAGGAATAGGTTTTATGCTTTGGCATCCCGATAGGAATCTGAGGCATCATTTGATGTCATTACTAGTACGTTACAACTCTTTTCTTGTGACGTGTATTGTCTGCTTGATATGGGGTCCACTCTTTCTTATGTGGCCCCATTTTTGGTTGTATGTATTGCTTTTGATCCTGAGGTTATTTCTGATCCTATTTCTATTTCTAACCCAGTAGGTAACTCGATTATTGCTAAGACAATTTATAGGGGGTGTGTGGTATCTTTTGGTTGTAAGCGGACTTTGGTAGATTTGTTTGAACTTAATATGGTGGATTTTGATGTTATTTTGGGGATGGATTTGTTACATTCTTGTTATGCATCCTTGGATTGTCGGACCCATAAGGTTGTCTTTAGGTTCCCGGGTGAACTAATTATAGAGTGGGAGGGTGGTTCCCTAACTCATAAGGGGAGGTTTATTTCTTATCTCAGATCTTAGAGGTTAATATCTAAAGGTTGTCTTTATCACTTATTCTGGGTTAAGGATTCTTACTCGGTAGGTCCTTCTTTACTATCAGTTTCGGTGGTAAATGAGTTTCCTGAGGTCTTTTTGAATGATCTTCTTGGTGTTTCTATGGATAGAGAAATAGAGTTTGGTATTGATTTGGTTTCGGAAACTCGTCCAATATCTACTCCTCCTTATAGAATGGCTTCGGCTAAGTTGGTAGAACTCAAGAAGCAACTTAAGAATCTTTTGGATAAGGGGTTTATTCATCCTAGTATATCCCTATGGGGTGCACCTATATTGTTCATGCATAAGAAGGATGATTCCCTTCAAATGTGCATTGACTACAGACATTTGAATAAGGTGACGGTCCAGAACAAGTATCCTTTCCCAAGAATAGATGATCTATTTTATTAGTTGCAAGGTGCCAAGATCTTTTCTAAGATAGATCTTCGGTTTGGGTATCATTAGCTAAATATTAGGGAGGTGGATATCCCTAAGAAGCTTTTCGTACTCGGTATGGGCACTTTAAATTTTTGGTAATGTCATTTGAATTGACTAATGCCCCGACGACATTTATGAATCTAATGAACAGGGTTTTCAGGCAGTTCTTGGATATCTTCATCATTGTGTTTATTGATAACATTCTAATTTATTCCAAAAGTAAGGTGGATCATGCTAATCACCTTTGTGTGGTAATGCAGACCTTAAAGGAATAACAGTTGTATGCCAATTTCTCCAAGTATCAGTTTTGGTTAAATACTGTGCCTTTTCCTTGTAATATTGTTTCTAGCAAGAGGATCATGGTGGATCTGCAAAAGGTTGTTATGATTAAAAGGTGGCCTATACCCACGACTCCAACCGACATCCTGTGTTTCTTGGGCTTGGTTGGTATTATAGGCAGATTATGGAAGGATTTTTGTCAATAGCTTTTCTTATGACTAAGTTGACTCAAAAGAAAGTTAAGTTTTCTTAGTCGGATGCTTGGGAGTGGTGTTTTGAGAAGTTTTATGATAAGCTAACTTCGGCTCCATTTATGACTTTGCTGAAAGGCAATAATAGGTTTGTGGTCTATTATGATGCATCCAGGGTGGGGCTTGGTTGTGTTTTGATGCAGCATAGGAATGTGATTTCCTATGCTTCTAGGTAGTTGAAGGTGCATGAGAGGAATTATCATACTCATGATTTAGAGCTATTGGCGGTGTTTTTTGCTTTGAAAATCTTGCGGCATTTTATGTATGGAGTGGATGCAGACATCTTTTATGATCATAAGAGTCTACAGTATGTGTTCACTCAGAAGGAGCTCAACCTTAGGAAAATGACATGGTTGGAGATTATCAAAGACTATGACATGGGTCTTCACTATCACCCAGGTAAGGCTAGTGTGGTGGTTGATGCTCTTAGCAGGTTGTCTATGCGGAGTTTGGCTCATGTGGAGAAAGGTAAGAGGGAGTTAGTGAAGGATATTCACCGCTTGGCTAATCTTAGAGTTCGCCTCTTGGATTCCAAGGATGGAGGTGTAATGGTACAAAAAGTGGTTCGATCATCTCTTGGTGTAAAGATCAAAGAGAAGCAAATATTGGATCCTGTCTTGATGAAAATCAAGGGTGATGTCGGTGGGCAAAAGGTGATGGCATTTAAGATCAGTGGTGACGGTACTTTACGGTACCAAGAGAGGTTGTGTGTTCCTAATGTCGATGGTTTGCGACAAAGGATTTTGGCTGAGGTGCATGAGTCGCGCTATGCTGTTTATCCCAATTCTACGAAGACGTATCATGATTTCAAGGAGATGTATAGGTGGAATGATATAAAGAGGGACGTGGTTGATTTTGTGGACAAGTTGTTGGTGTGTCAACAAGTTAAAGTTGAACACATTAGACCTGGAGGGTTGTATCAAGACATTGTTTTTCATGAATGAAAATGGGAGGTAATCAATATGTATTTCATTACCTGTTTTCCTCGATCTCAAAATCAATATGATTAGATTTGGGTTATCTGGATAGAATGATAAAGTCTGCTCACTTCTTGCTAGTGAGGACTACCTTTTGGTGGAGGATTATGCGACGTTATATCTTCAGGATATTGTAAAGCTGCGTGGGGTACCTATTTTGATTATTTTTTATCATGGCAGACAGTTTATGTCTCACTTCTGGCGGTCTTTCTAGAAATGGATGTGGACTAAGGTCAGTCTGAGTACTGGTTTCCACCCATAGATGGATGCACAAGCAGATAAAACTATTTAGGCATTAGAGGATATGCTTTGGGCTTGTGTGATTGATTATGGTGGCAATTGGGTTGAGCATCTACCTTTGGTAGAGTTTTCTTACAACAATAGCTATCATTCTAGTATTGGTATGGCTCATAAAGAGGAATTATATGGTAGAAGGTGTAGATCTCCTATTATTTAGTTTGAGCTTGGGGAGGCAGATATGTTTGGTCCCGACTTGGTTTACCCGGCTATAGAGAAGATAAAGGTGATTCGGGATAGGCTTAAGGCTGTCCAAATTCACCAAAAGTCCTATGCGGATGTTAGGTGCAGATACTTGGAGTTTGAAGTTGGGGATAAGGTTTTCTTTAAGGTATCTCCTATGAAGGGAGTAGTGCGGTTTAGTAAGAAGGAAAAGCTCAGTACCCCGGTGTGTCGATCCTTATGAGATTCTACGGAGGGTTGGTAATGTTGCTTATGAGTTGGAGTTACCTTCTATCTTGATCTTGGTTCATCTAGTTTGTCATGTCTCTATGCTTAGGAAGTGTCTTGGTGATCCTTCCTTGATTGTTCCCATGCAAGGATTGGGTATCATTGACTTTTTGTCTTATGAAGAAGACCTGGTTGAGATCTTTGATAAGCATGTTTGTCATTTGCGGACCAAGGATGTGGCTTAGGATAAGGTTCTATTGCTAAACCATAAGGTGGAAGAAGCTACATGGGAAGCGCATGAGGACATAAAGTCCAAGTATCCACATTTGTTTTCTTCTTTTGGGATTTGTGCGGAAGGTATGCGTCTTCAACAAATCTTTATTCTCTGAGTTTGTTAAAGGAGAGATTAATATCTTTACCTCTTTGTTTTCAAACTTTGTTAAAGATTGGAAATATATTTGATACTGCAAATGACTCGTGCGTGTGGTTACCTCTACCTTATCCATCATTTGGAGATGAATGTTCCAAGTGGGGTGTTGACACCCAATTTTGACCCCCCGATACTCCTTTTAGGCTGCTATTTTATCGAAATTATTTAATTTTTTAAATATTTTTTCTTGCGTCAAACAGATTTTTGATGTGTCACATTTATGATTTAAAAATAATTTTGTTGACTTTTGGTATCATTTTTACAATTTATTAATTCAGATACAATATTTTACATAATTTTATTAATGTTTATTAAATTATTT